>UFQX01000467.1:378147-393654 GCA_900497675.1 Arapaima gigas | reverse complement strand
ACCCCCCCCCCCCCCCAGCTCGATTGGCTGCTGTGTTGCTTTGTTTTTCGGTGTGACGGAGCTGTCAGGAGGCCACCAAGTCCCAGTGCAGTCTCTCTTGTCACGTCCAGTCAGCCGGACTCCGCTTCCAATCTGTGCGGCCTCACAGTCATCGCAAACTTCTGCTGCTTGCAAATACACCCCGTTGTGGATCAAAAGGAGGGACGTAACTCCTTAACACCAAACGTGATGTCCCCTGTCTCACATTTGCGCCTTTCTTTAACCTACACTTTGCCATTTCCATGCTTGATGTTAATGGTTGAGAAGGTCCCATCTTGCCAGTGTAGTTGAAACCGCATTTGCCAGAAGAACACATGATGACTTCCAAGACTCTTCCACCATTTGGAAATGCGTAAAGAATTCCCTTTAGTACATAAAGGTCCCCCTTGTACACCAAGACACCGATGACATTTATTAGACTAGGATAGGATAAATGGATAAAAAGGTGCAGAAAAAATGATATGAATACATTAAAGCTGGGGATGAGTTTAATGATGTTCACATGGCTCCTTCATGTATAAGAGGCAGTACTTAAGCCCCTGGATGACTTTGACTTGCTGTTGCTAGGAAGGACCCCCAGAAGTACTTAAAGGTGCATTGAATCACTAATGGTGGTCACTTCATGTCAGGGATGTTGGCCAACGTCCATGATGGATTTATTGAAGAGCATTATTAGAGGCTACTTTTAAGATTGCAGCGCACTGACCCCTTACTGAAGCCCTGCTCCCCTCACTGACCTTGTTCCTCTGACTCCGCTATTCCCTCAGGGGAAGATGGTTAAGGGCATGGGTGGAGCCATGGACCTCGTGGCCAGCGCTGGAACTAAAGTCGTCGTCACCATGGAACACTCTGCCAAGGTATTTTGTAGTCTTATTTTTTTTAATTTTTTTATTTATTTTTTTTTTACTAATTTGTTGAGGGTTAGCAAAATAAGACTCGATTTGTTTCAGAGACGGAAGCATGTTGTGCTTGTGTGTTTGTGCAAGCTAGCGTCTATGCCAGGGATAGTTCTCCGGTGGGTTTCTGCTGAGGAGGTTTAATTGCATTACGTCTGAGAGCTCTTCCTCCCCTCTGCAGCCGGGAATGTGAGCCTTTCAATAGCCAGACTCATTAAGAAACAATAATTGGGTACAACATGTATAATTGGAAGGGTGTTGCAGGGCTGTTAGAAGAGCCAGCGGGGAGAGGGCAGGGAAATGGCTGTTTCTTGGAAAGAGAAGAGACTCCCTCTGCTGGCAACCACACTGCTGCTCCTCCTCCTCCTCCTCCTCCTCCTCCTCCTCCTACGCTTAACCTACACCCAGGGTTTCACTTTCTTCTGTGTTTCACAAAGTGGTTCACTGATGCAGCTACATTGTCCTCAGCTTCAAACGCTTGCTTATTTAAATTATTTATTTTAATTCTACATGACGTACCACCTGAAGTCCCCTTGTAACCCTGTGCTGCTCAGATGGCCGTCTTGAAACACAGAGCCTAAGGAGATTTTTTTGGGCAGAGCCTGATGTGGACTTCAGACACTGAGCTTCTTTGGCCTTCATGGTTGCTAAATTGCTTGTTTCAGAGTTCATGCTTCCCTTTGGTCTGCAAAAATGGCACTGCTGCATTTTACTACTGTGCCAGTTTAGACTGTAAAGTTCACTTAAACTTAAGATGGTCCTTCATTATCCCTCCTTGTAGCATTTTCTCTAACTGAAGACCTCAGGTCAACTTTTCTGCACTTTTAAAAAAAAAAAAAAATTTTCCCCCCCCCCCCCCCCCCAAATCTCACTGGAATGTGTTACGTTGGAAAGACAATTGAAAAAGTTGTCTGCTTTGCATGTGTAATAACTTGACCTGTCGTTTCAGGGAGGTGGACACAAGATCCTGGAGAAGTGCAATCTTCCGCTGACTGGGAAGCAGTGTGTGGACCGCATCATCACCGAGAAGGTGAACATTACTACTTGTCCTGTTTTCTATGTAGAACATCTCAACAGCCTCATTGTAGCAGGGACCGTTGTTCCTTCTGCATGGATCCTGTCTCCTGAACAGGGCTTCGTGGCTCAGACTGCACCTTCCAGGCACGTGGCACTGGGATGGAATCGTGCAAATGCTGAGCCCAAAAAAAAAAAAAATTTGCAGCAGACGTATGGCCAGAAGGACTGCAGGATCTACGTTGTTGTAGTCCTGAAAAGTGATATGGAACAGAACATGAAGTTATGAAATTTATAATGTATCATGCAAATTACAGAATAGAAAGTAGTTTTCTGTAAAACATCTCTTGGAAATGAGATGACACTTGTTGCACAACATCCATAACAGTGCGTGGGTTCAGTCCCATTCAGTTTTATAGAATCCTAGGAGCCTTTTCCTCCATGTCCTCTAATTTGTCCAGCCCCTTCTTTTTGCCATTGTCAGGACTAGTCAACTGTAAATGTTAATCTACAGGCCAAATGGGGGGGGGGAATTAAAAAAAAAAACCTTTTAATTTACCATTTTTAGAACTTCTGTCAGAATTCAGTGGTCCAGTTCCTTTACGTTTTACTTCATGTTTGTACTCAAAAATTAGTAGTTCTAATACTGCTGAAGATGAGGGGGCGGAATGTGATTTGTCCCATTATGATTCAGTGGTCTGTTTCTCAAGGAGCCCTCCCCACCCCTTGAATCCGGAACATCATCCAAAGCCCCTCTTAAATTCTAACTATTTTTGACCTTGCACGTCTTGTTCAGAAATGAACAAGAGCAAAGTGCTTAAACGTCTGTGTGGGTCAAGCGGATATTTCACCCAAGTCACCAGAAGATGTATGTGAGATGTTACCCCAGCAGTGTCACGCAAATGCCCTAAACTGACAGCCTCTGCTGAGATGAACACTTTAACATGCAGTGAATAATTCCAAAGGCAGAACAGGAAAAGATGTATAAATAGAAACCAATCTTAAAAAAAGAACAACCTTGTTTTCTCACTTAGACCGATTTTGTTTAAAAAATACTCCTCCCCCCCACCTGCATTGAACTGCCTCCAGCATGGACTGTCTGCCAGCTTGCTGTGGCAGCGCCACATCCTTACCGCAGGTTGCCATGGAGATCTGCCAAGCCTGACACACAATTGTTGGGCCAGGCTCTACCTGCTTCTGAACCAGACAGCGCAACGTGTCGGCTACCGGCGTTTATTCTGACAGCGTTATCGACGCTCACTCCACTTACATGTAAAGATCTTCACGAATACACGTGCGAACCCCCCACGTGTACATCTGTCTGGAAACTCCGCTTGAGAGGCTGCTGCAGATTCTTGGCTCACTTCAGGATGAGGTTTCACCCCTTTTTTTGGGTGACACCAAGTCCAGCGTATGTGCAGAAATGAATTTTCAAAGGGTCACAACCTGGAAGAAAGTCTGTGTTCCTCCAGATGAGCGGGACAATGCCCCGAGATCAATAAACAGGGCCACGCATGTACAAGGACTGCAGAAGGAAATGTTCCACTGAAAGATGGATCCAAGTGGGGAAAATGACATCACTGTAACGATTGCTTACCCCCCCAGGGTAAACATCGCCTACATATTGAATTGTAAATCCGCTTTAGCAAGCGGGCTGCTGGACGAAAGGGCGTAAGATGAATGTAAAGAAGAATATGACATGGTGTTATTGCCTTGACAGTAAAGCCGTTTATTCTTTTTTGCTGCCGCCTATGGTTAACTGACTGCAGAAGTTAGATCCCCCTAAAAGCTTTTTGAAACCAAAAACTAACCTTTTTCCCATGGCCTGTGCTCATTTCAGGTGGTACGGGAAAAGCAGTGTAAAAAGATATGCAATTTTAATAGAACTGCGTCCTTATTAATAATACAGGAGAGCAACTTGGGAGAAATAAACAGTTTTGTTGGATCTATAGGATCTGTGCAAAGTGTTTTACCTTAAAGATTCCTCCGGTCCCTTTTTCATGATCATTTTTGATTTATGCTCGGCCACACACACACACACACACACACACTGCTACTGCTGCTGCTAGAGGGCATTGGGCAAGAGGTCCTTTGTGCCAATTCTGCACTGTGTGGCCTTGCAGTAGAAGAGCACATTCTGGAAGTGCAATCCTGTTGTTGTTGTTGCAAATAAAATGACCCAAATTTGCATTTATTACAAATACCGATTCAGTATCACTGCCAAAACTGGAATGAAAGAGGCTGTTCTGTTGCCGAGCGCAACACAGGGCGACCTTCTACAGGAGCAGGACCTCGGGGGCCTGCGTGATGTAAATGCAAGGAAACGTATTTGATACACACGGTTTGGGATGTAAGCCTTTTCCTGGAGGTGTTTTAAACTCCCGTTGCTGTTCAGCAGGATTGTATGGTATCAGCTGCAAGGTTTCTGGTGAACTTGGCTTTGTTGCCCCCCTGGTGTCAGGTAGCAGACACCACAGGGGCAGGTCCACCGGTGAGGGAAACCAAAGACCGGACCTCGACGTGGTTGTGTTGATCCTGCCTCCTGTACAGAGTCTAATCCTGTCACGATTCATTTAGGTGTCCAGGAAATGCTGGTAGAAGATGATCTGTGAAGCTTAGGGTTCCATTGTATTAATAGCATCTTTTTTTTTTTTTTTTTTTGTTTTTTTTTTTTTTAAATGTTTATTTTTAAAACTGTCAGTTTTTCAGATGGTGTGCAGAGCTCACAATTGGGGGTTTTGATGTGATGGTCAGTATTTTTTTTGTTTGTTTTGTTTGTTTCTAAAGAACCATGTAGATGGGACTCATTTGGAAGGCAAATTCTTCTATAATTGAGCTTGTTGGTTACTGACAACACCTACTGCATACTGCAAAGTTGACTTGATTTAAATGTGGTTCTTGTCTTATGAAGTGGTATTTTTCAGGTATTCATTTCCTGACACTTTAGCAGAGATGGTAATGTTGGTGTTTTTTTTTTGGTGAACCATGTCAGCTTCGGTGTTTGAACAGGATTATTGGCATGTGCACTTCATCTTTATGGAAGTTATCAGTCATGATTTTTCTTTTCTCTTCCATACAACACTTCAATTTGCATTATGTAAAAGAACTCGAGCAGGACCTCCGCAAGCAAATTGAAACACTTCTGGTTCTCTGAACACGAAACGAAGCCAATCCTGCATAAAGAAGCTATTAAAATTCATGTTGACTTTTCATAAAGCCCTCCTGACCCACCCAGACCCATGACCCAACTGCTCTTTTTGGCACTTAATTTTCACCTATTTTAATTTCTTTTTTTATGTGCTTTTTTCCAGCAGTGCCACTAAAGCTGACTATTTTTAAAGTTTAGACTGTGTTTTGTGCACAGCATTTGGGGCCATGGAAATATACTGTCAGAGACATTACCATTTTCCTTTTCATATGTCTCCTGTCTCTTCAGTCTCCTCGCTCCTTTTCATGTCATGCTTCATCCTTGCCATCTGCAATCATTGATAATGGATGAAAGTATACTGGTCATTCTGGCCATTCACTCGTGGAGATAAACACATTAGAGTAACTAATACGAAAAAAGACCAGACAACTGAGCTCAATGGAGGTCCCTTTAGGTAGACAGAGCTGTGGATGGAGACTTAATTTTAGCCAAGAGAATCTTAAGGAGATGCAACTTTTGGGACGCTGAAGTTACCTTCCTTTCCTATTTTGAAAGGATTGAGTGAATGTAACCATGATTACATGTTTTTAACTCTGGACTAAAGTGCAGTGTTTTGCAGTAACCTGTTATTTCATCAGTGCGTTTCATCTTTATAATCTAGCTTGGTGTTCTTAGATGGTCATCAGTGAAGGAGGGTTGCGGCTCAATACCTTGGACACAGGGAATGTGTACTTTGCAAATCCACTTGCGAACAACGCAAAAGGTTTAGGAACCATAGATCTTGGACTGGCTGGTGTTGGCAATGTTTAACGTGGCCGGAGGAGCATTCTGGTGGTGATGATGATGATGTCGGCAACTTACGGTTCCATTCCGTGTTCCTGCTGTAGGACCGCTGGGCATGATGTTTACCTTGAGTTGCTCCTGTAAAAACACATCAGCTCTATAGGTGGTAGAATAATTGAGTGTGGCTTAGTTCACAAACCTCATTATAGATTTTATCCCCCCTCCATAGATTTATACGTTGCTTTGAAGCCTGGATCAGCTAGATTACCTCCAGAATTGTGGGCAGTATATGAGCGGTTTTGAACGCCCATCCTCCAGCCTATCCCTGCTACTTATATTCCCGTGCCTTCCTCTTATCACCTTAGTCTGACACGTTCAGGTTGGCTGTTCTCAGGGGTGCTGCGAACAAAACCGTGTCCATCTTGTGCCTCCAGCTGGCTCAGCCGATGCCACTCTTAGTGCTGATAAATGAGTTTAGAAGCTCTGCAGTGGGGGGAGAATCATCTGCGTTGACCTGTTCAAACCTCAGTCTGCTGTGTCTCCTATTTATAGAACATCTGTTTGAATCACTGCCAGTTTAGAAACAAAACGGCACACAGGTATCTCACAAAAAGCAGCACGTTTCTTTTGCGTATTGGCTCGCTCATATTTTTCCTCTACTGGTCCGTCAGAAAATCAGATGGCTAAGGAAAGTGTAGCAGACAAATGGTGGAATGAAATTGGTTTTTGATGGACACGTACTGGTAGATTTGCTGCAGATACACATATATCCTGACTACTGGGATCTTGTAGCTAACGTGGCAAGATGTTCTGTGCTTCTGCTTATTTGGAGTCTGATGTTGGTGGAAAGCAGTGCACACTGGGATTAGTCTTCCACTGTTGTCCAGTTCCTATTCCTTTTCTTGTAGGCAGATCTGAGACTCTATAACCCTCTTGTTTCAAGTCGATGTCCATTTTGCCGTTTATATAATCACGTGAGCCATCGCTCAGCACCCGAATAGCTGAAAGGTGCAACAAAACATTGTTGTTCTTAAAGCAGCCATGATGGGGGGGGGGGGGCATCCTTGATCTCCTGGAAGATAGCAAGAATAACCCCAATCTGAGGTCAGAACATGGAACCTAATCACTAGTGAAAGTGCTAAAAATAAGTAAAAGTCGTTCCTTCTCATAGTTTCTATGACTCAAAAGCACTGTTGGGTTTAGAAGGGAAACAAAAGTACTAATGTAGTCTGACCATGTTCTTGGTGCCATCAGTAACTGGTCCTCGTGGTCCACTTCTAGGCCGTGTTCGACGTGGAGAAGGACCGGGGGCTCACTCTGATCGAGGTGTGGGAGGGCCTCACCCCAGATGACATCAGGAAGTGCACTGGGGCAGACTTCAAGGTGAGGCACGGAAAATGCCGACGTCTTAGCTCTGGTAGACGAATGGGTTGTCTGAGGGTTATGTATTTACTTGCTGCTAAATTACACCTGAGCATAAAAGATTTTGCAAGCAGAAGTACCCATGTCTTGTTCTACACATAAATGTTTTTGTAAATGAGAAGTTTGCATGCTGAATACAGTTATGAACTAATTGGAGCGGTTTGGGGAATCGGTTGAAACGTAAACTGCTGTGCAGGAGGTCCTGTGTGAAATCAGTTTTCAAGACACCGGTGGTGAAGTCTGGGGTATGAGATGCACCTGTGCCATCATGATGACTACATAATTGCCCCTGCCTTATCTATCATTGCTTATGGTTTCATGGTGAACAAATCTCAGAAATGTATGAAAACCCAGAATAGCTCATTTGGCCCACTGAGAGGAAAAAAAAAAAAAAACACATAATCCAATCGGCTTTCCTGGAGTATGTACCTGAAGGTAATTGTAGTATGAATCCATTGTATCCTGACAATAGGTTTTGCATTTTTGAGAAAATAACACCCTTAATTTTCTCATTTGACAGGTTTCTCCAAATTTGCAGCCAATGCGGCAGATTTGAAGGTGAACGTGCAAGATTCAGCAGTTGATCTTCAAAGCCTTCGTTGTTACACGAGTCTGGACACAACCTGACGTTGCCACCAACTTTCTTCAGTGTATGAAGAATGCCTTCTATGAATGTTAGCTTATCCACTAAATTCATAGTTATTCAGAATGTCTGTTCCTGTAAAGATGAGAATGTTAATAGTGAGAGCCGTACATAACCTCGATGTTGGAACCTGGGATAAAATGTGTATTTGGGTTTCGGTAAACGTGTTAAAATTCCATAGAAACCTATGAAATATTTCATGGCTAACTGAACATCTTTTTCTAAATGTAAACAAGGACTCCATTCAGCCTTAATGTAATTGAAAAACGGTTTTTTTAAACCTCAAGGAGACTTGGGTATTTGTGAAGTCTGGTTTTCTACTCCATCAGTTTCCTTCTCAATCGCTGTGCAGAAGCTGAAAGTGTGTGTTACTGGAACTTATTGAACATCTGTTTCCAGCAATACTCTGAAGGTTTCAACATCTCTATTTAATGACAAGCTGCCCCATCCCTACTAGAATTGTATTGTATTTTGGTATGAACCATGAAAACATGGATCGATGGGGAGGACAAGAAATAGTTCTTAAGACGGAGCATCACTTTACCTTGTTTTAATTGAACAGCTTTCTGTAACTGAGAGGTAGAATACACAAGTCTAATGAATCTCGATTTAATAAAGCCTGTCTGAATGATGTGAGGAAGTATAAATGGTGCAAACCAATTTTTTTTTAATACTGTCTAAACAGGAAGACCCCCCCCCCCCCCCCCCCCCCCCCAAAAAAAAAAAAAAAAAAAAAAAAAAAAGAATANTTTTTTTTAATAATGGTCAAACAGAAAACCCCCCCCCCCCCCCCCAAGTCAGACTTTGACATCTCCCCAAGTTGAGAAATTGTGCACTTTTGCCCTTGACATCTAACTGCAACAGTGCGGTGGAAGATCTCAAAGAAGAAGCAGGAGACCACATGTGTCCGTGTGTCACGCTGATATATGTTTGGTCAGATGCCTCTTCTCTAACCACACGTAGCCATAATGGTTTCTTTTCGTCTTGGTGGCAGGGGACTAAGGTGAACATCTCGGAGTCTGAAATTGTCGTATAATCTCTAACACAGCTTCCGATTTGACAATTTGCATCAAAGGTTTTCAGTTTGTTGTCTTACCGCAACATGCTGGAGATCCAAGAATCCTGGGAATTTTTTTTTTTTTCTTCATCTGCCTCGTCATAGTTAGTTTTTTCATTACGTTAAGTCACTTGAATGCAGGAGCTGCCAGCTTTTATTACATACAGCACTTTCTTGCTGTTGAAACTAAAACTGTAGACCTTGGAACGGCACTTTAGTTGCTTAATTCAGAGTTAATTAAAATAAAATCTCCAGCATAGAAATGTAGTAGGTTGCAGATCTAATAGGATGTGTGTGGGATGCTGTACGGGTGAGACCTCCTGCTCCCTTAACTTATTCCCCCAAAATGATCCTGTATTGTTTGATTTTGAGCTTGACTGATGCTGACGGCCTCAGAGCCGCAGCCGTTCCCTCGGCTTTAGCAGCCAGGCCCATAAATCTGGGCGGACGGAGCGGCGAGGGGCCGGCAGCCAGTCATCGCGCATCATCAGCAACCCACAGAACAGCCTCTGGGGAGCCAGGACCAGACTCCCGCCCAAGCGGTGACCGTCCTGCCATTGTGCTGTGGGCGGACAGACGATTAGCAGGCTGATGTATTTGTAATGAATGGTAATGTGAATATCTTGCTCGGTATTGTTTCTCCACAGCTGCCCTTCCTTAGCCGTATTGTGCAAAATTGTCCAGGAAACAAAACTCGGGGCAGATTAAACCAGTTGGCTTCTTTACCCCCCCCAGATTTTGAGTATATACATTTAGTTGGCTTATTGCCATCTAGTAATGCATATATGACTGCAGTGCAAGAAAAGAAAGGAGGAGATTTTGTAAATATTGTGTATTTAATAAAGGGGATGCAGGTTCTGACTTTTTTTGGGGGGGGGGGTAGCAGTATGAAAGGCTACTTGAACCATAACTTGGGTAATTTAAATGGCGGGATGAGACGTGACATGAATCACAGCCATGGACTACAGCAGGTTTTTGCTGGTAGGACAGTTCTGCCAGAGAATTTGGTTGGTTGGTTGGTTGGGTGGGGATAGAAAGGAGAAGTGAGAGCTTCTAAGAGGAGCCAATATGCCAATGATGGACCTAGTTCTCCAAAGAGCAAAACAGTGCTGGTACTGGGTTCCACCACTCCCATCCATCCATCCATCTATCTATCCATCCATCATCAGTAACGGCTTCTTCCTGGTCAAGGTCATGGCAGGAACCTTCTTTGGTTGCGTCTAAACAGCTTGGGTGTTGGTGCCCCATCCAGGTTTATGCCCTACGTGTACTCTGGGCTAGATTGCAATCCATATGACCTTCAACTGAATCAATGGTTGCAGAAATGGGACTGATGGATGAATGAATGTAGGAAATCATGTTGTGACGTATTATTTGCTATAGTTAAAAAGTCACCTTTAAGTTAAGCTCCATGTCTTGTGCTGTGGCTGTGGGTTCCAGAGAAGAGAGTCATGGTTACTGCTGTTGAATTGATGTGAATTTACATTAAACATTAGTGGGTGGGTGTGGGGGGGGTTGTTATTCAACCAATTTGACTAATAATAGCAGTTCAGCACCAGTCGCGTGGACAGAGCTCGCGCCGCAGCGCCTCGCGCGCGTTCCCGCGGAACCTCATTTTAGACCATGAAATTGGACAACCTGGATAGTTGTGAAGTGGAACCCGAAGTCCGTCTGCTCCAGAACACTTTAAAATGAGCCGTCTGCTTTTCTTTTTTTTTTTTTAAGACGGTCGCCGAATTGAATTCATCTTAAACTAGTGTTTAAGCGACGTCTTGCGCCTGAATTATCTGCGGTGGTCCGAACGCGTCAAGAAGCCAGAATCGCCTCAGGGATTTAATGATGTAGTGCAAATTAGGTGCGGGGCCTGTCACGCGTGCGAATCCTGGTGTATTTAATTAAAAAAATATTAATAATAATGTTTGCATTTGAGCGCGCCTTCCAGGGGGCGTGGCCAAGCGCCGGTTTTTGAGGCGTTACGTTTAAAAAAAAAAAAACACTCGTGGGCCGCGCACGCGCGCGGCGCGGGGGCGTGGCCCCGCTCTCGTCCTCGCCGCGCGCTGGGAGAGAGCGCCGCGCGGGGCACTCGGCGCGGCGCGCGTTCAGGGAGGCTGCGGTTGCGGCGCCATGGCTTCGTCGCAAGGCAAACACGAGCTGCGCTTCGCTGACTGGATGGCCACCCTGCCGGAGAACCTGCACAACGTGCCGCTGACCAACCTGGCCATTCCCGGTGAGTGTGTGACTGTGTTTGGGAGAGATTTCTTCCTGGCGGGTGCTGAAACACACCTGTCGGAAGTGAAGAAGGGAGGGGTCGCGCGTGCTGCGTGTGTAGGGGTGACAGTGACCGCGGGGCCCCGGCAACATCACCCCGGGTCCGATCAGCGACCTCGTGCTCCGTACGTCGCTGATGTGGGAGACTATGTCCTCCTCGCTTGGTGACACACGGTCCCCACAACGGCAGCACGAGCTTCTCCGCGTGCTCTGCGGAGATCAGTCACCCCTGTGTGTCGCCACTTGTCCCTCGATGTCTCCCCGTCTCCCTGCTTGTCTGTCTCCTTCTCCCTGTTCCTCTTCGTTCATCGATCTCAGTCGGTCTCTGTGTGCGTCTGTCTTTCTCCTCTTTCTTTCTGTCCGTCCGTCCATCTGTCACCCTCCCCGAACGTCAAAGGCAAGTGAGCAGTTGCGTGGCGCAGAAAGGAACGATCGTGCGGTGAAAATAGCGAGGGCCGCTCCTTCCTCCCGCCTCACTGTCCCCACACTGAATAAAGACGAGCAAAATCTCACCCCAACTTGCGATTTGCCAACTTGTTGATTCTTTGACCAGGACAAGGTAAGGAGTTGAGTTCTCAGTTCTCCATCTGTTTCTCTAATATGTACATATCCTAACCCCACCCCCTCTGGAACCTCCAACTCCAGTATATTTTCCTAAAGCCTTTCAAGAAACACCTTTCTCCAGGTTCACTGTCGCTCGAGAGCTGGCCTCCTGCACGTTCATTTCCCTTCAGCTAAAAGTAGCACCCCAGAGCTGGGCTTTAAAAACCGCGGAGCCGAAGGTTCGAGTTTGTGAGCAGCGGGTGCTGATGTGCGGAGGTGAACGTCACGTAGACCCAGCGCAGCTTTTTTTAACCCTTTCGCAGAATTGGTTTCCCACTCAACCAGAATGTAAAGCGTGTAATTTTGCCGTGCGGCTGGTGCGTAGGCACCTTCCTCGACGCACCGAAGTAAAATTGCGCACCACCGTGATTTAGCTACCTTAATATCCAGGACCACTTGTCGTGAAGTGTGTCAGCTGGGACCCAGCATCTCCTGCTTTCTGTGCAGCTTTGCAGATGAGCAGAACTAAATTCAAAGTTAAATAGGGGTTTATTTGGGACTGAGGTAATGTGGCAGGCGAAGAATGATAGTGGAACACACTTTTCCACCAGCTTGAAAGCCCCTCCTCTTTGGGTGACTTTACGATCCATTTCGAAAGGGTCGCACACCGTGCTGTAGGAAACATGGGGGGGGAGGGGTTGAGCTCATGGGAGTCGCTG
The DNA here is from genome assembly GCA_900497675.1 of Arapaima gigas. Taxonomy (NCBI): domain Eukaryota; kingdom Metazoa; phylum Chordata; class Actinopteri; order Osteoglossiformes; family Osteoglossidae; genus Arapaima; species Arapaima gigas. The sequence goes on along the minus strand of UFQX01000467.1, from coordinate 381,122 downwards.
TAGCTGCACAGAGAGATACTGTGACATCCTTCAAAGCACAGCGTGAAAGGAGGACCCAGCAGCTGCCCAGGTCTCTGTCCAGCCAGGCTGAATTCTCAGCTTGTGGTCTTCCACAGCGAGGACCCCCTCCCCCCACTTTACTCTCTATATTTCACACCAGCTGAGGGTCTTCCTTCTTTTACATGTTCACTTGCTATGAAGTTTTAGCACTCTTGACATGTCAGCTTTTTTTTTAGCTTTGTGGTTTCTATCAAGAGTCAAGAAGATGGTTCAGAAGAAGATCACTTTAATCGGGGACTAATCTGGGCGAATAAAGCTATAGGTTTGCTTTTTTGTGACCGTTTTTTTTAACAAACTTTGTGGTAATACCGATGTAGCTATTGATTTGAGGTAGACTGTGGAGCATCTGGCCAAGGTTAGTGTTTAGCTGCGCCGTCATGAATGTAGAAATTGCCTAACAACAACTTTTAACCATGCAGAGGAAGCCTGCAAATTCCATCGAGTTCTCAACATACTTGGTTTTAATTTGGCAAAAATCTCCATTTGGGACCGAGAGCTCAGGGCTCAGCCGAGCTTCATACCTTGAGCCCTGTGAGGGCCAGGGTTGGTCATCCCTGATGTACATAGCTGCCGTACAACTGGATATCATTTATATGTTTAGGATTTACATTCTGCTTAAATTTTGTTTTCTGCTTTCATATTCTGCCAATTCTGCAGCTTCCCTGCCACTCAAGACATGCTTGACGCTCAGGCAGCTATGGAGGTGCAGCTTTTTTGGCCTGAATGAGATGAATTTGCAGATTATACACTATTTATTGATATAAAAATTATACATTTGCTCATTTTAGTCAGCGGTACGAAGGAATGCCTTGTTGTGACGTGGATGAACAGCCCTGGCGTTTCTAAAATGTGTCGTTGCCGGCTATTTCCGTGCGGCTCCGATGAGCGAGCAGCTAAGCGTTGATCCTTTTCTCAGCTCCACCCGAAGAGGGCAAAAACAGCCTCCTTAATGTTGACCTTTGACATTATGCTAAATTAGGCCTTTCCTGAATCCCGAACAAAACCGGAGGGCAACGGGAGAGGTGAACTCCTTGAAGAAACGGCATTACATCACCGGCCGCTAAAAATACGAACCTGTTCGGCGGGCGAGACGAATACGCAGCGTGTTAACTGAGCCGGGTCTCTCACTTTTAGGCCTCACGGTTAGCTGTCTTGTTTTGCAGCTTACTGACAAATGATGAGACCTAAACGCTTTCTCATCGCGTCGGGCTCCCTCCAATGCCATCCTACCAGATCAGCACCCCGCAACTAATGATTAGACCCCGAGTTGTCGGGGGCCCTGGCTCACTGCATCCTTCTGCTTGCTGTTATTTCCGGAAGAGATTAGCGCCCAATTGCTGCAGCTGGAGAGAGAGAATTGCGCTACCAGTGCTATCAGGCCCATCAAGGCCCTTGCTTATTGTTTCCTCATCCCTGGCTGCTGACTCGCACGTGTCCCTGGAACATATTTGCTGCCGGTTGTGACCGCAGTGACAGCGCGGGCCATTTCCCGCCCCTCTCTCACCTGCCGGGCTGGGCGGCCCTCGACGTTCCCCTTGCCGTAAACCGCGTGGCGGAGCACGATCTGTTCGTGTCACGTCGAGGCCGTCCCTGAGAAGGACGCGCTTGACCAGGTTAAGCCACCCGCTCGTGATGTAATTTATTCGCGCCCCCTGGGGGCGGACGGGCGCCAGTGTTTTGTGAGCGTTGGAGAACTGACGAGAAAACGGTCCTTTAGGACGGCGGAATTGGGCGCTTATATTTTGAATATGTTAATGTCGAGGGTGCTGTCAATCAAATATGTTGATATGTGTGTGTCGTCTTTTTGGCTGTCCGCTGCTCCGCTCCAGACTTGCACACCTTTTGACAGAAAAGTACAGCTGCAGCGCGAAGCAGTTGCCGAAGTAATAATGAAAACAATATTTATAAGCAGCTGCTGCTTGTGTTGTTTTTTTTTTAATCCTTTTCACTGTTAGTTTCCTGTGGACTTACGTCCTGAATCCAAGTGGCAGGGGAATGAGGCTCTGAAGGAGGAGTCGAGCCTTTTCAGATTTGCCCGTGTTTCATGGCGGGCTTGATTCACANGGGGGGGGGGGGGGGGGGGGGGGGGGGGGGGGGGGGGGGGGGGGGGGGGGGGGGGGGGGGGGGGGGGGGGGGGGGGGGGTCAGTTGCCATAGCGAAGCCTTAATTTCCCCACCTCTGTTTCTCCAACTTCATCACCAGAGGCTACAGACTACATACAATCCCTTTTTCGCCACAGGAACTATGACTGCATGAATTTATTCTGCCGCTCTGGCTATACAATATACATCCTAGCAACCGTTTATTTTATGCAATTTCAAAAAAAAAAAAAACCAATGCTTAAATTGCATACTTTCACCTCCGGTAAACGTTTCCCGTGCATAATTTTGACTAGGAGAGCGACGACTCAGAGCAGCGAGCTTGGAAATAATTGTCTTTAGCAGAAATTAGGAGCAAAAATGTGCTATTAAAATCATTAGAATGTGAATAAAAGACAATTTACCTCCTTATCATGAGATGTTATTTGGATGTTCTCAAAAAAAAAAAAAGAACAAGGGAAGGCGGTTCTTACGGTAGTACAGACGGGCGCCGGTGAAACGCTCTTTTGAATGCCGAGGAGTATAATTTCGTCTCATTTCTTTGCAGGCCACGGATTAGTGGCTGATTTGCTATGCAACTAGGTCATTGTTACCATGGGCTGCGATTGTATTGTTAAATTACATGATTGCATTTTAGGGAATTAAGTGCTGCTGGGTATGCAAAGCATTAAAGGGGGGGAGGTGCAATGCAAGAAAAAGCATCGGGACGTTTTAAAAGGTTAACAGCTCCGAATTTGCCGAGCAAGAAGCCTAGTCCGATCGTCCCATTTTGCTCCTAGTGACACCTTTTTTTTTTTTTTTTTTTTTTTTTTTTTT
>UFQX01000467.1:366070-378094 GCA_900497675.1 Arapaima gigas | reverse complement strand
TTTTTTTTTTTTTTTTTTTTTTTTTTTTTTATACAAATGTTTGATTTGTTGTTTGAACGTAACACAACCTCAGACTGGGTGCGATGAGGTGGAATTCCCACTTGTTGCGTGATCGCGTGGTGGGCCGAAGAGCTCGACGCTCTGGGGTAGACGTCTGCTGATGCTACAGCCGTCCTGGTGTTAGGCCAAGACTTCTTTGCCCTCCTGCCCTCCAGATCTGGGAGTCAACAGTTCTGAACACACTGAGACCCCCTGAATTCCAGCTTCACAGCATGAGCACGAAATCAGCAGTCCAGAAATTTCCAGAGATGTAGCGCTGCTTTGCTTTCACTCTTCTGTCAACTTCGTAGATCATAGCCCTGGTGGACTCAAAATTTTGGTGTACTTTCTGCAGAAAATCGTTGTGTGATAGTCTTCTTAAGGAAGTAGACGTGTCCTCCGGTAGACTACTTGATTCTGGAGACGCTCCCCTGTGGAACTGTTCCTACGTAGAAGGCAAGACATGTTAACGAACGTTTAAATCATTGCGAATCAGTTGTCAGGTGTCCGGTTCAAACTGAAACATCTTTTTCTGAACTTCAGTTTGGTTTGTATCATTTTCCAAATGAGACGTTGAGCTTTTTAGAATCTTTGAGTATAAAACAAGGTGCATCGTGGGAAAAGGGTTTGGTTTCACGTGATCACTAAAGACCACGATTCAAAGCCAATGGAGAAAAAGGAAAGCATGCCTCTGCTCATCCAAGGATCTCCTTGAGCAGGAAAGCCAGCATCTTCCCCAGGCATCTTCCATGGAGAAGATAAAAGGACGAGATTAGGGTACCAATGCGACGTGGCCAAGGTAGTGAACGAGAACCTTCCCTACAGTCATAGGCCCCCCTCTCCAGCCGCCAACAACCTGTTCTTTCGGTGGCTCTTGTCTTGTTTGCTTTAAATCTAAGTTTGTGAGTCATGTACATGTATCACTGCCTCGGGGCTCTGGAGGGACAAAGCCGGATCAACCGCTATCACACCAGACCACGGACATGTGCTCCGAGGTTCCGATACAGATATCCGGCCCCCAGAACAGCATAAGCAGCACTTAAAAATGTGAAAATATTTTGATGCGCACACAGATATAATAGAAGCGACACGTTTAGATGTTTTACGCGACGCCCGTGATTGTTTCCCCTCGGCTGTAATATAAGCGTAAAGGTCAAATTATTTCTCTCTCCTTTAGACGTCTGTTTTCACTGCTAATGAAAGCCGTCGTGATTATTACATATGTTTTATGATTTAATAGCTTGTAATGGGTAAATAGTCATTATTTTATTATGCTCTTAATAGCTCTGGTGGTTTTCAGGACCAAGCCGCTGGTGACATGGATGGAAAACTTGTTCTTTTTCTTAGATTGTTTGGGGTAGTCAGACAAAGACACGTCCGTTAACTGAAGCATATTTTATTTACAGAACTTCGGTTCAAAGACGCGACTCTTTTTGCATTTAAATTGCAGGTATTTTGTTTCTGCAATTTGTTATGATTTATTCCTTTAAGCTGAAACGCCGCTGGTAACAGGAGATGGGCGGTGGTCAGATATAGCAATCCGGTGCTGGACGCTGGTCTTATTATCCCAATAAACGGACAGATGTCCACCGTTCTGGCGGGTCGATGGGAATCAAACCCACTGCTGCACAGTTTTAATGACGTGACAGGAACACGGCTGTTGCTTCCGTGTTTCAAGGTGTCGCCAAACAAACGTGACAAGCCGGGGCGGCAGGTTGAAGCGGAGTTGTGAGCGAGAAGTTAAACGTCCGCTGAGAGAGGTTCTCAACCTGACATTCTGAGTGCTCAGCCACTCCTGGACGTGCTGCAACACTGGAGAGTATCTAAAGCATAAGATCAACAAGTTTTCGCAGCAGACGTGCAGATAAAGCATATTCGTCGCAAGTGGCATTTAGAATCATGAAAAGAAAATCCTTCCTGGAATTAGAATATTACTATTAATGAATTAATATTAATTGAATCACCGTGGATGTGTAGAATAGGAGAGGAATATTCCATAATCCATGAAGCAAGTTTGTAGCTTCTAGCTGGTTATCAAAGGAGAGAACAACCGCTTGACTTCACGTCGGATGTTTTTGTTGTGAACCCTTTCCCTTTTCGGTGAAAGCGAACTGATGTTCTGCGTTTTCTTAAGCGGATAGGGTCCTGGTTAAGGCCGTTGTCACGAAATTTCAAAGCTGCCATTGAAACCCCCCTCCTGCCCTAGTCGTCTTGAGTAAAATGCTTAGTGGCAGTTGCTGCAGTAGTGATGACCGTCGGGAAAGCGGGCAGATCATCGTATGTGACTTAGCTTGACAAACCTAGACGCTTTGATCAGAAGCCCCGGAAGAGTGATAATCGAGTGATCTTCTGGTCACCCCAGAAGTGAAAAAAGAGGCCGGGGAATTACGTATTAGCTGTGACTCCAAGGACAGGTGTTGGGTCTAATCGGGTTCAGAAGGAGCTGATTTCTGGGTTGGAATTGAATTAGTGAGCGAGGGGAAGAAGCTCTTTGTGCCACGAGCTGACGGTAGCTGAACCGAAACGCCGCCGGTCGACTCTGAGCTCGGTGGGGAAACTGAGCCTTAATGACCTGAGATGGAGCAGCTTGTTAGACATCGCACGGCTCCGCAAACCTCTCCGCTGCCGAGTCTTGTGTCCTACTTCAGCACTGGGATTTAATTTTCACCTGCAGCTGCTTGGTGAGCGGCAGCATTTTATTTCTACGCATGGGTCCAGCCTGAACCTCAGTATGTTGCGATCAGCTGACCCACCGCGGACCAACTGCATGAATCAAAGTGCTTCGCTTCTAATGGTGAGGAGAATGCACACAAGGGCTTGTTTAATGATTCAATAGCCCTTGATGGGAATACTGTACAAATTCGTATAGACGTCGATGCGTCTGCTCGCAGTTTAATCGTGCCGCTGTATGTAAAACGTAAACGGGGGTGTCGTAAAGCAGTTTTTCATTTCGCCATCTCAGCCAATTAAATTAAATGCCACCGGAAAGGGTTCGGGATTTATTACAGTTGTTCGGTATTCTGCCGTCCGCGGTAGCGATACGACATGCGCCGAGCTTAATGGACGAGCCATTATGGGGGAGCAGTTAAGATATTGAATTTGTAACTGTAGCTCCAATCTGGCTGTGTAAATAGAAGGGGGGGGGGGGTTCTGTGAGCTTCATAAAACCTTATCCTGTAAAATTTATGCGAACCTTATTGAAAGAGTGTAGATGATGTACAAATTGTATGACATTTAATTTCACTTGGCTCTGCATGCTTTGCGCTAACCTACTATTTTTTTTTTAGGCCCAGCTGCTAGGGGAGGAGTTGAAATGTCTCGGCTTGTTGTTCAGGAGTGATGGAACAGGGGATCGGGGTATTGAACGGCGGATGGGTGCAGCATCAGCAGCCCTGTGGACAAAGCTTTTGTGTCTACGGCTCATTCTGTGCTCCCATCCTCACAGCCGTGTGGGCAATGAGCAAAAGGACGGGGTTGCAGATAGGAGCGGCTCAAATGAGGTTTCTTCTCCAGAACTACCTGCTGGGCTGACCCTACGTGGCAGTTTGAGAACCTCGACAATCCAGGGGGGGTTACCGCTCTCGTCGTACCACGCACATCCTGCCGGGGGGACCCCAGGGCAGATCCAGGACATGTCGGAGAGGTTATACCTCTCAGTTGGGACCCTTCCAGAGGAGCTGGAGATTGTTGTGGGGAACAGACCGGCCTGAGAAACCTTCTCTGCCTACTCCCACCGCAACCCTCACCGGGCCAAGCGGGACAGTGAAACTGAACTGAAAATGAAATTTTGATAGCAAAAAAATCAATAGAGTAAAATTCAGTCGAGGGTAAGTCCTTCGACAGGATGGTTCAAGGAAGGATGACTTCGACGTTCAGTTGCCCCCTGTTTTTGTAGCAGTTTAAGGAAAGGAAAATGAGTATAGTTTATTTCTTTACCGTGGAAAGTCAGGTCTTCCAGAACTTGTCCTCTGTAGTAACTGCTGCAGTAGATGCCGAACAATGTCAGATTACTCAGTTTCCACACCAGAACCGTCTGTCTCCTAAAACATCCATGATTCCATGAAACATCCATCCGTGACTATCTGTGGTTTCAGGATAGGTTCTGTTAGGGATATGATTTGTCCTACTGGTTGCACACCTGCGTGCCACTGGTTTCTCACTCGATGCCTGTAGCTGAGGCACTATGGACTGTAGACAAGAACATTCTCATAACAATGGAGACAGGCAGTCCTCCACCGTTCAGCCAATATTAATAAATCCACGAGTTTTGTGCAGAACTTCACTGAAGGGTTTTACTAATATTTTTGTTGATCCCCTCAAAACCCGACGTTCTTATAACCGCCGGGTTTTCACTCCCGTGTGAGTGATTTTCACCAAACGCGCTGTTGCTTCCTCCTTGTTTTCCATGAAAATGGAAGCAACTGAGTGACCGTATGCTGACGGTAAACCGAACCCCTGCAGTGTGTGAAATTTCTTCCTACTCTGAAGGACACTGTTGGATCTTCTCCGATTCCTTACACGGTAGCTTGTGCTTTTTAAAAATACCTAAAAGAATATTTGAATATTTAACTCGCATCTCTCCAATGTTTAATGACGTCAGCTGACTCTGAACATGCAAGCGTCACGCGTCTCAAAGTTGGCCGGTCACCTGTTTTATTTACACTCGGAAATATTAGCGGCGCTTTCTGAGAGACGGGTTTTCTCTCGTTGCAGTCGTGCACGTTCACTTTGAGGCCTCGTTCTTTGGCGAAACGTTTCTGCTAGAACTGAGTTCAAATGAAGGAATAATTACCCAAAGGGAGGGACTGCTTCTGTAGATAAGTGGCAGACATCTGAAGCTGAGCGTTACGCATTTAAATTTTGTCTTGATTTGACGCCCGGGCCCGGCCGTCGAGTGCAAACCAATTCCAGGCAGGTGGAATTTGAGCCGTCTGGGTCTGATGAAGCGGTCGTCGGGGTGCGACCTTCTCCTCTAAGACAAGGACAGACGTGATGTCCTGGTAACGCCGCTGTGAAAACTTCTGAGAACTTCTGTCCGGGTTTGCTTCGTTTCGCATCAGGCAGATTGAACGCCGGCTCTCTGAGTTCAGAGAGAAAGCCTAACAAGGGTTCTATTCTTGCTTCTGTCCCAGAATGCTTTGCAACACAGACCTATTGTTTTCGGCATTTGCTTTGATCAGCAACCTGAGCGTGGCCCTCCTGATTCAACATCCTCCTGTGTTGGAGTGGTTGGCTTTAAAAGCCTCGCAACCCCCCTCCCCCCCCCACCACCACCCTCAGGCCACCCATGTGGGGGGGCAGCAGAGCTGCTCTGGGTTTGACAATGAAGCAAATCTTTCAGCTTACAGAGACTGATGGAACCACAGCACCACAGCCTTTGTCCATCGTCTAAATAAGGGACAACCACTGACCACCTACTTGGTGATGTCAACTCAAGATAAACAAGGAAATCAGAAGAAATCTTTCATTATGCAGCAAAAGCTCCATCTCTCTCCCTGTGACCTGCAAAGGGGAGATTTGGAAATGTGATCAGAAGCTTAAGACTCTTATCACAAGGTAAATCGAAAAGACTTAGAGTCTGGGTTTAGCTTAGCTTGGTAGCAAACAATATATTTGGCGCAACGCGGACACGTTCCGAGTCTAAAAATATCTGAAAAAGAGCTTGCGATGAAGTCCAGCTACCTTCACCTTTACCTTTGGTAGACATCTCCGTTGCTTCATCTCAAATGATTCCTTTTTTACCCGTCACATGGTAGTTTTTCCCGAGGTACTGCTGTAAGGGTCAGACCTTCTCGACACTACTCTACAATTTATGAATGTGTCGTAGATAAAGAAACAATTTTCCTTTATTTTCTAGAAAACGCCATGAAGTTATAGGTGTTTCATAGATGTTGGTAGACTGCATGTCTGAAAACATTTAAATGCAGTCATCCCTCGGTCTATGAACGCTCGATCTACGAAAACTTTTCTTCTTATTTGGTGCCAAACGACTTACGAACATTTCCCCTGCAACGACGAACGGCCGACTCGATTTTCACGTACAGACTCCGTAGCCGTTTTTCTCTCGCAATAACCTACCCCAGTTGCTAAAACGTAGTTAACGTATTAAACGGCACAATACTCCAAAAATGTTATTAAGGATGATGGGAAGGGTCTGCCGCCCTGGGCGACATTCTGGCACGGTGTAACGTTGGCGTTTTTGTTCAAAAGTTGTGGGTTGAACTGAGTTTTACGGTGCGTTTCAAAACTTCAGGGGCATCGTTTCGTGGTTCTCCACGGGGGGGCTGCTGTGTCAGAGATACCTTGCAGGAATAGAGTCTGTGTTCCCACAGTCGTGCTGTCAGATCCCTTAAGCACAATTGCCGTCATTTACGTTGTCGATTTACGAATTTTCGGCCCACGAACAGCTTAGGAACGCATCACCTTTGTAGAGTGAAGCATCGCTGTAGGTATTACGCGACGTGTGAAAATGTAATGCTGACGTGGAAAACGTTTTGTCAGACGAAAGGGCGGGTTTCTCTGCTCTGCCCGTTTCAAACAATGACAAAGAAATGCAGGTAGCTAACAATGCACTGGGGAGTGTGCGGAAGTGGAGGAAGCTCAATAAATGGCCAAGTAGGCCATAGACGAACAGTCCAAGTCCACAAAAGAAACGAGAACACTGCTGGCAGGAGATGAACGAAAACTTCGGTTTAAATCTGCAAGAAAATACGACGAGTGCGGCGTGAAATGTTTGGGCAGCCGTCTCCGGTTGGCCTGCGTTGCCTCTGTACTGCAGACCTGCGAAGCTGCTTCTGTTGACCGTGAAGGTCACGACACTGACTGCTGAGTTCACACAGACCGATTAGCTCCCCAGTTTGCGAGGAGCTGAATGGTGAAAACTAAACTGTGTTATAAATAGAACATCGATGAACAACGGGCCGCATCCAGCAAAGATCAAGGAGGAAATGCCGGTTCCAGATTTACCTGAAACACAATTTTTCCCCCCATTTTTGAAACGGATCTTACCTGCTAATGAACGGCTACAGACCCCTGATGGTTTGAATTGATATGCGCCACACCTGCGGGATATTTTTATTCTGTATATTTATACATCGTGGTGTTGTTATTAGTGTTTTTTGCACTTGCGGTGTGTTGGCGTTCCCTCTACTTGGGTTTTGGCTGACGTGCATGTTTCTCTCCAGGCTCCCATGATTCCTTCAGCTTCTACATCGACGAGGCCTCGCCGGTGGGTCCGGAGCAGCCAGAGACCGTGCAGAACTTTGTCTCCGTGTTTGGCACGGTGGCCAAGAAGCTGATGCGCAAGTGGTTGGCCACCCAGACCATGAACTTCACCAGCCAGCTGGAGGCTGGCATCCGCTTTTTTGACCTGCGAATCTCTACCAAACCCCGCGACCCAGACAATGAGCTCTACTTCGCCCACGGGCTCTTCAGTGCCAAGGTCAAGGAGGGGCTGGAGCAGATCAACACCTTCCTCTCCTCGCACGCCCGAGAGGTGGTCTTCCTGGACTTTAACCACTTCTATGGTGTGCAAAACTTGCATCACGAGAAGCTGGTTCGGATGCTGCGCGAAGTCTTTGGGGACAAGCTCTGCCCCGCCATCTTCGCCCAGGAGGTGACACTCCGGTACCTGTGGGAGAAGGAGCTACAGGTTCTGGTGTTCTACCACAATCCCGTGGCTCTGGAAGTGCCCTTCCTCTGGCCTGGCCAAATGATGCCCTCGCCTTGGGCTAATACCACTGACCCAGACAAGCTGATCCAGTTCCTGCAGGCCTCCGTCGCGGACCGAAGACGCAAGGGTACCTTCTTCGTATCGCAGGTGGTTCTCACCCCCAAGGCCAGCACTGTCATGAAGGGTGTAGCCAGTGGTCTGAGGGAAACCATCACAGAGCGGTAAGGTGGCGAGTGACTCTGCACCCGCTCAACAACATGTACTACCAACGGAATTAAACTAAACAAGAGCACAGTTCAGCTGCTACCAGGAGCCAGTTACTCACGAGCGCCTTAAAGTTGTCGTGACGCGTTGATATGTGTTATTTCTGGAGGCTTGGTCAGGGCAGAGCTCCCTCTGTGAGTCACCGCGGGTTCTTGAACAGCAGCTTGGAACTCGATGTAGCTGCTGTGCACTGCGGGATCGGTGCTATCAGTTTCTGTGCTGATTTAGGTGTCGAGTCCCACCCGGGCCCGTCATCCATCTGCTCGCTCTCCTCTGCAGAACGTCCCGCAATTGTTACATTCTTCAGGTTAGCACTGACGCTCTCTGCTCAGTTCTAAACTGATTTATAAGTGGCGTCAGGGAAGGAACCGAGTCGCTGGCCGTCGCGGATTTCGTCGCCGGAGGTCAGGGGAAGACGACGAAAAGGCACGATAAAGTCGACGCCGCTCGTGAACCAGCTCCGAAATGGCGCTCGGCGAGGAGACCTAGCTGCCCCCCCCCCCCGCCCCTCACCATTCAGCCTGTAAAATTCCATTTGCATCACCATCAGCCTTGCTGAGTGAGAGTATGTGCAGCCCATGACTCGCCCACGCTCCCCCCCCCCCCCCACCCCAAGTCACCCTGTAGACAGATGAATGCTTGCTTGGAGGCATAAGCTCCCTGTGGAGAAAGTAAAGAGGAGTGGGTGGCTAATTTGATAGTTCCACACTCCTATTGTCCTTAAAGGACATGCAGGATTCTCAGAGCTGAACGCGAGTAACCAAGAAGTGCCAACGGAAGGCAGAAGGAGTCCAAAAGGGGTCGCGAGTGGTGCTTCTTCTACGAACGCAGCAGCTCGTTCACCGTAGCTTTTCAGAGCCAGAGAACGAATGAGTCGAGGAGAAGGTGGGGATGCTCCTCCTGCTCTCTCGCCTCTGGACTTCTCTGGCAACCTTCTAGTCTAAGCAGTGCTGCTACACTGTGCGTGAACAGCATGCCACGCGGGGAACTTCTCGTCGTGCTTTCGAGAAGAAACCCCTCGAGTCGCTAAATCGGCACCAAGCAAACTGATAGCCTACTGAAGCCTCCAGTGTAATGTAATCATAATAAATACCTCTGATACCTGATTTATTATTTAGTAAGTTAATCACGGGGGGGGGGGGTGTCTGGATGTTTCTATTACATCAGCAATTTGATCTCAAGCACATTATTTATGTACGAACGTTTGGAGAGCAGCATGGTGGCACAGTGGGCAGTGCTGGTGTTTGAACCACCGTTCTTCCTGTGCTCTTGTTTGGTCATAGGGTCAAATCCAGCTGTGGGTGCTTGAGTTTGCATGCCCCCCCCCAACTCCCTCCCCCCAACTCCCGGCCCCCCTTCCGTGCTCAGAACCTGTAGACACGCCTGGAAGGAGGAGACGGTAAACCACGTTCACGCCCTCACCCAACTATGAGTCGGATGAAACTTGACGCCACCGACCCACCTACCCAGCGCCGGCACTGGAACCAAGGGGTGGTGGTCACTAGATGTAAATGTGGGCCTGAATAGGCGCCCGTCGATGACCTCCAGGTCAGCTGTGAGGTTAGCGGCCCACGTCGGCCCCCCTCGGAGAAGCACCGTTGCACCACGTGCTCAGTTTGTCGGCTCTCTCTCTCCGTCAGGGCTTTACCAGGGATGATGCAGTGGATCCACTCGCAGAGACCCGGCGAGAACGGCATCAACATCATAACAGCCGACTTTGTGGAGCTGGGAGACTTCATCAGTACGGTCATTGCGCTCAACTACCTGCTGGACGAGGAGGCGGACAGCGCCACCTGATGGTGCCCAGAGCGGGCTCGGCGGGGCCATCCGAAGACCTCGCTGTTTGCGTTCTGACTGGGTTTTTTTTTTGTGGAGGAGCTTCTGTTTCTCTGACCTTTTAGGGCTCACAGTGTTACAGCGGGTGGGAGAGGGGGACCTGTGGCTAAAGTGACCAATTCTTTTCATCGAGCTTCTAACAGGGTTAAATAGAGTTGTTTTATATTTCGGGGGAACGGAAAAGGCCAAACGGCCTTGTTTTGCCGCGCTTCTCAGCTGCGCCAGTGTCGTCCAGCACCTTTGCTTTGCGTCGCCATCCCCCTTTCCGGCTCCACGGCGAAACAAGGCCGACCGATAACCGACGGCGCGAGGCGCCGCCGCTTTTCCGACGCCACCCGTTCCGCATCGCAGCATTGTGCCGTATCACGTGCGTCATGCAGGATAATGTGTACAAATGAGAAAAACAAAAAAGACAACATTTTAAAAAAGTGACGTCGAACCCAACAATCTTCGCGCGACTGTAATTTCTACACGGAAAACCGTTTGACGTCAAACTGTTAATACGTTTCATAGCGCAGCGCTAACATGAATCCGTATCTGGAACCTTAATGTACGATTGCCGAGCCCGTCGGAGCACTTTAGGGTTTTATTTAGAAATTGAAATCAGTTTTAAAAAAGCCGCACAAATAACACGCCGAATTCCAGCCTGATCCGCCATGTTAGTCACGTTGCAGAGCAGGACCTTCTCTTGGGCCTCAGCTATCTTCTTGCCGCCTGTCGTCTGTCACGTTGCTCACTGGTGCAAAGGGAACCGTTTTCCCCCCAAGTAACCTTTTCAGCCTCATTCATCGACCGCCGTGCCGGAAGACGCGACCGTACGTTATTGACCGCCTCCTCCAAAAAGTCACCGGACCCCGATTCTCCTTCCCGTCGCCTTTCCCGATCCTCTACCGCAACGCGAGCGCGATTTTGCCCGGGGGCTGAAAAGGAGATCCCCCGTTCAGCGGCGTGCGGACGGATCCTCCCGAGGCCCACGATCTATTTGAGGAACTACATTTTACCAAATTGAAAAAGCGCTGAAATGCTCCTGCACCTTCTAAGCAAAAGACCGAGAGCTCGAGCAATAAACTCAGCTCAGGCTCTCGCGTCTCCCGAACCTCCGGCAGGGAAAAGAGGCTCGAGAAGCTCCCGTTTCACGTCGCAAAGCCAACTCCTTACGTAAATAATCGCGCACGTTTTGTGTGACTCCATTCGTGTCGTTTAATACGCGATACTTGTTATTTTTTCCTACTTAACGTGCGAGTTTTTGACGCAGCGTCGTGTATTTGGTTACCTGCCATTTTTTTAAAAGGTGTTTGTGACTTGCATTATTCATAAATGTGACTTTTATACTTGCAATGTTTGAAATAGCTAGTAAATATTCAGACGAACCCATTACCTGGCGTTGAAATGTATGGCGTATATATAAAGCATCTCGGTGTCGGAAGGTCGTCGCCAAACGTTCCCGGGACCTGAACCTGTTTGCGCGTCGCCGTATTTATACGGGGGAGGCGGTGGCCTGTTCCTGTTTATCGACCGATCTGCCGTTTCGGGGCTGAACCGCTGTGACGCGTGGTAAGATCGTCCGCGCAAACATCTCCCCGCCCGCTCACGGACGGGGGCAAAAAGCGGAAAGGTGTTTTAAACAGCGCAACCCCCTCCCCCCTCGCCCGTATCGCGTTTTCAAGTCGAGCCGTTTATTTGATAGAGCAAACGCTCTCCGAGCGTGGAGCGTGTCGTAACCCCGCAGTCACGTGGGCTGCGAATTATCCGTTGTTGTCCAAGTTTTGGTTTAACGCGTCGAACGGGGTAGTTTTGTTTTGTTTTTTTGTTTTTTTTTCCCGCTTAAGACGTCGTGAAGTTCCCCGCAGTTCCGTAAAAATCGGAACGGCAGGGGTTTGTCTTGCAGCCTTTACAGTCTTTACAAAGAAACTGTATTATGGATATAATAATTACTTGTTACGTAACGTTTGCATGCATTTTAACGTGCTCACAGTTACACAGTCGTACATTTTTTCCAGCCTTCAAACCTTCAAGTATTGTTTGACTGACATCGATCCAGTGTTCATATATTCAGCTTTAAACGTTTGCTCCCCATTTGTAATGCTAACGTTTTATCAGGGGTCAGAGAAGAAGGACACGGAACCCATCAGAGCCGACGCAGAGCATCCAAACGCTCTTATGTTGGCGGGAAAACAAAACATTTTTGGAATTTGGGGGGGGGGGGGGGGGTT
>UFQX01000467.1:335981-366019 GCA_900497675.1 Arapaima gigas | reverse complement strand
GGGGGGGGGGGGGGGGGGATTCTCATCAATCGAATGTCTGCAAAGTTTTTTTTTTTTGATGAACTTCTTTATCTCTCCACACATGGTGTATATTCTGCTGTTATTTGACATGTTGAAACTTTATTTTAGCGCTTCTTCTTCGTAACCAAGTCGAGACATTTCCAAATTGTAAGATGTATCGTAAAGTCTGTTCTGTTTTACGCAACGGCTGGAAGAGACGCTGCCCTTGAATCAAAGACGCTGTTCAGTTTAGCCCTGATGTACCTTCACGTACCTTCAGGAATGTGTTCTGTATGGACTTTTGTGCAACGTGTACTCATGTTGTAAGATGGTTGATGTGCACCAAAAAATGATATTGAAAGTGTTTTTGTCTCTTTTGAAGCGTGATGTTCCAATGATGTTTATTGTAAGAATGTTGTGTGCGTGCGTGTAATATGGAAAGAAAAATAAAGATAACTCGGTATTCAAAACATTTCCTAAACACCGTTTTACTTCTCACCACATATTCCGTATCATTAGAACATCGACGTATTGGGATCCGTCCAGTAAACTTTGCAGTGACCCTGCAGAGTAAAAGATGTAAACAGGTTTAATGGCTCAGTTAAAAAAAGAGCCTTCTGGATTGTTCCGTGTTGACGAAATCCCAAACAGACTGCAAAACTCCAGACTCCCCTTCAGAACGTTGCGCTTTGCAAACTTTGGGTTCACCTGTCCGAATAATTTTAGAGCTCATCACTGTTTGGGAGACCTTAACAGAATGGACTCAAACACTCGCGCGAAAAGCTTTGAAGCAGTCATTTCAAATCTCGGGCTGTAGGGCCTCATTTTTTCGCAAGTGAGCAGAGCACATGGGTAGTTCCTAAAAAGAGCCTGTGCTTCTAGTGGCTTCGCTCGTACCTCAACAACCTCCACTGAGCTGCTGCTTTCATTCCAGTTGTTGTGCACTGAATCCTCAGTGTAGAAACTCTGACTCACGTGTGACCAGAATGACTTCGCTGTAATCAGAACTCTGGCTTTTGAATCCTGGAGTCCTGCCGTGAGGTGGCGGCTCACTGACCGGCCCTGGAAGGAGTCACCCAAAGAAAATATGGCCGCTAGCGGGTCGAAGGGGGGATTTCTCCTGCAAACACATGGTGGTCCATCATGGAGACCTAGCATGTGCCTTCCTGGGGTCTGGAGGAAGGGGGGGGGGGGGGTCCTCTCTCATCTTCCACACACATCATCTCATCAGACTCTGAGCGGTGATAGAACCCCTCGCAACATCTCCATTTGCCAGAGAGACACGGCCTGCACAGAACTCACGGTGAAAACCAGACTCTCTCACAGTGCTGCCCTCCTTCCTCTGAAGCTCAGAGGAACAGTTGCGCAGACGTTCGAACGCCGCTTTGATTCGGAAAAGCTCGGGGTTTAGCGACGGTGCTCAGAACCTTGTTACGCCTCATGCCGGGACCAAAAACGTGGTTGCTGCCCCCCTTGAAGCCCAGACAAGGTGGTGAGTCTTTCAGGGCTTCGG
Source organism: Arapaima gigas (assembly GCA_900497675.1). Classification (NCBI taxonomy): domain Eukaryota; kingdom Metazoa; phylum Chordata; class Actinopteri; order Osteoglossiformes; family Osteoglossidae; genus Arapaima; species Arapaima gigas. The sequence goes on along the minus strand of UFQX01000467.1, from coordinate 364,506 downwards.
TGTATGGTTGCCTTTGCTTTACCGCAGCTCTTAACTGCATGTTGAGTACATCTAGCACAGCTTTCTGAGTATAGCTCAGGCGTCAGGTAACAGGTTTACTCTAAAACCCACGCAGAGGAAACCCTCAGGAGTCAGAACCGGCTGTGGTCGATACAGAATGGAAATGGAAGCGAATCCCAGGCCAAGGCCCGAGTGTCGCATTAACTGGAGCTCAGCTGTGAAACTCGTGCACATTTGGAACATTAACTCAACCGGCGGGACGGTTAAGGTTCGTGTAAAAGTGCTACAACGGACATGCGCTGTTTTAACAAGTGGTAAAACCTTCAAGGAGTCCTCAGGGGAGAACATGAGAAGACGTTTTCCAGATGAGTTCATGTACACGTCCAGCAGTGGTTTTGTTTAAATTTGATTTTTTTGTGGATATTTATTAATTCCATTATTCTAAAAAAGATGTTCATGTCTTATGGTGACATAGAAGAAGAAGTTGTTATCTGTGTACAAAATTCCAAAATCCAATGCAATGACCAAGGGGGCCACGTGATGGCCGGTTTTGTCCATTGCCTGGTTCCAGATACAGCTAGTTGTATCTACAGCTGAAGCAGCAAAGTGAGATGAATATTAGTTGCTAATATTTGCAACGATTAATTGTTGGGCGATTATTCCAGTTTAGCCTCGATGAGAAAATGGGGGGTCTTATTTCCAAATATTCAGGTCACTTCAGTTCATTTCAGGTTATTTTCATAGAGGCTTCTTCTTACTCAAGGACTCTGAGCTGAAGAGCAGATGAAGACGACAGAGCAGGTAACAGGTATATAGTGAGGCTGCAGATAGAGGTTATGTGTTCATAAGAGCGACTATACAGGGTATAAGTGTAACACGGTAAACCTGCCGGCAACCGGGGAGAGGAAAACAAAAAAAACTCCCAACCAGGAGGCAAAGGGAGAAAAATAAACCTGTGGGGGTCCGAGTGCTGGCGGCTGCCCCCATCCCGGGCTTCTACACATAGACAAAAGTGTCAGCAGTAGCAGCTAAGACAGGTTATACTGCGTAGGACAATGAAACTGAATGAAGTGATATCAAGGTGAGGGGTGTTGGAAACTCACCCACCATTTTGTTTTGTTTTCACCCTTGTTCTGTGCCGGGGGTGTTTTTTTAAAGCAGGAGGACGTGACCTGGGCCTTATACAATCGGAATTTGTTTCATTTTTTTAAATTACTAATAGCATTCGTTTGTTTAGTACGTTGAACTCTTCGGAAAAGCGACGTGTCACCATGGTTTTTACGCCAGTCAAGTGGTCTTTTTTACTCGCACCAATACACTTCTGATTAAAGCCGCCGAAAGCGATGTGTCGTGTGCAAACTGAGCGAGATCACAATCCCACCAAAGGGAAGGTCACCCGGCGGTGGCACGATGACACAGCATCCGTCCTCCTTCTTCGCAGCGGTGAGGTCCCATCATGATTCTTTGTCTCCACCTTGTGTTTAATATCCAGAGACTCACACTGCAAGTTCAGACTTTTATCCCTTTAGCTCAAGATGCTAACCTCCAATTTCCTTTCTGATGTCGCAGAATAAAAGCATTTTTAGTGACTCTCCTCCATCCTACTGAACTGCAGTGGACTCTTTTGACCACGTATGTTCCTGGAGGAAAAAAAAATGAAAAGAGTTTGAGCTTGAAGAAATTTGGCTGAACTCTTGCAACGGAAGGGCATTTTCTGAGCCTCAGGATCTGGATTCCCTCAGAAGCCTTCAAAATATGAGTAGAAAGGGGCACAAAAACATGATCTCGTGCTAAAAATAAAGTAACGGGAATCATTTTGGTCCATTAGTTTCCAACGTCGATCTCCTCTTCCAGCCGGACTACAGAAGCGAAACTCAGGGTTGTACATGTTGCGTTTGTCAGTCATGCGGCTTCACTAACCTCACATCAGCAGCAGCCTTCATTCTGGAGGTGGGTGAGATGGATAACCTGCAGATGAGGAATATGAATTGGCAAAGTGCAGACTGTGTGATCAAATCTTAACATCCATTAAAATACTGTAAGTTTGGATGAGTTGGAAGAGTTTTGTCCATCCATCTGTCATCTGGCATCTGGCATCACTTAATCCTGGTCAAAGTGTGTCTGTGTGTCTTTCTTTCTCAGTCTGGCAGCTGAAGGTGAGTCCCTCTACAGCCCTTCTACACTGCTGTATATTATATATGTAATTTTGTGGACCGGTAAATATTGCAAGTAGTTCAGCAGATGTTCATGTACCGGACCTAAACTCTGCACATGCACCTTGATCCAGCGTCTGCAACTTGGCCATCGAATGATGCTGTCTTTTTGCCAATGCCCCCCTCACCGAGAAAAATTGGCGTGGCGCTATCTTTTAATGCAGCAAACACTGACAGCCCGTACGAAGCTGCCTCGAAGGGAAGCTTCTGGAAGGACCTGGTCCTCAAACCACTTGTCAACAAAACAAGTTGAGCAGAAAGGCTGAGGAATGAGAGGGTGATAAAAGTTCACTTCCTTTCAGGAAAGGCGAGACCTCAGTTCAGGGAAGAGGGTCCCGTGGGGGTGTCTGGCTGCCAAACCTCCAAGCTCTTCCTGAATTTTTCCCCTAAAGCTGCATTTGCAGTTGACCGAACGCTCCACCAGCACAGCCGCTCTCTGCTTCTCACACTTTTCTCCATGAAAGTAAGTAAGCCGGAGAAAACTGGCTATTTACATGACTCAAAGCTCTCTGGGACTTTCTGAAGTCTACTTTCTCTGCACTGTTTGTCTGCTTTGTTTGAAAAACTGAAAACATCTGGGATGGTGAGTCCAGTCTGCACTTGCAGTGAAAAAGCACCAGTTTTACGGAGCCTTTAATGTACACAGCGTGTTCTGATCGATGCGCTTTTTTAAGCGTCCGCTACTAAAGATTTGGCATCACTTCACAGATGTGTATCGACAACAGTTTTGATTTTTGACAACATTTCTCACACAAATGAAGCAAGCGCCACTGTAGACTTATTTAGAACGTGAACCCTGGACGTTTTAAGGTGGAAATGTGACCGTGATGCAGGACAGCCTCAGAACTGTGTTTTTTTTGCATTACTAAAATACTGCCCTGGCGGAGATTCTCGCACCCAGTGGTCAAACAGTGGTCAAGTCCCGGTGAAAAAGCAAGACGAACGTGAGGCTTTGTGATGGGGTCGCATCCGTCTTACATGTGTGTGGCTGCTCCTTCAGGTTCTGGAGATGGTGGCCCTGGCATGGCTGCTGGCCCTTTCTTCCCTAGTGCTTCAAGCACGGTAAGTGTCCCCCTTTCCCGCTTTCTGCCAATTCCCACTGGAATTTACGCCGTTTGAGACAAACCAAGTCGATTCTATTCTCGGGGTTCTAAGTCGGGGTCTTTTATTTAGGTCGTCTTTATTTAGACTGACCTTCTGGGTGACCAAACCGAATGTGAGGCCAGTGCCGCACCTTGTTAAGTAGTTAGAATTGGACATTTGCAAATTAGAGTTTCGAAATCTCTTTTAATGAAGATGACTGAGATACGGCCGAAAATGTCTCTCAAAGGCTGTCCTTACTGACCACTGGTCCTGCCTTTAAATCTGGAACCTGAGCAGTAAACAAATAACCGAACCAAGAGGTTCTCCATCTGGCAGATGCAAGCAGCCTGTCAATTGCCAGTGGGGACCCTATGGGGTCTGGTCAGAGTGTGATGGCTGCACCAAGACACAGGTAAAGTGGACGCACACATGACACAAAGGTTTTCAGCTAGGGCTGACACATATGGGTTAATTCTATTAACTCTAACCCTTAACCCCAACCCTAACCCTAACCCGTATCACTAACACCTAACCGTTATCCTAACCCTAACCCACAACCCTCATCCTAACCCTAACCTGCAACCTTAACCCTCTCTCAAACCCCCAACCCAAACCATTATCATTAACCCCAACCCTCATCCTAACCCTAAGCTGCAACTTTAACCTTCTCTCTGAACCCACAATCCTAACCCCTATCACTAACCCCTAACTCTCATCCTAACCCTAACCTGCAACCCGAACCCTGTCTCTAACCCTAACCCTCTAACCCCACCCCTACCCCCTAATGCCTGGCCACTAACCCCCAGACCTCAAACTGTGGGTCTTGTGAAATACTGTGTTAGGAGCTTGAGGGTTTAGGAATTTCATATTAAAACAAAAGTTGTAGAAAAAAACTGAATAAGAATGTAGAGGTTAAACTATCATCTGAAACCTGTGGCCATGAGGTGGTTTTCAAACTCATTCTTTTATTCCAAAAGTAAATTGTGCAAAGCATGTGACATCGAGCATTTCTGCTCATGCGTTCCGTCTAGATGCCGTCCAAACATTCAGATACTGAAATAAACATATCCTCACAATTAACAGTGAGCCGACTGTGAGGTTGTTTTCTTGGGGGGGTCCAGATACGTACACGATCCATCCAGGCGTACGCTCAGTTTGGCGGCGCCCTGTGCTCAGGAGACCCTACGGAGAGCCAAAGCTGCACCACCCAGAGAAGTTGCCCCCTGGAGACAGGCTGTGGTGAGAGGTTCCGCTGCTCCTCAGGTATGGGCTGATGTGCCTCCCATGGACGTCCTGTGATTGTCAAATTCAAACTCTAACCCTAAGTTCTCACTGGTGCTTTTGCTCCCATATTTAGATCTCATCGCCGCCCCCCCCACACACGTTGAGATCTCATGGTGCTTTTACACACTGAGAAATCAGTCGTGTTTTTCTCCACACACCATCTGCTATGCTTCTCTCACACCTGTGTGAAGGTTTAGAGATGGGTTTTTATGGCAAAGGCCTGACCGATTGACTTGGCTTTCTCACGTTCTTCAGGGCAGTGTATCAGTCAAGTCCTCGTCTGCAACGGGGACCAGGACTGCGAGGAGGATGGTTCCGATGAGCAGCAATGCGAAGAGTCCTCCATCTCCTCTGTGTGTGACAAGCAGCAGATCCCCCCCAATGCAGAACTCACCGGAAAAGGGTACTCAGCTGTTAAATGCAGGAGGCAGCATGTCACCGTCCACAGTGCCACTCCAGAGTCAGAATCAAAACAATGAACTGTGGGTTCAGACGTTGGTTTGACTTCAGTTCATCGTTCGTGGCATTTACACGTTCTCCCCATATTCCTATGGGTTTCTTCTGGGTTCTTTTCACAATTCAAAGACATGCGTTTCAGGTGAATTGTTGACTAAATTGTCTGTGTGTGTGTGTGCGTGCTATCTGGTGAATACCTCCAAAGCACCTCTTCTATGGCAGTGTTGCTGCAGGAGCTTAGACCCAAGGAGGACAGAAACAATAATTCACTGAAGACCTCACTCGGATGCTTTGGACTCCACCCGGGATCCTGAGAAACGTTTGCAAAGGACCGACGAGGATAAAGGTCTGCGGTGACGACAAGATCAGCATCATTCAAAGCCACAAGGTTGCAGAACCCAAAAATAAAGCAAAGAACTGATGTCATCACACAACCCCCTAACTTGCCTGGATTAGTCTTACCAGACACCTTTGCATCTACTTGATAACATCAACGATAGAAGTAACACCTCCATTTCCAGAACCAACAACAAGGCTTCCTCCTCCCGGGAATCAATCTGATGAAGATGGTCCTCATCTACATGAAGAATGAATTATTCTGTGTGTGTGTGTGTGTGTGTGTGTGTGTGCGCTTTGGGTCACTGACCCAGTGCTGGAAAAATGGTTGATGAAAATGGTAAAAAAATTGCTGTTGCTGTTATTTTTCTTCTTGTCAATAATCGCTTGGCGGTTTCCTCGGGTCACCAGGTTTGACATCTTGAAAGGCCATCTGAGGAGCAGTGTGATCAATACGAAGAGCTTTGGCGGCCAGTGCAGGAAGGTGTTCAGTGGGGACTTGCGGTCCTTTTACAGGCTGCCCAGGAGCCTTCTCAGTTACACCTTTCAGGTGGGCTTCTCCGTGAGGTTCCGTAAGTTTTCCTTGAACGACGTCCCTCTCCGACTTTTCTCTTTTCCCTCTTTGTGTCATTTTTTTCTACTTGTTATCTGCACGTGCCTTTCTTTTTAATCCAGGTGAGCGCCGAGAACGACTTCAGTGATGAATTTTACAACAGCTCCTGGTCCTATGTTAAGGACATCAACAACCGGAAGACCTCCAACCGAGGACACGATTATTATATGTTTCATGATGAAGTTTTCAATACAAAGGTAACACAAAACTACTGTCGGAAACTCATGTCACCCCCCAGCTGATGGACTGAGGCAAGCTGAGATCGACTGCTCTCTCAGACCCACAGGTTGATGGTGATCAAGAATCAGGTGGAGGTGGCCCAGTTCCAGAACAGCCCACCCGAGTACCTGAGCTTGTCTGAAGACTTCTGGAAGGCTTTGTCCTTCTTACCCACCGTATATAACTATGCTGCTTACCGCGGACTCATTGAGAAATACGGGACCCATTTCTTATCCGAGGGCTCACTGGGGGGTCGCTACCAGGCACTGCTGTACATTGACGCTGAGGTCATGGACAAAATGAGTGAGCATTTCGTGTTCAGACCTGACCGTGTCTCAAATCCCCTGACCTCCACCTGATGTTCTCTATCCCCTCTGCACCGCGTGCCACACCACCCTGCTTTGCTTCCAAGTCTCGGTTTCTTTCGGTGAACATTTACCCAGCATGCACCTACCTGAACCCTGCTGTCCATCATCTACTCGTTCTTCTCTCTCTGGAGCCCTTGTTCCTTCAGTGTGTTTTTTGTTCTGCTGCAACTTGCAGGTGATGAAACAGCTACACAGCAACGGTAGACTAATGACGACACTCATAACCGCCATATGCAAAATATGCTCTAACCTCTGAAAATATCCTTCCTGATGCATCGAGGTTCATGGGCTTTGGCAAATGTTTCAATTTCCTCGGGATTACACTGAAGCTGTCAACCAGATGTATCATCTGCATTTGTTGATGAAGTTGGCCTGAAAGGGCCACACTTTCTTCTACGCTCCACCTTTGCATCTTCACATGGATGAAATTCACTCATTCGGTACCAAGAAGAGCTTCTCCAGTGCAGGGTCATGGTGCTCCAGAGCCTATCCCAGAAACTCACGGCATGAGACACCTTACGTAAGACGGCAGCTAAAAGTGACTAATGTCTGGAAATACCGGGCAGCTCTGGTTTCCTTGTTTGTTATAGTGTAAAAGTGTGGCTACCCTGAGGTGGAACAGCATCATGTCCGGGGTCTGCCCCTCTTTTCCCAGTGCCTGGTGGTTCCAGGATAAGCTCTGGGCTGTTGCAACGACTACATGAGCTTAAATATTCTCCAATACTATCTAGAGCTACTCTGCTGATCCTCACCGCTTGTTTCTCTTTTTTTGCCATCGAAGCTTCCTCCATTACCGACTTCCACGAATGTGTGACTAAAACCTTCCGCTTCCTGTTCGTCAAATGGAGCTCGACCAAATGCCGATCCTTTGCGGAATCCCTGAAGACAAGCAAAGGTACAGCAGGAAACTGACCTGGCATAAGTTCACGCAGGTCAAACACTCCTCTGCATACATAGCACTGTTTGGATTTTGCATGTGACTGTGTGGCCCGACCAGATGACAATTCATGTGACAGTTGCAGGGATGGTCAGCTGAAGCAATGGAGACCACATACAGTAGAACAATATAAACAACGTAAATCACTATTGTAGCATTAAAGCTTTGAGTTATACGTTGTTTCTTGAGGGCAGCCCATTTTTTTTTTCTTCCCCAAACAGGTTTCAAAAAAGACGACGGCTATGTCTCCAGCCCCATCATCGGAGGACACCCTGCTTACATTGCTGGCCTCAGTAATCTGGACGTGCAGAACCCCGAAGCAAACTGGAACATGTACAGCAAGTGGGCCGGTTCTGTGAAGGACTTCCCCACGGTCATTAACCAGAAGGTGAGCGGCGGCTGATGCACTTGGCCGTGTTCGCCGCTCGGGGACGTGGCTCTTTTCCCGAGTCGCGGTGTCCACCAGGTCCCATCGTGGAGGGATGGCTGTGTCAGAAGACAGGCAGTCAAGTAAATATTTACACTGACAAAAAAAAAAAAAACAAGCACATTGGCTCCTCAACTGGGACCGAAAGTCTGTTTCTAGTTGAGTCCATTTATACCTCCAAAGTCACGTTTACAGGTACCGGTACAGTATAGAGGTGTCGTAAATTATTCGCGGTTCTGCAAAATCCCGAGTTAAATGTATAATAAATGTAAAAAAAAATAAACAAATCTCTGTAACAGATCCATGAATCTGTTCATTGTCAACGACCGCTTTTCCAGTGGTCCGGGAGCATAAGGTGTCAGACAGGCGATGAGGGCCCCAGACAACTGCTGCGAAACATTTTATTATTTAAAAAAAAATTGATTCAAAACTACATTTAAATTAAGTCCAATGAACAGACAAAAATATGTAATCGCCACAAACCTGCTACTGAATCCGGGTTCCTGACTTATTGTTCTCCTGTGCAAAAGCACCACAGCTTCTGGCCGCTTTCTTCTGGCTCACTTAAGGGTTTCGTTCAGCAACCGATGAGACTTTACACCAACACACAAATGGAAAGTCCCTAAGTTCCGTAATATACATTTTCCCCGGTGACACCTTTCGTCCCGGAGATGTGACTTTTGTAGATACATTAAATTATTTCACAGTGCTCAACTTCTACGCAACGTTGAAATCAGTTCGAGCCATTTGCCAGTTTTGCTCCGTACAAAAAAAAGTGTGTAAAGTTCTGTGAAGACCCTCGATCCCAGCAGGCGAAACCGATCAGCAAGCAGAAGGGAGACCATGTTTCGTTTCTGGTAGCTGAGGCCGCTGTACGAGCTGCTGAAAGAGGTCCCTTGTGCGGCCTTGAAGAAGCTCCACCTGAAGCGTGCCCTGGACCAGTACCTGGCTGAGGAGCACCCCTGTCACTGCCAGCCCTGCCGCAACAACGGGCAGCCCCTGCTCCGTGGCTCCGTCTGCTCCTGCGTCTGCAAGCCAGGAACCTCGGGTTCGGCCTGTGAATACGGGGCCCCCCTGGACGATCCACCAGGTACGGCACTGGTGACCTCTAACGGAGGCGGGAAAGGTGCACGAAACCCTAACCCAGATGTGTGGATCCAAATCAGCAGACACCTTGTTGTAGGATCCTTAAGCTGTAGAAAGTATTCAGATATGCAAATGAGTAAAAACGAATTAGTTTCGAGTAACAGCAGTAGCTAAACAATCACAAAACACCGAATCTGGTGCGTAGAAGCGGCGTAATAAATTCGGAAGGTTGCGAGCATTTAAAACCATTTTATGCAGGTGCGATCCATGGAAGCTGGACCTGCTGGTCTTCCTGGAGCGCCTGCTCTCGGGGTCAGAGGTCAAGAGCTCGCACCTGCAGCAATCCCTACCCCGCGGCGGGAGGCAAGCACTGCAACGGGGAGGCAGAGGAACAATCGGCCTGTGACGACGACGACCTGGCGCACTTGCGGTGTGAAGGGCAACGCCCAACTCCGAAAAATACACCCCCCCCCCAAAACGAATGTTAAAACTGTCGCATGTGCCGCAGAAAACACACGCCCCCCCCCCATTTTGCTTTCGAAACACCTTTTATTAAAAATCCAATAATTGTCATTTTAAATTCCTAGCACAATGGAGCCTCATTGCTTCGATCCGTCTCTGTCACCGCCAAAGTCCTGCAAGACTCCGCCACCTTTACAAAATGGATTTGTCTCGGTAAGAAGAGCTTTTTTCCCTGTCGGCGAGGAATATGAAAATATGACAAATCCCCTCCTGACTTTATTCTCTTACCCTCGTAATCGTGAGCCAAACTCGTTGCTGTCTTCACCATGTCGAATTTCTTTTATTCTGACCGCAAATGGGGGCTGCATGCAGTCAAAAAAGGGCCTTGTGTGGTGGAGGAAACTTCTAGGATTAAGTGTTGCTTATTCAGGGGGAGAACGTCCGAGTGGTCTCCTCCGTTCCGTATGTTATATGCGCAGGATCCGAAAGACTCCTACCCAGTTGGAAGTCGAGTCGTGTACGGCTGCATAGAGGGATTCCACCTGCTGGGAGATGGGATTTTAGAATGTGGCGAGGACCTTGCGTGGAGTCACCAGCTGATGGAATGCAAGGGTTAGTGCGGCGGTGGCGGCGGCTGCTGACCACCCCAGAAAAGCAGATGTACACACTACATTTTCTCCTTTTTCAGCTAATCCGATTTCACCAAATTATTATTATTATTATTATTATTATTATTCGTATGACTACTTTTTGCTTTATAAGCGAAACAAAACCCATCAGTGTCATCAATGCGGCGGATGTTTTTTTCCAGCAATTTAAGATCAACAAAAAGAATAAAATTACACAATATCTGTTATAACTGCAATTAAACATAAGTCCTGCGTAGCATTAAAAAAAATGTATTTATCAATGCTTTTCCCATGATGGTCACAGAGTTAAATTCAGGAATAGTTTGTGTTATGTATATTTCATTTTATTTATTTATGATGACTGTTTTTGTGCAGGTATATTTATATTATGAATTGTGAATTTCGGGTAAAAGCCACTTTGCGTTTAGCGGCTGCGTTGGTGAGGCAGGTAACTTACAACTTAATGTCAGTGTAAGGAATCTGCTGACAGGGATTTTTACTGTTGTTTGAGAAGGTGGTTCCGCATATTAAAGAGAAATGGGATGGCAGCCAGCATACAGCAGGTTTAAATCCCACACGAGGAAATTATGCTGCTGTCTGGTTTAAAATAACAGACGGAACACTGAGTCTGCGATGCCTAACGCTTCTCTCCTGTAGGCACAGTGTGTGGGGCTCCGCCGCTTCCACAAGACGTGGCAGGCGACCCCTGGAAAGTGACCTACGACGTTGGGGAGAGGATTCTGCTCTCCTGCCCGCCGGGGAGACAGCTAGAGGGCACCTCCGAAATCCTCTGTGACTCCAGCCTGAACTGGTCTCCAAAGCCGAAAATAAAGTGCAACCCAAGTAAGAGACGGACCCCGAATCACCCCGTTTGTCGCGTGACATCTGAGCCGTTTGCGCGGCAGAAACGTAGCCCCCTCGCGGAATGGACACGGGGAAAATCCGCGCGTCTGTCCCTGGGGTGAAGATGCCAATCGCGGTCGTTTCGGTAAATCGGAACATCGGGGGGTCTGTTAGTACGGACCGGCTGCGTAAAAACGTGCGATACTGAACCACGACCAGATTTCTCACAAGTGTGTCGAATTTGAACGCCTGTACAGTGCAGACCGCCTGTGGATTAACTCACGCATCTTATTTTAGTTCCAGAAAAGCTCCCACATTCAAAGGTGCAGTGCAAACCCTGGGAGAAGCGTGTGGACGGGAGCTGTGTTTGCAGAATGCCCTACGAATGCATGTGAGTTCTTTTCTTGCCGCTTCGGCTCGGCGTGATAAATTACGTCGCCGTCTGGTTCCGGGTACAGTGCTGTGAAAAGATATTTGCCCTCTTCCCGGGTGTGAAAGCGGCAATAAATGACGTTTGGTTGCAGTTATTGCTGCTAAAGGTGGTGCTGCCGGTTATTAAGTTTAAGGGGGCAAATACTTTTCCACGTGGGCGACATGGGCGTTGGATGACATTGCTCCTCGAAGCTGACTGACAACCGTGACGTGTGTCCTCGGGTTCCTTTTGTCCATCACGTTTTGTCTAAAGATCTGAAGCCCTTCAAGAGTGACAGATATGCAACAACAGGGTAAAAATCAGGAGGGGGGGCAAATATTTTTTTCACAGCACTGTGCTTTACCAGAAGTACGTCAGAAAATACCGTGCAAATAATGGTTGGTTACAAGTTGAGAAGCTTTGAAGTACAGTGGTACAGAGCCTGTTTGATCCGAAAAGGCTGTTCGTCAGCTTTGAGAAAAGGAAGCGAAGTGACGGAGGTTTTGGATCCACCAGGTCGTCTCTGGAGGTCTGCGCGACCAACCTGGATCGAGGCCAGACGAGTCGCCTCACGGTTTGCCAGGTTCGTGCCCTGCAGTGTCTGGGTCGGCGTTATGCCCTGGCTGAGGACAGCGCCTGCAAGTGGCTAGTCCGAGGAGCGGCACGCTGTCCCGACTGCCAGATGTGGGAGAGATGCGACGGTAAACTGCTTTTTTGCACAACAACAAAAAAAAAAACTGCTTGGTGTAGCCCACATTAACGTGTTTTTTCCCTGAAAAGTCATCAATCTTCTACAAAGACCCGGACTAAATAAGCACCCGAGGAGGGGTCTTTTTATCAATCCGTGTCTAAGGTGGTGTCCTTGGACAAAAAAATTTGTGTTGGAAAATTTGAGATGAGAACCAAGTAGCTCTTGTCGCCTTGATAGAGCTGCAGGGGTCGGTTTTTAAGCCGCTTGTCTTACCTCCGGACACCTCCAGAGGAAACCGGCGCGTGTGTGTGTCGGAAACCGGAGGAGTGCCTGGAGCCGGGGTCCAGCGTGTGTGCCAGGGTGGGAGAAGACACCGATGCCAGGACGATGACCGAATGCGAAGCCGGACTCCGGCGATGCAGAGGGGGACAGGTCACTGTCGTCGACCTTCAGTCCTGTTTTGAGGCAGAAAACTGACGCCCACGTTGTGCCTAAGAAGTCGTACATATAGAGCATCTTACCTCACCTAAAAGAATAGCCTGATCATCCTGTTAAAAAAAATATATATATATATATATATATATATATACTGGATCCTATAAAACTTGCACAGAAACTTAAAGCATTAAAATATTACTTATTCACAAAGATAAAAAAGTCCTGCTTTTTTCATTGCAGTACACCTGTTTACTAATACAATCCATACAATTACACTCTATTCCTTGAGGTCCGATCTGCGGAATATAGTCTCACGTCTGACGTAATTTTTCACCGACTTCTAAACGCAGTTTTTCGTGTGAACTTCCTGACCAATGTTAGAAGCAAGTCCTCCATCAGCACGGTGCCGGAGAGGTCCAACGTAAAGTTGCCGTAGGATCCAGATCCCAGAGCCAGATCCCGGGCCCCTTAAAGTTAACAGTTACAGGCAAAAGGTTATTAAACAAAACCATTCGAGGGCTCAGTGTCCTTCACGTGTTTGACTGCGGGGACTCTGCTAAGATTGAGGAACAGACAGAGAAGTGGCAGCGGTGTCTGGGGGAACGGCTACGGAGAATTAAACAAATCATTTCTGCAGACACCCTATGGCGGAAAGGTCCTGCTTTAAGAGCTGGGGGGGGGGTTCATCGTCGAAAGTGAGCTTAAACAACGTGAAAGAACGGGGGGTGGATGTTCATGGGAGAAAAACAAGGCGTGTGTTTAGACATGGATTCATCAGCTGGAAGCCATTCGAGCAAAAATAGCTTCGAAACCTCCGACGCCGAAAGCTGAGATAAATGAAGTCACAAGAACGTGACCTCCTGCGTTTGGTTCAGCTCCTCCGTACCACAAAACACCTAAACGCAAAGCAACGTACAGTAGCACTTTCATTTTACTTCCGCTGCGAGCAATACAGTCAAAATGGTCGAGCGGATAGTGGTTCAGAGATGGAAAACAGGGACCTCGTGTGGCCAACAGCGCTTTACCTCGTTTCTCTTTTAACTCGATGACAGTGAGAGTGGCACTTTTCACTGCTCTAAGGCAAACATCGATGTCCCAAATCTGACACTGAGACAGAATTGTAACCAAAGGAAAATGTATAGATTGTAGACATGAGCGGCTTCAATACGTAACTGTCATAACTGCGAGTGACGCAAAGCCGGCGTCTGCAACGAATCCGGCGTTTAAATAAGACGAAGACGTGTAAATAATAAACACTGCTAGTAGCAAATAAACGCGCAGCATTTTAGGTGTTAGAAAACATCAGGTGACCCCCCCCCCCGGAATGAGGCAGTTAGTTAAATGGTAAAGGGTGTGTGATGATAAGTCAGGATAGACGCATCTGTCAGGTAAATTACATTGGTGACAAAACAGAGGCATTTGTTTGCGAGGCTTCGACTTGGTCGCAGTCTGCGAGACGACGGGGGGATACAGAAATGTGGTTTCGAAGGACAGCGTTTGTTACCGGCCCAGAAAGAGGTTCCATTTTCGCTTTGCAAGTCTTCCCGTTCCCCCGTGGTGTCCCGCAGGAGGAAGACACCCCGAGGTCACCGAAAGGCCCCTCCTTAAATAGGAAGAAGTCCCTCTGGAGCAAACGCTCCACACGCTGCACAGGCAAAGCGCCTTCGACGACAGCTAGTTTTAGATTTGAAGACTTAATTCAAGAGGCAAGACTTTATTTAAAGTTCTGCAACTTCTCGTTTGCCCTCACGCACCGGTTCGACTTCTCCTTCGTTCCAAACATCAACCTGGGACAGTGACGCCTGTTAATAAAACAAAGTAACTCGCAACTGTCCTCCTTCGCAGTGTCGCACCTCCTTCCCCACCCCACCACCACCACCTTTCCACCCCTTACCCGTGTCAAATTCTTAGCAATACGTTTACCAAAACCCGCTGCACAAAATACAAAACACACGGTAGATTTAAATAAAAAAAGATTTATTATCAATGTAAAATGACCTAGAATTTCGGCTGGAACTACAACACCTCCTGCATGCCCTAAACATTTAGTACTAGACTTTATAAGCAATAAAAAAAACATTAAAACAAAAATTAAGAAAAAAACCATGCTGTGCCCTTTCACTCTGGACATGAACAGCCAAACGGGGCTGAACCCCAGTGGTTTACATCAACAGAGACTTTGTAAAGGAAACCCACTGCGAAAATCATTCGGTATGTTATGCATGTGTACGGATATAAACATAAAACTATGCATACATACATACACACACAGTCTGATGCTTTAATTTATATACTACTGTATACTGTATGTGCAAAGGCTTCATTAATGTATTGTATAGTATTACAGAAGTGGAAAAAAGTGGGGTACAGGTTTCTCGGTGCATGGAAGACTAAATTATAGAAGTACTGTTACAGGACTACGAGAGAAAACTAATGTCAAATGCGGCGCGCGGACTTCGTACAAGCGGTCAGACGGATGTGGATGAAGTAACTGGTACTGCCACTAAAAACCTAGCCTCACGACTAGTTCCCCTCTGTGCCCGTGTACCCCTGACCTGAACAAAGGTAACGTTACGATAAGCGGCTTGCCGGGAGGGGCGGGGGGGGGGTTTCTGCGAGATACTTGTTTTCGACAGAGGCACTCAAATAAATTACATCCGGCACAAACAAGGCGAGACTGTAACACAACGTCGCCCTCGGCGGAAGAAATTAAAAAATATATATTTCTCGCAATCCGATTGTTGCCTTCCACTCACGAGCAGTGTTTTGATCCCGTGTACAAATACGGAAATAATTATTAAAAAGCGTCATAATCAAAATTACAGTAAAATATATCATTTTGCGAATATTGATTCTGTCGCTTAAAAAGAAGATATGACCTTTTATCACAAAATAAAATTACAAAACGGGGCAGCCTCCTTTCGACCAATGAGAGAACTGGTTTGAACATGGCAGTTTGGAGGAGAGACACGGGTGGAGAAAGGGGTCATGACGGTCACGTTTCACGCAATGTCCTCGGCTCCGCTTCCCTACAACGGACTCCTCAGCTGGACACCAAACAGCAGAGCCCAAAGAAGCGCTTCTTCCTCTGTCGAACCAGGGGGTACGGCGTGAGATTGAGCAGACTGCTGTCATCTGAATGACGTGGGGACAGAGGGGGGGGGTGTCAGCATTTTGGCCTTTGTTAAACCGCAGTTGTAACGTTAAGCAAGGGCCTCGGTGCCAACTACGTCTCATACACAAACAAAAGAAAATTTCTATCAATCTCTGCATGCGGCTTCTTGAACACGGCATGCCGTGACAGCCAAACAAGAAGCGCGCCCGGTAGCGATGCGTTCGCGTCCAAGCCCTCGGTCTGTTGCGTGTTGTGATTCTTTTTACTCTTATTTGAACATCGCAAATGTTAAAACTATCAAAACAACTAGAGCGCGTTTAAGAATTTCAGTTGGTGCACAAATGAAGTCACAGCAAAATGAGGCCCCGTGTGGGTGGGATGGACTCACCTTGGTTCTTCAGTGGCAAAGGCATGGCTTCCCTGAGTTTGCTGAGGAGGTTCTTCATCTCCCGCATGTCCCTGCACAGGCATCAAAGTGTGACAGCTGTGAGACTGACACATCTGTCTCGCGCCTGTTACACGCATGAGAGGTGTCTCTGTGGCAGCTGTGCTGGGTGGGTTCCTGCGGTGCCCTTTAATTCATGGGAGTGCCTGCGGGCGCCCCGCCCGATGCCACTTCTTGGCCCCTGCCTGTGTGCAGCTGTAAGATGACAGCGACCGGTTTGGTGCCGCAGCTGAAACCTGGAATTTCACAGCATTATCACAGAGCAGCTGCTAGACATCTAAATGTTCAGTAGAGCACAGTCGACGTGGTGGGTGTGATGATCAGCAAAACCCTCCGTCGGGTTTACCTGGTAACTGTGGAACACTTGCAAACAAATAAAAAAGCCACTTTGGACATCAGAACAGATATTTCAGCGAGAGCACTGCGGCCAGGGTCAGTTGCCTGGAAGCGTGGTACCAAAACATGACAGATGCACATAATGCCATGGTTTCACATGTCTCCATATAAACTGAATTTCCGCTGCTCCTCCCAAAGGATCTGAGCCGACTGAAAGCCTAAATAAACCCACTGAGAAATGAGGGCAGAAAAAGAGGTAATTTAGAAAACACTGCATCGTGATTTTACATTAAAAGAATCAAAGGCAGGTGATTCGTGTGTGTGTGTGTGTGTGTGTGTGTGTGTGTGTGTTAACTGAGGATTTTCATTACTCAGGTTTTGTCTCAAAAACACCCCAACCTACAAGAGATCACACACCTCTCTATATTGTCAACATCATTGGACACCAGGAAGCTGTACTGAGGACAGTCCACTGGGGAAGATGATGTGTCCTCCAGGATGGGGATGTCTGAGCTCTCGTCCGCCTTGGAGTCGACCTTGGGGGCTGTGTGGATCTCTTTCCCTGGAAAAATCACACACTCCGACATTGACTGCAGTCATTACGCAGTTTCGCACCTCGTGATATGCAACGCCTTCAACGGCAGGATAAGGAAATAGATAAGGAAACGTCCTTATGAACGTTTCCGTTTAAGTCCCACTCCCGTTACCGGCAGAAGAACCTTTGAGCAAAGACTTACCCTGAATTGCTGCTGTGTAAAATACCCAGCTGTGCAAATGGGTAAAATGCTTTGGAAAAAACATCAACGAATAATAATAATAATAATAATAATAATAATAATAATAACAATAAATCTGAAACAACTAACACAAGATGCCTAAACACAATACAGAAAACAACTACATAAGTATTCATGTGAAATTGGAAGTGTTGTAGCCACAGAGTCTGGTGTCTCTGCTGTCTGGTGCACAAGACATCATAAGTTATGATAAAAAGCCCCTGAACAACATATTTACACATTAAAGATGGGACTTGGGGGCTAAAGATGAATGGATAGGCTTGGGGGGCTGAAAGTGCTCTCCACTCGATCATGCCGACCTTTCCTGTGGATCTGCATGGAGCCCAGCAGACACACGGACTTGAGCATCTCTGTGATGTACATCTCCAGGCAGCACTGCAGCTGGATGAAGAGCCTACAGATCTCTGGGTGGATCTCTCCGTCCTCAGGCCTGCAAAAACATGGGGAGGGAGTGGGGCAATGGTTGGTTGGCGGGGGGGGGGGGGGGGGGGGGGGGNGGGGGGGGGGGGGGGGGGGGGGGGGGGGGGGGGGGGGGGGGGGGGGGGTGGGGGGGGGGGGGGGGGGGGGGGGGGGGGGGTTTGTCTGTGAGAATGCAAGTTCCCAAACTGTTCCATCTGTAAAGTAGGAACATTTCAGCCATGAGCCCGCAAGCTTGGGCTTGTCGTGACCCCAGAGGGCGATGACTCTCGATCCTCGCTGCCAAACCACAGAGTACAGCTACAGCTCCAGTACATATTTCACTTATCATTAATTAGACATAATGTGACCGTTTCTGAGATGGGTGCAAGAATTTGACTTTTTACTTTTTTTTTTTAAAGAAATTTCCTGCTACAATTTTTTTTTAAAAACACTTACACCTCGGAAACATGTCGTATAATTAAAAAAATATATATCGTGAAGCACTCAACAGCTGAGTCAAGCCAAATTATTTAGTGGTTTAGCCAGGACAAGTGGGAGTCCTGGGAACAGAGGCATCGCTCTGCTATACAAGCCAGGAGGTCCGATCATCCTTCAACATCTTTCCTCTCCCTATATTTCCCCTTCAAGTTTATCTCTTAAAATTTTCATTAGCATTTCATCATTTAACTAACTAGTGCTTTTTAACTGTTGTTTCGGTTTCCAATTGTTCCTTTACATGACTAGCTGCGTTACTTGGCGCTGCCCGGGTCAAAAACGTACAGCGGTGGAAAGGTGAAAAGGAGTAGCACATTACATAATCACCAAAGTGTTTCACCGATAAAATGGCAGGATTTTAGTGCATTTAGTATTGCTATTGCAGTCAGACGGGTGAACACCGTAGAGATTGACCCACTGTCCTCACCGTCAAACCACACAGTCCAGCAGTACAAGTGGAAAGGGAAAAAACAAAATATATACTGCCTTTATCATCATCGAATCACTAATATGTGCGGGCTGCGTGTTTCACACATAATTTCTTATTAATTTGTACATGTTTGTGCATGTTTCGTTTGTGCACATATAACAGCTACTGGCCGTTGTGAGCGAAAACACGATTGGCGCTGACAGCAACGCGTACGCCGCCCATAGTGACGTACACAGAGATAATTCTAAATTGCCAAACTTTATTAGCTTTAAACTTGTTGAATGTAACACATTTGCGTGCGGCGTGTGGAGCAAGAACCATGAGCATCACGTTAAGTATGCGCGGGATGTCACTACCTGTTTTATGTGATGTCACTACTACCGCTTCTCCAAGCCTTCTCGGAGACGGATTTGTTAGTTTTCGAAACAGTAACTAGACTTCTTGAAGTTTTATCAACTTGCCTCACTTAGGGTGGGAAGTACCTGTGTGCCCAATTTCAAGTCTGCGGTGTGAAAGACAAGGCCGCGCATAAAGAACAAACAAATAAACGGACAGGGAAAATGAGATTGAACTTAATAGACGGAGAGATTTCATTTAGCCATCTCAAACTTATTTGAATAAATTTTTTTCATCCTGTGTTAATGTTGTTATTCACTACTTTTGTTACACACTACAACTTTTTTCTACAATAATATGTATGTTGTCTTCAGTAATAATCATAATACATACCCTCATAATCACGAGTATATTCAGTATCTCTTTCACCAGTTCCGCATCCAACATACAGATTGTTGCATAAAAAGACATCATGCTTTCCTCGTCACCTGACTAAATCCCAGATGGAGATGCTTTGCAGCCAGAAAGCTTTTAAAGACGCAGCTGTTGATAATATCTGAAGAGCTGCAACACTCAGAGGAGCCATCCGCATGGTACGGAAGGACTTGTCAGCACAAGCTTCCCCGTGTGATTAATTGCAATTAATTCCTGTATGATGGAGGGCAGACGGGATCACCTGCCACCCCTGTCTTTGTAGGGCCGGTTTCACAAATCTCTTCTAAACTGCTGCTGAAGCCGGGATCTGAAAGTGCCATTTCGTGGTTACAGGTTCGAACCCCAGGTGCAGCACTGATGCCGCTCTTTGTTATTCCCCTAAATATGCTGCTATGTAAATGCCAACCTAAACATGATGTGAAGTAGCCTTGTTTGAAGAATCGCGCCGGACACCATGAGAGATATTTCAATGACCACCCTGAGGTTTGCATTAGGTACCTGGAAGCCCAGTAGCATAATATCACGAATGCTCATATTCAGCTGCGGTTATGCACACCTCTGGACAAATTGAATTTCGCTGCCATTCGGAGGATTTAAACTGAGTGAGGGCTTAAACAGACCTTTCCCACAGCATCGCTGCACCTAGAAATGAGCAGAGAAAGTGGAAATCCAACACCACGTCAAACGATGACTATTTATTGCTCTCACTACCCTATTTGCTCCAGTGTTTCTCATTTGCCCTGCAAACAATCAGCAATCCAGTGTCCCTTTTCACCAAATTCTGCATTCTTATATGTGAATATTAAATGCATTTAAGTAAGTGCATTATTCAAAAATTCAGTTTCACAACAAAGCAGCTTTTCCTCGTGCAATTAAATATATATAATTATCCTTTTATGTGATGTTTAGATTTAATATATAATAAATTATTTGCCTTCTATATACAGAACTATAGTAAATACATATATATGTATATATAGAAATATAGTATATAATATACAGAAATACTGCTTCTGCCTAATGTTTCCATATCACAGCAGACAGCATTAAAAGTGAATGTAACCGAGCTGAAAAAAGTACTGTGGATATTCCCACTAAAATGGGGTTGCACGGGGCCACTTTTCCTCTAATAAGACAAATTTATGGACTTCTACTTTGCCTATGGCCTAGATGGCTTCCCAGAGAGGCAGGAGGCAAAAAAAATGGAGTTGCCTCACACAGGCTACAAGATGAGCGCACACAAGCCATCTCCTCGAAGAGCAGCAGGGCTTGGACGGTCTACGCAGGCCTGGTATGTGTGTGAAACACTCTCAGTGTTTTATAGTTGTTCACAAAAGCTGCGTGCGTTCAGCTCAATCCTGTATGCACAGCAGCAGGTCTGAACAAAAGCTGAGCGGGAAGCGTCACCACGTGGACCTCAGCAGGACGTGGTGACCTCGCTCATCATCCGGTCCGTAAAAATCCTGCACCCGAAAACACCGCATTTCGAACGAGGTGCAGTCAAATAGCGTAAATTTTCGAGAGAAGTGAACCGTTTTGGGGTTCGGGCCTCAGCAGGTTCATCGTGTCACAGGCAACAAAGCGACACTACAGTGTTTGTAAGAAAACCTGGTTATGTGGAAGGACCTCCATGAGAGGGGGCCTGTTAGTCACGCAGCTACTGTACTCATGACAGCGTTGTTCCTTTGAGAACCTAGAGATTCAAAAGTTCAACAGTAACACTGAGACTTAACCGTACAACTCCGGCCCTTCAGACAGAAGCTTAACCCGAACCTAGGTAACGCTACTTTCACATCACAAAGGGGTGCAGCAGCGATGGGCTGAAATTTTTTTAGCAGCCTAAGCGGGGGGTCTGGACCCACACAGTGTTCTGTGGTCACATCCAAGCTCAAACCACACGGGCAAAGGGCCTCTGTTGTTTACTTTGAGCAGGTCACTAAGTCCCTTCGACACGACACAATCACACAGAGGGCAAGAGGCTCTTCTACACACGCCGCAGTGCAGCGAAGCTCTTTCCTTACTGGTCTCTAAACCCCACCACCCCCCCACCAAAAGAAAAAAAAAAAACTAGCGCATCTTGAAAAGGACATCTGTTGCCCTGAGTGAATAAATCCAGTCTAGACAGATACCGTGCTTAAAATAGACACGCAACTTAAGAGCGAAGAAAACATCTTGAGGTCAATGGCTTTTATTTACATCATTTCATAATCAAATTATAAAACTATCTCAAAATGCTTATTTTTATCTCACTTAAGACTGTGTGCTTTTGGAGGGTTTGCTCTTTAAGTGGGACTTGCATAATATTTGTATGGGTGGATCTCAGAGACTCGGAGCCTGGCTCCGGAAGGAATAAAGCTGATGTTGGTGCTCGGCTGATGGCGGGGAAAGCGCGCTGCATTAGTCGCGCCAAACTGGTGCAGAATATAACTAGTAATATAATAGGCAGCTGTGCTGCTAACAGTTGCGCTGAAACGACGTGAAATTAACAGCGTCGCCAGCGGTTCTGCTCACCTATAATTTGTAATGAGGCTACAGCACTGAATGGAGAAACTTAAAAAGCAGGAAAGTGAACTGCGGTGGATAAGACGGTAAAATCTACTTGCCGTCGTGGCCACCCCAGCGGCAGTACCCCCACCGGACAGTTCCCGTCCCCATTCGGCATCACGGAGCAGAGCGCTAGATGGTGGCACATTCCAGTTCACCCTCTGCCTGTTACAAGGAGCGTTTATGACTTAAAAACCATAATCGCAACACAGAGACGCTGCAAAGTCTGCGCACATCCAACTAGGGTGTCAACAGATTTTACCATTACGAAATACGTCTCTCATAATTTTGTTGAGTGAAAATATGAAATTCGCCTTAACTTCAGTTTAGGGTTCGTTGCTCGTGGTAACATGCGCGGCCGGACGCTACAGGAGGATTACAGAACGCCCAGCATATTACAAAGTGAGCCACGTCTCCCATATGCAAATTTTCAGGGCAACATAAACCCGTCTGTGATAGGCAGCATATTTTACAGGCGTCGTGGAACTGCAGGATGAGCAGGAACAGCAAAAGGACTGAGTAAAAGGGGGGGCCGGGGTGGTTTTGGCAAGGGTGCTGCTACACAGGGTGAGTCAGCGAGCTTTTCGCGTACACGGAGAGAGAAAACACGCAGGAAAACGGAGCGCGGAAAGGGAGTGCGAACGGCGACCGGTTGTCGGGATCCGTCTGCTCGCCGAGCCCGCCGCTGCTCCGCGAAGTTCGTCGAAAGGAGTGCCGCCCGGCAGCCGCCGAGGAAGGAGGCGAGGATAGGCCGCACCCCGTGGAGCTGTGGCTGCCGTCAACATGGCCGCCTGCCACTTACAATGTAGGAAAACAGCTTTCATTTTGCTGCTGAAGCATCTGAACGCGTTCCAGTAACATCTCAGCCGAGTGTCCTCGACAATCAGCCCAAAGTGCTTAAATGTCTCCCAGCGCATATCCAAGGCTATTGTGGAGGTAATGATTAATAGCTAATAAGGACAAATTAAAACAGACAATTTAGACGCACGCACGAGCGCATTTGTAAAAACCCGGCCTTTAAGAGAATTTGGAGCGTAGGAGCAATCGAACGACTTTGGGCTGCTGGATGCACACATGCGGGGAAAATGCCCGTACGTCCCTTTGACGCGGCTCAGTTGCGCTTCTTCCAGAGTTCGAGCGGCAGAGTCCGCTCGCTTCACGTCTCAGAAGCGGCGAAGAGACTGCAGGTGGCATATTCAAACCGGCAGCTGAAATTAATTTTAGCTGCCGAGTGCGAAAAGCAACTTGTTTGATAAGTGATAAATGTCACATTCTAGAACAATCTCCCCGGGTTTACTCAACACTTCATTACATGTTCTTACACAACATTTAATACACGACAGGGTATGGATCGTTTGTCAGGAACGCTCTGAAGAAGAGGCTTCTGATTTTACTAGGACCATCTGCTCAAAGAGAGGGCGAGGGAAAACAGAACGATGCCCGTTCCAGGTAAGTATGGAAGAATCTCGGCTCGAGTTTGCCGTAAGTGACCTTCTCAGAGGAAGTCGGCGTGTCGACGTCCTTGATTTCACCGGCCGTTTTCCAGCGGGCCTGGAGGCAAGCAAAGGCGAAACGCTACAGTGTCAAATACACACATGAAGGACACATCCCACTTGCATCAGAAGTTGATGTTGTAGTCACATATTACAATAGGCACTCTTCTGACTTTAACAGCCTGGCATTTTTACCTTTCATGTGTTTTCTTTAATGAATTAGTCCCTTTATTATTCGACTGTCCATCCATTACCTCATTTCAACACACCTCAACATGTAAGCTACACTACAGATCATGACTGCCAGTTAATACCAACACTGTTTACTCTCAGCCAGACTAATAAAACTCAATTCTTTCCAAGCCAGTATCTTAAACTCCTTTGTTCTCGGTGTCTCCTCCTTTGTGCCTCTCTTATTATGTCTGTGAGCTTTGAAATATGTAAGTCGTGCCTAATTTATTAAAGAACTTTCATTACATAGGGACGTTTAATGGCGGATATAAAGGGAATACATAGAGTAATGTGAACGATCTAAGGGAAAATGCATCCACATCAGGTCAACCTAGCCAGACTGATAACACGGTATATTTAATAAAAGTTTACATTTGACAACGGATGAAATTAAGATGATGATGGGAAAGTAGGGGAATAAGAACGGCAAGGAAGTGGTCCCGGTCTCAGTCGCAGGCCTGGAGCCCAACTTCACTTCAAACATCAAGGACGGTGCCAAGCACGTCACCCAAAATGTCTAACAGGCCACACTCTTGCCGAGAGGGGTATATTTTACTGTTTACACACCAAACTCGCCTACATTGTTCCTTAATGGTGTTAAACAGCTCTCGTCATTTGTGGCGGGACGAGAGGAGATGCCATCGCCTCACCGGCATTTGTTTCGAAGGGCGTCTGACGCAAAACCGGTTTTCAAGCAGAGAAATAAACCAGTAGTGCGGCCTATTCCACGGGAATTAGCTATTACCTTCACACACACACACGCACGCACGCACACGCACACACACACTCGCACACGCACACACACACACGCACAGCCTTACCCCGGGATCGCCGATAGGTTCTGGTGTGCGGCGCGCGCCATCTCGCACCCTCGGGTCCGCGTGCTGTGCATCTCCGCG
Source organism: Arapaima gigas (assembly GCA_900497675.1). Classification (NCBI taxonomy): domain Eukaryota; kingdom Metazoa; phylum Chordata; class Actinopteri; order Osteoglossiformes; family Osteoglossidae; genus Arapaima; species Arapaima gigas. Next base: position 340,054 of record UFQX01000467.1, on the reverse strand, counting down.
CGCAGGGACGGACAGTCCACCGAAAGCTCCCCGATGGAAATGACCAGCTCGCGATACAGGGCCACGAGCGTGTTGAACTCGTGCACGATCTGCGGGACACGGACACTTTACTCAGCTATTTTGCTGGCACAGAGCAAAATGACAAAAATCCGCACACACATTTTTTTTTTTGCCCCCCTCAAAGACAAACGAGGTTTAATCGGTGCGACACGAGGCTGGGGCTACGCACCGTATGCGCGGGAACGAGCACATGTTCACGCGCTGTCGCCCACTGTCACACAGTGCCTCGCCTGGGCACACAGGACGGAAAGGCTCCGTGAAGGCAGAGATGGGCGGGAAGAACAGATACAAACCAGCCCTCGTTTTAGCACCTCCACGCATGTAAACAGCTACAGAAAAGATCTCGGAAAAGCAGCTCCGTGTCGCCAATAAATGTCACTGTTGAAACCGCTTCAGCTCCTGCTGGACCGGCCCCGTTTCGCTTGTCGGAACTGACGCGGGGTTTTATTGCATTTTACTTTGGCTATTTTCCCCTGCGCCAGGCTGCGGGCAGTCCGTGCGGTAGAACCCGTGTCCTCTGTGTGACTGTGGGCTTCTCGCAAGGCCACTGCATGCGGCACGGTCCGCGACACACACGCACGCACACACACCGCACGAGGGATGCGGACAAACAAGTCACATTTTATCCACAATTCACCAAAGCAGCTCGCGAAAACAGTGCGAGCCGCACGTGATGCGAGCCGCACGGGGGGTCGCGGTGTGGGCTACCCACCATCCTGCAGTGGTCCACGAGCCGCTGCGCTTTGCGCGTGCTCTCCGTGCTCTCCCTGCGCTCCGCGCCCCGCTGGGGGGCCCTGCCGATCTGAAAGATGTTCCCGGCTGATCTGGGGCGGTTTTTGCGCCCATTCGGTGCAGAACTCATGCATAAACAGCCGCTCAGGACCACCCGCACCCGCAATGAATTCTCCTTATTTCAGATCGTCGTTTTTAAAAACCGCCGTCTTCGCGTCGGCAGTTGAGACACCGAGTGGGGCGCGGGTGTGCGGACGGTACCCTACTGCAGGAACAGGTCCGTGGGCACGCAGCCGGGAGCGCGCGGGAGTGCACTCCGCATCGCTCCCACCGCACAGTCCCGCACAACGCGCACAGCCCCGCGCAGCGAGTCACCTTCAGCAGCACAGAAACCCGACCGGGGGTGCTGCGGGCTCCCGCTCGCGCGCCGCCGTCCCCTCTTCGCGCGTTCACAGGGAGCGCACCGCAGCCATTCCTCACGTCGCGTGCGTCTCCACGAAGCACTGCGGGCGGATCGGCGTGTCGGTCACGAAGGACGGTCCGCCGACGGCGCCCCTAGCAGCGGCGAATGCGCAGAGCGGGACGGAGCGGAGAAGCGGAGCGGAGGACGGGGGCCATTGGCGGCGCGGGGCTGCCCGTCTTCTTCTCAAGGTCTTCTTCTCAAAGTGTCTCTAACCTTGGAGAAGCACAGCAGACGTGCAACGGATGGCAGCCTGACGTGGCAGCAGTGGGGCTCTCTCATTAGACAGGAATACTAATGGTGCCCATCATCAGAGCAGAAGCCAGCGGGTGGAAGGATGAATGAATGAATGAATGAATGAACGGATGGGTGGGTGGACGAATGAACGGTTGAATGAGCGACTGCCTTTCCCGATGCGCACAATCTCATCACGCACATTTCCCGCACAGACGAACACGTTGTAAATGCAGGGGGGGGGGGGAAATGGAAATACTCGAATTGTGCTACAGTTCCCTAAACTGGGGGCGGGGGGTCCAGTATTTGTCAGATAACAACGTGCATTAAAAGAAATATTTTATTCTCATAAATAGAACTGTGATGACGACTGGCAGCACTAAGGCAAACAAACAATGGCCTCGTTTAAGAACGATAACTGCAGGTTTAAATAACCGCATCATGCGGGCTCGAGTCTCACGTCATTTCCACGCAAACTACCCGCAATGCTACTATAAAATTAACAATTAACGCAATTAACACGATTAGGAGCAAATTTCCAAACAACAGCATAAGACTTCATACAGAACAAAAGACGTGTGACTAAGTGCAGCTGGGGGTGGTTGTTTACCTCACCTTCCGGAAAAATGTTCTTATTTTTCTTTTTCAGTCGAGACCTACTTTTTTAAAGGTGACTTCCAATGTCAGGACTGCTGAGGTACAAGTCTTTTGAGAATTCAGGGTATTAATCCCATGATACCAATATAAAGTATAGTAGAGCAGTGATTCACACGAATGACACTGAACACATTATTATTATTAATAATAATAATAATAATAATAATAATAGTAATAATAAACACAAAAACACTTATCTCGCTATGACGGAGTCACTAGTGTAACTTTTTAATGCATTTTTTTAAGACTAAAAGGTCATGTATACCTTTTTTTACATAACCTTTTTATCCATTTTTAAGACATAAAGGTCACGTATACCTTTTTTACATAACTTGTGCATTTTTAAGACATAAAGGTCGTCATTTATACCTTTTTTTACGTAACTTTTTTAAATCTATTTTTAATACTTAAAGGTCATGTATACCTTTTTTACGTAACTTTTTAATGCATTTTTTAAGACTAAAAGGTCATATATACCTTTTTTTACATAACCTTGTTATTCATTTTTAAGACATAAAGGTCACGTATACGTTTTTAATGCAAGTTTTTTATCCATTTTTAATACTTAAAGGTCATGTATAGCTTTTTTACGTAACTTTTTCATCCATTTTTAAGACTCAAATGTCCACTCTTTTTGGTGATGGAACATAAAGCCCAGTGTTTCCAGTTTAAAAAATGTAAATGTAATGTAAAATGTAAATGTAAATTCCTATGTTTTATCAGCTGGAAATTGACTGCCACACTGAACTACCCCCCATGTTAGGCTCTTATTGCTCTTAAGTGCAAAAATACCCACATTTGGTTGGAACTGGGGAAAGGGTATTAAATGGCTTGACTCGTGCACAAAATCTCAAAATTCAGACCCGCATCTCGAAGGAAACCTGTACTGATTTTACGGAGAGTTTTTGCGAAACATGTTTAAACTGAATATAAAAAAAGGACTGAATAATAATTAAAGTAAAGGCATAAGGACTAATGTCCAGCTCCAATACTGAATTTATTTTATTGTCCTCATACACATTCATTCAAAACCTCCTTTTTGCACTTTGCAAGACATAAGCGATGACTTATGTACTTGCCCGTGTCCCACTACTGGTATTCCGCACACACGAAATCTTTCCAGAACCGCAAATGAGAAACACGGTTCTGCTCCAGCAAATGCCTTTCGGTTCAGGTTCCGATTCCCTCTAATAAAGTTTATGCTGTTTAAAGCACGTTGTATATTATTTATATGTGAACGAAAAGCGACAGCGAGAGCAAACAGGGAGCAGAGGAAGAAATGGATTAGTGTCAACTTCTAACTACACATCAAGGTGTGTACTAATACTGTGGTATTAACAGAAATGGCCAGTCGTATTACTGTTATCATCACCACCTTCATCACCAAAGAAATGGAAAGAAAAATAGAAAGAAACAGAAATAGAAAGCAGAAAGAACACATACATGTGATCCTTTTATTTACTTATATTATCAGCACATAAGCAGTGGTAGTGCCATTGAACAGGTGACGCCAGGGAGTGACATTGCCATCAGAACGTGACAAAATTCAAAATGAAGGTCCTCGGGGTCACGGTACGCAGAACAGCGTTAAGAGAATGAAAAGAATGACATTAAAAAACAATTCGATATCAATAAATTAAAGGTAAAAATCTGCATATGTCATAGTGCAGATAAATAATGAACAGATAAATAAAAATGAAAAAATGGACGGTGCACACATGCAGCTCTACAGGGGCCTGTGAAGCACCTTGATGCACGCTGAGATGGATTCTCCAGAACTCCAAGAGAAAAGAGGGTCTTGAGAAGAATTAATGGGGGTCTAATGGGGACGTAATCAGAAAAGCCCGGTACGAACGGGGCTGAACAGTGAGAGGCACAAACGTGGGCAAGTAATACCTCAAAAAATACCTCAAAAATCCCCCCCCCCCCC
>UFQX01000467.1:215495-335169 GCA_900497675.1 Arapaima gigas | reverse complement strand
GGCATTGCCCCCCCCCCCCCCCCCCGGTTGGGACGGATTGACGTACGAATGAGAAAGTGGACTTTTAAATTGCTGTAAATTATTTAAACGCATCTTATTTACAATGTCAGACAGTTTGGATTAAATGTGCGATTGTGCATGTTGCTCAAGGACTCAGCCCAGGTTGAAATTGCAATGGAACAGAACGCTCGACAAAACCTGGCCACCGCTCGACACAGCCGATGCATGTTGAGAAAAGGCGAATGGAAACTGGTGGTGCTGCGTTTTTGTGACATCCAAGTAACGCTTTTTTGTGTCTGCAATACCTGTCTACTTAAACATATACTGATGGAAAATGGCCTCGCTTTCCAGGTTACAGCGCCACAAAATTGTGAGCCATTCAGAATCCTGGCTGAAAGGAAAGACCACACCGTGCTACACTCTCTGCTAACCTGTAGAAAACAAAAATACTCGTGTTGCAGAACAGACCCAGTTGTCAGGGGACAAAACACAGCTTCTCCTTGGGAGCGACTAAAATTGAAGAAAGAACAAATTCTACACAGCTAGGGTTGGAATTTAACTCCAGCGGAACCTTCAACTTGGCCATCAAGAGAAAGCAAGGAAGGGTTTTCCGTGGCGTTAAAACATCAATTCAGTTTGAATTTCCAATTGGACCCTCTTCCAAAATAGCAATAGAACCTACCGCGGTATATGGCAGTGAAGTGTGGCATCCACTCATGAACCAAGAATGAGCTGAAATCCTTGAAGCTGAGTTCTGCAAAAAAATATCCTGAGGGTACAGAGAAAAGCACCTAGCAATGCCCGTTGAGCTGAATCAGGACCCCTTGCTTCTCAAGACCCTAAAAGAGAGCCGTAAAATTTTACAACCACCTAAAAACGAGTGACCCCAACTTGTATCACTTTAAATCCCTAAAAAGCCAAGAGATGAGAGTAGAGGAGAGTCCCCCTCAGTCCTGAGGCTCAGCAGACAAATCCAGTCTAACAGCCCTAACAACAATCCCAACTCAGAGAACCCAACCGTATAGGTCTTATTGACCTATTAAATTGTCAATAAGACAAAAACAAAAATATCCAATCCATTGTTCTGAAACAACAGAAACACAAAGTAAACTGCAGTGCTGTTTGGCCCCAAACAGACGGTTCAGCAAGGCAGAGTACCTGACTGCGGTAACTGGTGGCAAACTGAGGAGAACTATTATTATTATTGTCATTATTAATATCATCTCTTATTATTAATGTGTGTGGCTGCTGTTTGTTGTAGAGTTGGTCTTAGTATTGTTCTGGGGGTAAGGGGTTAGGGTTAGGAATTTGGGGGTTAGGGATTAGGAGGGAGAAAGGGAGGGGGGTAGGGGTAGGGTTAGGAGTTAGGGAGTAGGAGATAGGCTTAGGGGTTAGGGGGTAAGGGTAGGGTTGGGGATAGGGTTAGGATTAGGTGGTAGGGGTAGGGTTAGTGGTTAGGGAGTAAGGGTGGGATTAGGGGTAGAGGTAGGATTAGGAGTTAAGGGGTAGGGTTAGGGGTTAGGGGTAGGCTTTGGCAAACCATGTATTCCTTCATCATGCTGATAAAGCGCAGTGGATCTGAAGTGAAGACAACTGATTTCTGGTACAAAGTCTCCATGTTGCAGGGCCACTCCAAGTTCTTATTCATATACCCCTCAAAAACTGGGATAAGTGATACAGTTTTAATTATATTTATGGTTATTCTTTCTGCTCATATTTTTATATCATGGCTGAGTGGGAAAAATGAACTGCATTTTGATGCTAGTTTCTAAACAAGCAAGCAAGCAAGCAAGCAAACAAACAAACTAACTAACTAGCTAACATTCAACAGGAATGGAGAACCCAATTCATAAACAATCCAGGTTGTGAAAAGCAACTATCAGTTCACACAACGCACCAAAAACAAAGCATTATTTACAAAATTGGATTTGCAAGCTCATTGCCTGGCCTCCTGATCTGCTGCAGTTGCTGGAGCCTGAAAATGGTTCTAACAGAGGTGACTTTTGCGCTTCCTTTTTAAAACCATTCGCGTGGCTTCAGCGGTGTGCAGTGCTTGGAAAGCCATTATAGTTTTTTTTTGGATCCCCTTCAACAGAGCACATTTGAGGGCTATAGATGACATGGTTGGATAGGAAACAGGCCCCTAACCCTTGAGATAAAAGGGTTCCAAAAAGGTAGTGCTTGACTGTTGATAAGAGACAGAACACTGCTACAACAACACATGACTGTGAACAGAGATCACATAGTTTTGTCCATGTAGCAATATCTTTTGCCTGGGTAATGGGCTGTGGTATGGATTCGAGGTTAGGGGGTAGAGGTAGGGTTAGGACTGGGGGTTAATGATAGGGGTTAGGGGGTTATGGGTTAGAGCTGGGGTTTAGTGGTAGGGGTTAGGGGGTTGTGGTATAAGCCATTCTGTGTTTGAGCTGCACAAATTTCTGTTGTGGTTGGGGTTAGGGCATGCGGTCTACTGTGTTTGATTTGTACACATTTGGGTCTCAGTTGCTCTGGCAACGCTGTGCCCGTCCCTGGTGTTTGTTGTTGGGCTTTTGTGTGCGGCTGTGTGGCGTGTGCTTCTAGGCGTAGTGTCCTGCTGTGACAGGTGTAATAGGGGTTTCCCTCCTGGCTATTCCTCCTAGGGTTAGGGATTAGGGTTAGAGAGTAGGGGTAGGGTTAGGTGTTAGGGGGTTGGGGGTAGGGTCTGAGGTAAAGGGATAGAGGTAAGGGGTTAGGGAGTATGGGTAGGGTTAGGTGTTAAGGGGTTGGGGGTAGGGTTTGAAGTAAGGGGTTAGGAGTTAGGGTTAGGGAGTAGGGGTTAGGGTTAGGGAGTAGGGGCAGGGTTAGGTGTTAGGGGGTTGGGTGTAGGGTTAGGGGTAAGGCGTTAGGGGGTAGAGGGTATGGGTAGATTTATGGTTAGAGGGTTAGGGTTAGAGAAATGTTTTAATCTCTTTACTGCCATAGTATTGCCAATGTTTCTGCAGCAAATTCAGTGTATCATTCAACTAAAGATAGGAGATCGATTATTATCTTTTTAAATAATTTCATCAGTCTCCAATCCGGCAGAATTCAGTGTCTTTTCTAATGTTTAGTAGAGGGTTTGCCTACACATCATAAATGATATAAGCTCAAGCCTAAATGTGTCTCTATTCATCAACAAGCTCTTTAGAAGGTAACTGCAGCTATGGTCTCCTGCAGGTTGTCGCTGCATTTAGATCACTGTAGCCCTTTGAGAGGCCTGTTTCTTAGTGCACTTTGTATCTGTTTAACTTCAGCTCAGGATGAAGGTCATGCTGTCATCACCCAAGAAAGACTTGTTCAAAGACTGGAAATCTCACTTTTTTGGTCAGACTACAAACAAGCTTCATACTATACAAGCCTAATGTGAACAACTCTTTAAATGATGTCTTCCTAAACACCTCTTCTGTATGTAGTTCACGACCTACATTCCTTTTTATTTCCAACCTCAATTCGGTCCTCAAGTCTATTAGATTCAGATGAGCTAATGGGTTCTTACACTATGTGTATATAAATAAAGATAATCTCTAAGGTAACTGGAATTAAAACTGGGAAATAATTTGTAACTCTTTTAAAACTGCCTATATTTTGGGATTAAACAAATGTAAAAATACGATGCCGGTCTTTCTTAAGTAAGGGAAGTTCTCCAAGTAAGGGAAGCAAAGGGAAAATGCAGAGGACGGCTATGTATCCACAGACCAAGAACTGTGGTGCCTGGTAATGGCTGCAGTCTGGAGTCTAAAGCAGCGCAAGGTGGCCAGTTCCCTAAGGAGGACAAAGTCCATTTGCTGTGAGAGCAGTTTCCTCCCACAAGGCAGAGGGCTGTGGCACCACTGTGAGGAGGAAAAAGGGCCAAGTGTGTAGTTTTAAAGTGGAAGAGCCAGTGACAATCAGGCTTCATAAGAAGAAATCGTGGAGGTGTTATTCTTACTGCCTCAGGGGCCCTTGAATGAAAAAAAAATCAGTGAAAACCATCTTTAACAATGTGGGAGATCAAATCCCATCAAAAGCATTGCCTTTTCCAGGTATATTGTGTGTTTGTAATGGATCACCAGTTTCTTTTCAGTTCATGGCAGACTTAAATGTTCTTCTGGAATAGGATATGGAATGTTGTTCAAGGTGTGGCTGATTTTAGTTGCTCCCTTAGTTTATTGCTGTTGGGAGAACCTGAACACGGGACAGGAGCGGACATCTCAGGAGCGCAGACCACCCCCTGCCTTCAGCGGTCGGGGAAAGCGAGGATCTGGAGATTATGCCGCCACTTCTGAGATGCGATGGTCTCACAGTGGAATATCGTCCGGCCTTCACAATTTCCTGAGAAAGCAGACAAATCCAATAATGCGCAAGTATGACTGCAACGCACACAATGGTCACGATCCCGGGGGTGATAAAATGTATCAAACCAGAAGAACAATAAACCAAAGCAAAGGCACAGATAGACAGCAGCTTTCTCATCACCTATGAGATGCTACAGGTCTGAGGGTCACACACCAGCAAGGACACACTCCAGTGGATTGAGTCTTGACTCATATTGCTTGTGCAACCATTCTAGAATGTTCCCCGTGTTACTAGTTTCCCATTCTTGGTGGATTGTCACTGTTGCAGAACTCACGAGGTTGATTGTTTAACCTCAACGCTTTTATGCCTTTAGCCAAGATGGGCTGTGTGGTGGTGCAGTGGGTGTCTCACAGCTCCTGGGCTATGTGAACAGAAGTAGAAATCACTTCTTCCCCATGTTCACGTGGGTCTCCACCCAGTGTCCAAAGACACATTTTTATTGGATCTGTGGAATCACCCTTATTGTGTGTGTATCATTAGCCCAGCATTCTGCTTTTCCAGTACAGGCTCTGGACCATCTACATCAAAGAGTTGCGAACAATGAATGCAAAAGCAGTTCTCAACAACGATAAGAAACATCGAATTAAGGCAGACATTGCAAAATACGCAGAGTGTTTAGAAGCATTCAGAGATCCGACTGAAACAGATCTATCTGCTAATTCTTCAGTCTTCTCAGAAGAACAGCTGCTCTCTCTCTGCATTCATTAAGCACCATCGGGGGCCGCGGCGTTCCCGGCTGCTCTTCGCTGCATAAGCAAGCCGCAGCGCCGAGATAGAAATAAGCAAGACAGCAAGATAAGGAGCTAGGACTTCAGCACTGTGCAAACGCTGGCAAAAAAAAGTATGAAGGACCATTGTGATGCATCAGGGCATCTCCTCCAGAAAGTGATTAGGTCAGGGCACCGTTGAGAAGATTCAGGTTATGGTTTATTAAACATTTTCAGGTCATTTTTCAAACAAACAAACAGACAAACCTTGGGCACTGAACTGGAAAAGAACATCTCTCCCTTGGGTCCCATAAGACCCAGGAATAACTCACAGCTCCTATTACAAATCCAACTTTCTACAGGCAGTGAGAAAAAATAGTCCCTGATTGTTCATCATTGGCCACACCTGGTGCTCATTTTGCTCACCTCCCCAGGTGTGACTGTCACTGTGGGAGGTGGAGTCGAGCCCTGGATCCCCATCTACCACGTTTGCAAATAGCCCATCATATGTCAGTAGATGCTCACCCCATCACGGTCCAAGGGATTTAGATGCAATGCCAGGAAGCATGAGACATAAAGGGTCAATTAAGCTGTAAAGAATCATCTCATCTCATCTCACAGGACACTTAGACATGTCTGGATTTAGAATGTAAGGAGACCCACACATGGATAGAGGGAACATCCAAAGCAGCACAGAAAGAGCTGGAGCAGGATTACAGAGCCACGATCTGTGAGATACTACTGCTGTTCCTGTTAGCCAACAAAGGAAACCTTTCTAAGGGAACACCTGTCCATTTGTGAAACGGAAATAGGTGCCATCTGCTGGTGAGATTAGCTGTTTCTGAGTCCGATACGGAGCACAAAACTGCACAATTGCACAATGTTGAATAACCGTTACATAGATGAATCAAAACTAAAGTGTCTGAGACACATCTGTGTGACCCAGCCTCACAGGTAATACTTTGTGTGTAAAGAATATACTTGCACATTGGTGATTTATGAAGACGATTCATCTGCCCGATTCAGCCGACTGTAAAACTGTAAAATAATATCAGACTGCAGTTGTGATTGAGGGGGGGAAAAATGAGGCCAAGAATCATCCAGGGAGCGTATTAGGTTCTTCCCAGCATAGGTGACAATATCTCTATGGCAACGGTGACAGGTGTTAAAACGGAAGAAACACCTTTTATGCATACATCCTGCATTAAACAATTTACACCTCTCCCATGTCCCCCAGATTCTGTGAATAAAACAGTCAATTCGACAAGCTTCTGTCAACTCAGGCTATTAAAAATGCGTGTTGACAGCTCTTCATCGGTGCTTTTTTTACATGGAATTATTTGGCTTCAAAAGCAACAGGTGGGGGGGGGGGCGGCTGCGGAATGGTGAAATCCAGAGATGGGGGTGGATTCGTTTAAAGGGGTGGGAACAGTTCCCATTTTGCCCTCGTCCTGCCCGTACAAGGTTGTGCCCTGGCAAAAAGTCATATGTTGAAAAACAGGGCTGTGAGCAACCAAACCAACGACACACAAAAATATGGTTTTAAATAATAATGACTTATTTACATAATAGAGGTTAAATACTTGATGAAATGGCGCTGGAATCCATTATGAAACTAAATGCTTTTTAAAAAATCCTTCAACGCAATTTACAAGCAGCGGACTGGAAGACTGGTTCCAGAAGAGATCCTTCACAATGACCAAGCAGGACCCTCATCATGAGTCACTGCAAAATGTAAATGGTGTGTAATTCTCCAAAATACTTAAGATGGGACGTCTTTAAAGTCAGCGGTTACTGCTGCTTATATAGATGTAGGATGAAAAGGCAATCATTGGGTTCGAATGGGAAAACAACACAGGGGTTTACACAAAAACGTTGGCTTTTTCAACCAGAATGTAAAGAACTCTTTCCTGCAGATGATATCAGTGTTATGTGGGCCTTCAGTCAAGACTTTGATCAATGTTCTCCTTCAGTTCTTAAAAGTAGTCGTTTGTCGGGGATTTATAATCTAGTCCTTTTATAAACGCAGACCTACGTGATCAGTTGGGAAGAGAAATAAATGTTATTTCAAATGTTTAGATATTCCTACTGGACGGGAGTTCTATGGACCTGTTTTTGGACACGGTTGCCTGAGCCTCAGCCCTCCACATCTAGCAAGCTGCACCAGTATAGACGTGTGTGTGTGTGTGTGTGTGTGTGTGTGTGTGTGTGTGTGTGTGTGTGTTCTCCTCACTCTTATCACCCATTACCATCGGCTGCTTGATAAAGGAGGTTTATACCTGGCTGTGTCCAGCATCCTTGTGCTTGTAAAAAAGACAGCCTCCGTGCCAAGACAAGGTCATGCCTGGCATGCAGACACAAATCACACAAACACTTGCATCAACTGGAAGACAGGGAAAAAAACATTTTTTTAAGTTTAACACGTTCAAAAAGTATGCGGGCGTTTTTATTCATGAGCAGACGATGTCTAACAGGTTCAGAATAATAAAGGGATACATTGAATTATAATGATTATGAAACAGGTTACACATTAATATGGTATTTTGCAAATTCCTTAAAAAAACACAACATGGTTTAGTCATATTTGCTTTTATGGTTTAATGGCAGTTTCAGGCATAATTGAATAATGTTACTGAACCACAAACCACATGAGGCTGATAAATAAGCAGGACGTGCATAAGGAGTATAAAATGACCTTAATCCTAAATATCAGTAGATGTTTAGTTCCGTCAAGACCCTTTGCAGACCTCCTCAGGTCCCTGCGTTGGGGATACCTGACATAGTCCCACATAGCTGGTTATAATAATCCTATTGAGTGACCACCCAGGTCCTTATTTGCAGATTCTTCATCAGCACTTCCCATATTCCTCACCTGACGGAGCTTTCCTGCCTGGGGTTTTCTCATCGCATCGTTCTCCAAGCTCTCCAGTCGCTGTGCCCCCAAGTCCCTTTGTCTTCTTGTTCGAGAGGCGTCGAGTCTTCTGTCACCTGTCACCTATTGCGCTCGTGCACTTCTAAGTAAACTCCTCGCTTGAGTCCGGCACAGTTCACATTTCTTTGTGACAGTGACAAGTACACACTCTGTAAATAATGGCACGGCTCACTGAGACCAATACAAAGAGTCACATTTAGTGACAAGGGACACTTAATTCTAACATTATAAAGTGTGAAGTCCCTGAACTTCCGCATCATACCCTGGACTGGGGTCTGTGTAGAACATCACAACATGATAGCCGCACCACCACTGACAGCATTGTTTTAATGAGAAACGCTGAGAAATATTCCATTTAAATCGTTCTGAAACATTTCCAAATAATTTCTTTGCACTTGTTCTTTCCAGGTCTTTGTTTTATAATTCGGGGAATGTGCATCTTGCTGAACTTGGCTTCCTAAATACAGTTGTAATATGCAGCATAAGATTTATTCTATTTGTTGTTTTGATGTTGAGAATATATACCTCTTAATTCCATTCTGAGGTTGACTAGCTGAGTTACTGGCCCTGCCCGGGTCAGAAAGGGAAAAGGTAAACTGTAAAAACACATTATATATCAATAAACTGGTTTACCCTTAAGGTGGTAAATTTAGCACCTGAGTATTGCTAGTGATGTCAGACAGGTGGACGACGCAGATGGCGACACACTGCTTGTAGTCCAGCAGAATGGAGAAAAAAATAATAACAAAATATACGTCACCAATCTTTGTTATTATTTCTTATTATAGTCATGTGTCCACTGCTGTATGTGTGTTCCAGGTATAATTTCTTATCCCCCAGGGTCGCTGGTTTAGGTCTTTGCTCCAACCTACTCGAATTAAGTGTCATAAACTGCAAAAAAATAAATACCTGAGGAGAAGAAAAGGGCACCACTAGTTGTGCCTGGCTCTGCTCCAGTGGTATGTTAATATTTATACATCTCGACAGCTTTGATTTTCTGTATCTCTAAGCAAAACTTCTAACACACATTATCACTCCCATATTCCTACACCTGTTATGTTTCATACAGTACAGGTTCAATTCAAAACAGGAGGGCAATATTTTTACATTAAAAATGACGCTTGGAGCCCTTCACTGTAACCGTGTAATGTTTTCTATGTTCTGTCCCACGATGGAGACTTCGGCTTATGTGCGCGTGCCAGATGTGTAGATGTTCCAAACTGCAGCGAACACGTCATTTGCAGTGCAAACGCTGAGTTTTAAGAACAGCGGAATAAATGGAGTAGAAGAAGAAGATCTGACCCTCAACATGGTTTTACCGAGCAGGATTTTGCACATTTGAATGCGTGGCGTTTGCGACATTGCAGTGACGGACACATTAAGGTTAATATATATTGTACTGTACACAGACTGGCACTTCCTGACTGAAAAGGGACAAAATAGTACATGAAGTGTATTTTTTTTGGATCTAAAAAATTATTTTACCACTTCATTGCCATTACACGAAGCTTTCGTAAAATAAGGAACAATGCGGACTTTTGAACGTCTTGGGCCTGACAGCTGCTGGATTTTGCTTCACCAAACAGTGTGTGTGTGTGTGTGTGTGTGTGTGTGTCTATATATATATATAAACAATCTCAAGTGAGGGATAAATATTAAAATGATAAAAAGGAATAACTGCGAAACAGACTCGGTTCCGTTCGGTCGTTATAAGCGCGGGTCGCGCGCCAGATGGCAGCAGACGCCTTCCGCGCGCGCCGCGCTCTCCGAGGTCCTGAACGGAAGCCGGCGGCACGCGGCGGTGCGGGGAAATCCACGCACGGAGCGACCGCATCGTGCGGTGAACGAGAGCCACATCGTAACAAGAATCAGCCGTAACGATGTACCTGATGTGATTTGGACAAAAACGCATTTTTGCGTTTTCTTTCCCACTGTCGCCTAACAAACAATGAATGTCGCCGAAGAAGAGTTGTAACAAAGATGCTTTGATCTCGGAAAACGAAATGCATACGCGCGTCTCTTTTTCCTTTACGTTAAAACAAATTTAAACCAAACACTGAACTGTCACAAAAGCACAAAAAATGGCCGTCGTTTTCCCAAAACCAAGACACCTTCGCTAGAACTCTTCATTAGCGAAACTTTAACAATAAACACCGAGCTTTGTTTCCTTCAAACAGAAACACGTGGCTGCAACTAGTTTGAATTAAAATCGAAGTTACAGCTGAACGTTTCCAACAGCGCCGACGCTCCAAAACCAGCAGGAGAAACGGATCTCCCTCAAGACGTGAAATAATGCTGAGCCATGAACGGAGGAACCCGCTTTTAAGTTAAATACTTATACAGAAAATTCAAAAGGGCAAAAAGAAAAGTTTGGAATAAGACGGAGCCCAGCAGACGTCCTCGGTCGGTATCGTCACAGAAAATGAAAGTGGAGCGCGGACAACAAACGGTGGTGCGCCCGCGCGCGCGCGCCGACCTCTTCGCCGTCTGACGTACCTTCCTCTGCTCCTATATATGAATTCAGTTCGTCACCAGACTCCACTTGTACACCACTAGTACATCACTGCTCCTAAAGTGGTACTCGTCATGCTGCCCACCCAAGATGGAGTAAAGTCGAGCACGGACAGCGGCACGAGGGACTGAACTCCCGCCGTCACCTGTATGTCCTCTCGACATGGAGAGAACAAACAACACGACACAGGTGGACCGTCCCGTCCGGAATGGAACCGAGACCGTGCTGGCGGACGTGGCTCTAAGTTATCAGATCGCAACCTCCGTGTTCCTCGCAGCGCTCATCCTCTGTGCCATCTTTGGAAATACGTGCGTGGTGGCCGCCATCGCCTTCGAGCGATCCCTCCAGAACGTGGCCAACTACCTGATCGGATCCCTGGCCGTGACGGACCTCATGGTGTCTGTGCTGGTGTTGCCCATGGCAGCCCTGTACCAGGTCTTAAACAAGTGGACCCTGGGCCAGGTAACTTGTGACATTTTCATTTCCCTGGACGTCTTGTGTTGCACCTCCTCCATCCTGCACCTGTGCGCGATCGCCTTGGACAGGTACTGGGCGATCACCGACCCCATAGACTATGTGAACAAGAGGACTCCCAGAAGAGCCGCAATCCTCATCAGCCTCACGTGGATAATAGGCTTCTCCATATCCATCCCACCCATGTTGGGGTGGAGGAAACCCGAGGACCGGGCGAACCCCGACGCGTGCACCATAAGCCAGGACCCCGGCTACACCATCTACTCCACCTTCGGCGCCTTCTACATCCCCCTGATTCTCATGTTGGTTCTTTATGGGAAGATATTCAAAGCCGCCAGGTTCCGCATCCGGAAGACGGTCCGCAAGACGGAGAAGAAGAAAGTGTCGGACCGGTTCCCGGTGGTGTCCCCGACTGCCCTCCATAAGAAGTCCAACGGAGAGACGGGGAAGAACTGGAAGCGCAGCGTGGAGCCCAAGCCCGCATCGTGCGCCAACGGCGCCGTGCGGGACGCGGACGCGGACGGCGAGTCGCTCGAGATCATCGAGGTGCACAACTCGAGCATCAGCTCCAAGCAGCATCTGCCGCTGCCCAACACGCCGCGCTCGGCGCTCTGCTTCGAAAGCAGGAGCGAGAGGAACTCGGAGGCGAAGAAGAAAATGGCCCTGGCGCGCGAGCGCAAGACGGTGAAGACCCTGGGCATCATCATGGGCACCTTCATCCTCTGCTGGCTGCCCTTCTTCATCGTAGCCCTGGTGCTGCCCTTCTGCCGGGAGAGGTGCTACATGCCCGAGTGGCTCGGAGATGTTATCAACTGGCTTGGCTACTCCAACTCCCTCCTGAACCCCATCATATACGCCTACTTCAACAAGGACTTCCAAAACGCTTTCAAGAAGATCATCAAATGCAAATTTTACAGACCGTAAAACTTTCTCCACACGGAAATAAAATAACTGTTGCATACAATGACCCCCCCCCCCCCGCCGCCGCCTGCACCAGTGTCCACGCAGAAGAAGGGGGGTCTCCGTGTTACGCTAATTCGCGGGGAAATGACAGGTTGGCCGACCGCGCAGGTAACACAAAGACGCGGGAAAAGGGAACGTTGCATCGCGCTCTTTCATGTGTGTCCTGTTGTTCGTTTGCAACGTATCGTTGTATTTCCACGCAGAACAAACTCGTGTGCCACGTAGTCCCCGTGTAGTGACTTGTTCGGGACAGTTTTATTCCCACGGTAGTCGACATTGGAGCTGCTTAATAGCGCTGAAACAATAAACCACGCAGTTACTGAAACACACCTGTGTTCGGTCCACTTTATTCTTTTTTGCCACCTTCCAGCTCGGCGGACGCGACACGGCGGCGTTTAGAAGTGTTTCGTCGCGGTCCGCGCGGTTGTTGGTTCGAATCCCGTCAACGTGCGGCGCCTTTGATTCCCCGGCTCACTGTGAAGAGAAAGAATAGCGTGTTGTGGAACTTCTGAGGCTGATCGCGAAGTTGATCGTCCCCCATGAGGGGTCATGCGGGGCCAAAACAGTAAACTAGAACCACGTTTCGAGCCGCGCGTTTAACTAACCGCATTTTTTGCCCTTTTTCCACCGTAAGAACAACAGCTTTATAGAATGCTAGGGATGCATAAGCGTTGTTTAAGTATATTTAAAAATGTCCTACAAATGCTTGGTTGGCACTCAAACCCGTCGCAAAAACATAAAAAAAAACTTCTTTCTTTTTTTTTAAAGGGAGCAACTGCTAGGAATAAATAAGTCAAGATACAGGACGAGATGCTTCCAGAATCTCAGCCAAAAAGCGAACTAGTTTGGGGCTGAATTTACACCACAAATGAATTAATTCCATTCTAAAACGGGTTCAGCAGCAGAGTGACTTTTCTAGGAATCGTTTTTATTGGGGCGCAAATATTTTTGAGTATTTGATTTATTTCTACAGCCTGCAAGTAACCTGTTGGCCTGATATTATAGTCAATATCCTCTAAGGGCTCATATATACAACAGAGGAAAAGAGAAAACAGCCCAGTTGCTCATGAAATCCTTTCTGAAACCGTCCTCTGCACCTCCAAAGTCTTGACCAGGCACTGAAACTGCGTGTATTTGTGATTTTTGTGATTTTTGTGATTTTTGTCGCGGTGCACTCTGGGAAATTGTGTTTTTATTGCTCCTTCGACGAGGATTTTACTGAACCTTTCAGCCCACAGAATTACCTCTGGAATTTTGCTTTTTATATATATATATATATATATATATATTTAAAAAAACACCAATTAATATCAAGACATAATGTAATATCACTATTAGACCAGTTGCTTACAGTTGTTTCAGGTTATATACAGTTTGGTATTTTTGGTGTTTTTCATACAAAAATTGATTTCTGCATCAGAGATTTTCTTCACAGGGAGGGTATAGAGTATTGATATTAGAATTATTGGTATCTGTTCACTTCTTTGCAAAAAACTCTACATTTTCTCTGAAATAAGTTGAAGCTGACAGAAGTATGTGGTGCCCATCATTTGTTATTTCATATTTAATAGAAGAGAAACTTTGCGTTTGATTTATGACTTTAAATATTATTTTAAGTAATAAAACCAATGAAAATGATATTGACAAATATATTTGTTCCTTTAACCTAATACTTTCTAGCACACCCTTTGGAGAGAATAACTGCAACCAAACGCTTTCTGTAGCTCTCGGTGAGATTTCTACACGTCTCCACTGGTAGTTTGGCCCACTGATCTTCAGCAAACAGCTCCAGTTCCCTCAGGTTTGACGGCTGTTTCTCCCAGCTGTGAGTTTCGGCTCTTTCCACAGATGATCTATGTGATTCGGATCAGGACTCACAGCGGGTCACTTCAGAACAGTACAGTGTTTTCTTCTCATCCATTCTTGGTGCTTTTTGAGGTGTTTCTGGTCATTATCCTGCTGGAGGACTCATGACCTGCAACTGAGACACAGCTTTCTGACACTGGGTTGTAAGTTTCGCTCCAAATCACCTTGATATTCTTCTGGTTCCATTGTAATCTACACAGATTCAGGGCACCCAGTACCAGAGGTAGCAAACCAGCCCCAAAACATCACTGAGCTCCTCCATGTAGCACAGGAGAGATGATCATCTTCTCTTTGAAAGCTGTGCTTTACTTTCTGCGAACACAGAGTTGGTGTGATTTGCTAAAAAAATCTAATTTTGTTTTGTCCGCCCAAAGGAAATTCTCCCAGAAGGATTGTGCCGGTTTTTTTTTTATGTGTGTTCTACCATGGAGTCATTTTCATCCAGAAAGGGACAGATGGTGCGATTTGAAACTGTTGCATCTTGAGTTTGAAGATGAGCTTCCATCTGTTTTGATGTTTGCCTTGGTTCTTTCTCCACAATTTGAACAATCTTTCGCTTCAACCTTGGGTCAGTTTCCTCCTGCGGACCATGTCCAGGGATCTTGGCTACAGTCCCATAGGCCTTGATCATGATAATATTGGCAACAGTGGTCACAAGAACATAAGGCTCTTTGGAGATGGTCTTGTAGTCTTTACATTGACCATGCTTGGCTGTTACCGTCTTTCTAAAATTATTATTTGAATTAAAAAAACGGGAAAAAAAAACAAAGTCAGACTAGTTCAGTAAGTCTGCATCACCTGGAGGCCCCCCATGTCTTTTAGTGGTGGTTTCGCCTCCTTGGCCTGCTGCTGTTGGCTTAACACCTGTGTTTTATACCTCTCTATGTGTTCCTTTAATATTCACAGTGACGCACAGGTGTTTGGCACGTTGGGTATTTTTCATTTATTTTATTGTTTATTTAGCAGATTTTTATTCTGTCTTACCAGGCCTGAAAGTATTAGTCGCTACACACACATTTCAAGTTCAAAGAGCAGCAGACAGTGCTTCCATGCACAAAGGAGGTGCTTCAGCCAGCTGGGGTGGGTGACATCACCTGACCGATGCTGGACGAAATCGGGAAGTCCCCGCCGGGAAGGATGAGACATGAATCAGATAACTTACTGCATCATCGGGAGTCTGAGTTCATTCCTTGCTGTCAGCAAGTGTTTTCTGTGGGTCCTGCTAAACAATTAGTGGCCAGCATAGGTTATGTTTCTGACACAGGTTCGGCAACCACTGAGGTGATGGGGTCTGACATGCTCATTGGTGGGACACCAGAATGTACTTTGGTACAAGGGGGCAAAAAACTGCTGGTATGCCTGACTAGTGTATAGATATCAGGAAGAAAGTTCCAATAGGACCGATCTTTCTCTTCAGTCTTGGGTCATATTTCCTCTTGTGGCCATGTCCCAGGGATGTTGGCTACAGACTCATGGGCCTTAAACTTCTTGATAATATTGGCAACGGTGGTCATAGTAACATCAAGCATCAAGCTCTTTGGAGATGGTGCTGTAATCTTTACGTAGACCATGATCAGAGGTTATCTTTTTTCTAACCTCCTCAGGCAGCTCTGCTTTCCCCTCTCTTTTCTGCCCAAAGGACAGTATGATGGTGGTTGAGACCCCAAGGAGCTTGGATAGTACATCAGCAAACAACCACGCACAGGCTCTGTGTTCTCGTTCTACTGTAAGGATGCCATGCCCGACTCAAACAGGGTCTGCTTCCCTGCCAGAAATGTACCCCCTGCTGAGATCTGTACGATGGCTCCTGCTTGAGAGCTGGGGGGGGGCAACGTTTCAAAATAAACCCGCTGCGAGAAACAAATCCAAAGGGATGGAAACTAGGTTCAGAAGAGCTCCTTTTCCTCTTTCTTGAATATGTGGATGTATGTGAGTGGTGAGATTTCTTGCCTAGAGTGAAGACGTTCATGCAGCAAACGTGGCTTTCCCTTTGGCCCAGATGGCATCACCGTGGCTCTCCAAGGTTCACAGTCATACATTCCATTTAGCTGAAAAATTGGTATAAATGCTTTGAGGAAACAAAAAAATGCTGTTTAGCTCTTTTCTAAAGAGAAAAGGCTGCAAAAAATAAATAGCTGCGGCAAAGAAGATAAATGGCTGCCAGTGATAGAAGAACAAACCGAAGGAGGACATGTGCCCCAAAGCGCTGCTAAATAATGCTAAGGTTTTCACTGGAGCTATTAGGTCTATGTTGAATGTTTGACCATTAAAGATGTGAAAATGTGAACAATCGGAGCACAGCGGCCCCTCAAGGGTGAGCGTCTGAGGGAAAAGGATGAGGTGACAGCAGGACTTGTGCTGTGGGGTCAAAGGTTAATAGGTACAGGCGTGTCTGGGATGTTGGAGGATGGCATTTTCAGGGTGGACAGAGGCATCAGGCAGGGTTGGGGCTTTCTTGTTGTGTCTGCTGTTGTCTCTCTGGCCTACTGAAGAGGTTTAAGGTGTGAATGATCAGAAAATGAAATACTAGTTAGCTTTGTTACCTGACCCCTCCACCCTCAATGTCCCTGGATGGTTGCATGTGCTGCAGAATGATTTGACTTGTGGGAACAACTTAATCCATATGAAAAATTTGGCTTACAGGATCTATGGGGAAGGTTTGCCCTGAAGGAGTGGTCTGGTCCATGGAAATGGTTTGACGTTTGGCTATATTTGGCCCATGGGGATCGGTTGGTCTGTTGGATGGGTTTGTCCCAAGGCAGCAGTTAACCCAGTAGCTGCGGTTTGGCTCATGGGAGTGGTTTTGTCTGTCGGAGGCAGTATGATCTAAATTTTTTTCTCCGCATAATAAATAACCTAAAACCAGTAGCTACCTCAGGGTTCGAAGACCGTGTCAAGTTGTTTAGTCATTCCCAGCATTTCACTCTATTAATGTTTGGAAAATCATCATTTAAGGTGATTCTTTAAGGATGTGCGACCGTTTCTGGGCCACGTTTAATGTTTTTCAAACGTTATGTCCCAAATATATCAAACAGCGTACACAGAAAATTATATATCGACTTCTCTTTTTATACTTTTATACATTGCCGCATCTGGCTTTCTGAGAAATCTGTTAAATGTTAGTTAAGTTTGATACCGCTTGACTGAGACGGATAGTGAACAAAAGAGATTTTTATTTCGCTGCGCATTCTCATTGTACGTCTGTCACACACACACAGAAAGGAAGAAGAATAACAGGACTTCAGAAGTAAAAGTGATTCAGGTGTAAATCGCAGCTGTTGTCGAGCGCACTTTCTTTTTTTTCCCTTTTAAATCCCATTGTCACAGTTCCGAGTCCTGCTCAGCAAAGATCTGCCAAAATTACCCACGGCATCCATATGGAAGTTGTGATCTAAAGAGCGAGATCTACCAGCAAATATCATTGCTAATGTACGGTTTCTTAGAGTTCTGTGTTTCTGCTGATGAAATAATACTATCAGGCAGTGATTTAAACATAATAAAGATGAGACCGGAGTGTAATTTCTTGAAACAAAATCCGAAAATGTTTTAATAATAATTTTAATAGCTCTTCAATTTTTGTCCAATGAGGGAAGACAGTTTGGGACTGCAGAAATTCTTTTATACAACAAAGGCTCCGTATAGATCTGAGCATATAAGCAAATGTAATTTGCACCCCAAGATTTGCATAAGGAGCTATCAACCCACACTTACTGCCTTACAGGACCAGAAGCTTCAGTTCAAATTAGGCACCATTGTGACATGGAGCAGCACACAAGGCTTCACCAAATCTCAGCTGTCAGCTGTGTGACAGGTGGTGGCATCTTCTAGAAATCTCATTGTCTATCTTGATAATCAGCCCTAGAACGGACAAAGGGTAGCCAAACCTATCAATATGATAGAAACCATAAGCACAATTGAGTTCATCGACCTTCGTACCACTTATCCATCGTATATATAAAGCTCCTCCCCTTGAGATCATACAATCACCCGCCACCAGATAAACGTGAAAGATTCCACCTACACAGCAAACTCAGTGATGTTAGAAGTGCTCCGAACCGGAATCGCATGCAACGGAGAGACCCTCGACACTTAAAAGCTCAAACTGCATCACTTCAAGTCTTCAATGGCACGCATCGTACATCTTCTGCAGAGCAGAACCACTCATGAAGCGAGGGTTTCCCACAGACCCTGATTTCCAATGACAACACATGTCCAGCAAAAACAAAAAACTAGAACCTCCAGCCAACTAGTGTAGATCAGCAGAACTACACGCTTCACCGTGTTCTTCACAAGAGACAAGAAGAGGCACCAGCAGGGCCGCTCAGTTGAAGATGAGTAACTCAGGAGGAGAGACAGCACAGAACATGTGACAGACTATGTTTTATCTGTGGTTGCGCAGTGGGTCTCCTACCTTACGGTGAGTACCATTACTAACCATGCCCCCTGGTTGCTTTTACCAGTTAAGTTAACCTCGCCTGGGGGATAATACTCGGGTTTTTGTAGATTCTGGCGCTACTGTTAATTTTATGGATATTTCTATGGCAAAAGGTTGGAATTTGTGTTTTGAACCTTGTGATAAGCGTATACGTGTTAGCTCCATGGATGAGGGATCCATTGGGTCTGGAGTTTTGGATTTGTAGCCTGTTCCGGTTACTCTCCAGGTGGGGCTGTTTCACTCAGATGCTATTTGGTTTTTTTGTGATTGAGTCACTAGTACATCTAGTTATTTTGGGCTTCCCATGGTTGTCTTCCCACGACTCCATATTTTCCCTGGAGTTCAAGTAAAATAGTTTCTTGGGATGTTCAGTGCACAGACGGAAGTTTCTCTCTCCCTTGATGGGCAAATGCAGATGCACCATGAAAGAATATCAAGGTTTAGCTAGCATGTTTAGTAAGACACAAGCTTCTGAACTTCCCCCCCATGCTCCTTGGGACTGTGCTACATGAGGTCCTGGCCCCTACACAAAGAAGGGTGCACCCTCTCTCCAGTCCAGAACAGGAAGCTGTGGAGATACACACGCACCGGCCACTTTATTCGAAACACCAAAAAAACGCGCAGCTTCTTGTTTGTGCATTTATCTGATCAGCCAATCATGTGGCAGCAGCGCGGTGCACAAAATCACGGAGAGACGGGTCATGAGCTTCAGTGGATGTTCACGTCAAACTTCAGAGTGGGGGCAAAATGTGATCTCAGTCACTTCGACCGTGACATGGTTGTTGATGTCAGACGGGGTGGTTTGAGTATTTCAGAAACTGCTGCTCTCCTGGGATTTTCACACCTAACAATCTCCAGACTCGACACAGAATTGTGGGGGAAAAAAACATGCAGTGAGTGGCAGTCCTGTGCCTTGTTGGTGACAGAGGCCAGAGGAGAACAGTTAGACTGGTTTGAGCTGACAGGAAAGCTACAGTAGCACAAATAACCACTCTTTACACCAACAGCGGTGAGAAGAAAAGCATCTGAATGCACAACACGTCAAATCTTGAGGCCACAACGGCAGAAAATCACTTTGGGTTCCGCTCCTGTCAGCCGAGAACTGGAGGCTGAAGCTACAGTGGGCTCTGGGTCACCGGAACTGGACAGCTGAAGACTGGTCTGATGAATCTTGACTTCTGGTGCAACACCCCCTCTTCAACCTCAGCTGTCTTCTTTATTGTCAAGAAAAAAGCTTAAGACCCATTATTGACTACCAGGGTCTGAATACCACTGGCATTAAGTATCCTTGCCCCCCACCGCCGGTACCGGCTGCGCTGCAACAGATTTGCGGTTCACAAAGCCAGACCTCCTCAGAGCATATAACCTGTCCAGGATCAGAGAGGGAGACAAGTGAAAGCATAGACACCTGGGCAGGTCATTTCAGGGGGAAAAAAGTTAACCCTTTCATTACATGTAAGTAACATTTGAGCGTAAATGTGAGAAAGGGAAACGTTTTAATGCTCCCTGAGGAGTGTAATCCCTCATATAAATAAGAAAGAAAGTTTCCCCAGTCTCTAAAGATACAGAACTAGTATGCAAAAAAGTCATATCCTTGAATAAATGACAACATAGGGCAAAGTTTTGTAGTTATGGCGCTTCACGTGTTCTTGAGAGGTTTCCAGTTCGCCAGCCAACCCAAAAAATACCTTAGTAACTCTAACTATATTAATTCAATATAGTTTAATTGTCTGCTTAGGAAAGACATAAATTCTGTGCTATTTATGACTGTCCCCACACCTGGTTTATGAGCACACCTTCATATAAACTACATGCCCTTTGCTACCCCTTACCCCAGTGTGAAATGAAGAGGCTGCCGCCCCATCCCTGCCTGACGCCTCTATCCACCCAGAAGATGCTGTCCTTCAACATCCCCGACATGCCTGCACCCATTAACCTTTGACCCCCTATCTAACACCACCTACATGGCTTAGCCCACTGCTGTGCAGGCCCAGATCTTCAGGGAGAGAGACGTTGAGCGAATTTGGCTGCCCCCAGCTTAGGCTCGCCTGCACACTGAAGATCTCACTCGGAGCAAAGGGTCCTGCTATCCGCAGATGTTTCGTCTCGTCCATTTCGTCCGCGATGCGTTGCCTTGGTGAGAAAATCCTGTGTGGAGGTGTGACTGACAACCAGTGTAAACTTTCTTGCCCCAAGCAGGGAAAAACAGGTACATTTGTTCATGCTGCTACATTAAAATCCCCAGACACCACTGAAGATGTTCTCATCTCAGCCTTCAGTGGTTTCACATTGACAAATATATAGTTGTAAAGCTACAAGATTACTAAGCTCGGGGAGAAAGGGGAGCAGAAAAATGTATGGAATCGCCATAAATTGCAGCCTGTGTTGGATTTGTAGCGGAACTCCTTTGCTGGACGTTCTTAGTTCCCAACCGTTTATACACTGTAGTGTAAAACATTTAGATAAATAAAGAGAAGAAGGGTAACTAGCACTTTCCGTTTCTTATATCTGTGATACACCTGCGAGGGTGACATGGCTGGCCTTCAGCGGAAATCTGTCAGTTTCTTATGTGAACATCAGATCTGGAATTTAGGAGGTCGGATGATGCTGACAAAAGAAAGTGCTTATATGGACAAAAAAAAACAGATCCTCCTTCATCCATACTTCAACTAATAGGTCAAATTCTGAGAGCATTTTAAATATGCAGAAGTCAACATGGTTGACACACGTCAAAATGGACTGTCGTTTTGGTTGTTTTGTAAAACATACAATGAATTCAGGCCTTTGATGTCTTTCCACTCAATCCTTACCTCCTTGAACAACAGGAAGCAAATGCTTACATGGAAATAAAGCGAAAATGAAACGATTGAAAGCAACTTAAACCTAGGCGGAAAACGGCGGAAATATTATTTATTATTATTGTTCCATATGTCAATAATAATTGCCATAACGTAGCAATTCTTTGCTTTCATCTGTAGTTTTATTCTTATTTTATTCTGAATCAGCTACAGCTACATGGAGTCCTTGTGTTCACCAAGCTCTTGAAAGATGATGAATAGCTTGTACTTTCTGGACGACATTTCTCCAAGACTAATAGCGTATTTTAATACCAGAAAGGCTGTTATGAAACCTTCCCTGGCCGATACGAAGCCAGTCCTTTTAAAGCCTGTTAGCTGAAATCAGATTTGCCTAAAAGAACCTGCACAGTAATTGGAGTCTATTTCAGTGTTAAGACTTCTCTTCTGGGCAGAGTGAATTATTGCTTTCCGATGGCTCAGTTGGCAGCAGGGGACTGGATGTAAGACGCTCCAGCTGGGCTCTGCAAATCTTTCAAACAAATGTCTTCAAAACAAGTCTTTCATATAAATACATACATATGTATATATATTGTCTGTATAAAATTCCTTTTTCACCCAGTTCTCCCCTGTGGGAAGTAACGTTTCCTCAGACTCAGGTCTCCTACCAGAGGCCTGGGAGTTTGAGGGTACAGCATTGTGTTTTTGTTGTTTCTAGCATTGTGCTCTTCTAGACTGAGACTGATGTTGTCACACCTGGGATCTGATGGAGCTGCTCTTCTAGTTTAAGGGTCATGGGCCCAAGTGCTCCTATCACCAATGGGACCACCTTGTTTTCACCTTCCACATTCTCTCCAGTTCTTTTTTCGATCCCTGGCATTTCTCTAGCTTCTCATATTCCTTGTGCCTGATGTTTCTATCACTCGGAATCACCACATCCATCACCACTGCTGTTTTCTTCTTCTTGTCTACTACCACTTGTCTTATATCTGGTTGGTTGGCCATAACCTGTGTATCTGCCTGGATGTAGAAGCCCTACAGGATCTTGGCTCTGTTGTTCTCCATCATTCTTGGTGGTACTTCCCATTTAGACTTGGGAATTTCCATTCCTTACAGATGTTTCTGTATATAATCTACCCTTCTACCCCTGCTAAAAATCACACACAACAGAAGAGCTTGCAGAACCGCAGTGCATATGTTTGCAATTTGGTGAGGTGAGGATGGAGGAGCCATCAACTGCTTATAATTTTCCTTCACTTTGGTTGGGAAATTAATGGGGGGGGTCTTGTGAGACTCCATTTGTGGCCAGTTGAACTATTAGCTCAGACCCTTCATCCCCAACCACAAAACATCTGAGATAACCTTCTCAGGCCACTGACTCGCACTGAAATCCACAGCACTGAAGAGACTCTGTACCCTCTGCCCTCTAGGACTTCTTATTCAGGCTGGGACAGGGCCTTCATACTGGTTTTGTGTCTGAGCACTGGCAAGCTGCCTATCTATTGTCTAGGTTGTCTAAACAGCTTCATATTTCATGAATTCTTTCATGAATCACTTATTACCCCTCCCCCTATCTACCAAACTGCTGACTCGGGCAGTTACACCCACTTTGAATTGTTTATAGTCACCACAACAGATATTGGGAGTTCTACCACAGAACCCAAGTGCAAGCACCCTCCAGATTCTGAGCTTGGTGCTATGAACCGCTGTTCCTGCATCCCGCATCCGAGTGCTTTAGTGTTCTTTGTTTGGACCCAGTACAGCCCATGACCCCAAAGACATTGTGTTTCATGTTGCCACCTGCATGGGTCAAATAAACTCTGCTCCTTACATCATAATGGAGTCCGAGTGGTTCCCGACCCAACGTGGGCACAGCGGAGGGTTATGCTGCTGCTGCTAGAAACTTAATCTTTGTCACGATTGTCTTCAAAACCTACTGAAGGTGCAGAAAGCCTTTGTCGAAAGCATTTGTTTTTTACATGGCTTAAGTGTTCCTGTTATTTAGTCTCTGAATCTTTGAATTTCTTAACCAACTCGAAATAGATAAATTGTAATCTAACAAAATGTAAATATTGCTTACATGCACTTTATTGCTGCCTATTGTTTTTTTTCTTTATTCATCAGGTATCAAAAGCTTTCAACCACAGTGACCTTAGAAGAAATTCACTGCACTTTGAAAGCCTTGAAATAAATGTAAAATGCAACGTGTGGCAGGATTCACCACCACCTTAAATATTTCTTAAAAAGTCAGGATTGAAAGCCTCTTTGCGCTTGGATTAAAACTAAGTGTGACTCAACTTGTCGTACCTCAGTCTGTCAAATGAACTTGTCATTTCTCAGGGTCTAAAATAAGCTCTCATTTCCATCCGCCCACTGGTGGTCAGTCACAGAAACATCTCTCTTCTCGGAGCTTCTTCGAGCTTGGCTCTTTCTGCTCACGAACGCGCAGTAAATCACATTCGCCGTTTTGCTGCAAGAACCGCGAGACAACCAGCAACTCTTAGCGACATGCCAGGGCATGACCGGTCAAAGAAAATACAGTAACAACGTGTGAGGCAGTGACATTAGGGACTGTGGCTTTTGTTTGATTTACAGTCCACGATAACAGGCCGCTGAAGCAAATATTACAACTATCCGAACAACTAACCAAAGAAAACAGACCAGTTGGCTCAGATTCACGAAAAGGAAGATCTCTGTGAAGCAGGAACGATCACCACAAACAGAAACACTACGAGTCTCGAGACACAGTCCGCAATCCTTAGAAGCTTCTCTCTGAGTCCAGGACATGGAGATGGCTTGGTGTTCCATCTGCTGCACCGCTACCTACTGCAGAATGGAGGAGTGAAGACAAAAAAGCAGAACAACAGAAGAACTTGGTCTCCAAGCACCCTATCGCAAATGAGCCCTTATTTTGGGGTGTCGCTCTGTGACATATTAAAAATGGGGCAGTGGGTAGTAAACACAATACATATTCGACAAAGTTGAGCGAGATAAATCATACTGGACATAACCGTGTTTTTTATCATGTGGTCAAAGGCTTTGCTTCATTGGAAACAATGCAATCCACTTAAGTGTTTGTAGCAGAGAAGCATTGGAGCTGGTCTCCATGGATACGTGGGAGGCTCTGTTGAGGGGCAATTATCCGATGACATCAAAGATGGGCTGTGAAACAGAGTGTGTGTTTCTGACTTAGATGTGTACAGTATGCAACTAAAGTGGTCAAGGCTGCTGTTGCACACACAGTCGTACCCTCCAGAGGCGTAGATATCTACACGTCTAGGTCAGTCGCGGCTGCTCTGTTCGCTCTCTTCACCACGGGAGATTCATCACGGCAGCTTCCCATACCGTCACGTTCAAACCGCCAGCTTCTGCGGAACCGCTCCTTGTTCTGGAACATATGAAACGCGAGTATCAAGGTAGCAGGAAATGTGCCTCCTCCCCACTCCATTCCAGTGCTAGAACTTTTATTTTGTTGGGATGGAGAACCTTATGTCATTATGCAGGTCTTCCAGAAACAACTCTGCTTCAGGCTCTTGCCTAGTCCGGAGATCCAGGAGAGCAGAGCAATGGAAATGCAAAGTCTGCTTTGTTTCTGCTTCGGCATCTTCGAGAGACTTCTGTTAGCACTGGACGTCGAGAAAGAGTCGTCTCTTACCGTCATCCAGCACATTCTGTTATTTTTGAAAGTACTCAAAGTGTGAAAAATGCATCATACGAGAAAAAAAAGCAAACGTCTCAACCAAATTACCCTTAAAATGTTACCCTTGAATAAGGAAATAACACGAATCTAAAGCAATTAAGGTGCACAAGTGCCCAGCAGGAGGTGAGATCTTAGCAGTGCAGCACGTTCAAGGCTGCTTTTATCTTCATCCAGCCAGATGTTGTTTAATTCAGGTTGTCCGACTTTCTCAGCAGCACCCCAGCAGGATGTTGGACCAGAAACCCTCAATTTTGATCTACGTAACCTTAACCACCATTCTGCCAACAGACCTGTGAGCAAAGTTCAGTGACAGTCACTGTGGGCAGCAGGGGGTCATTAAGATGGCTTCCTTTTAAGATGAGGCTCGGCGTTCCAGGAGAGAGAGATTATATATAAAAACCTCCGATAAGAAATGGCCAGGAGACCTTTCACGTTGCAGTTCCACGGAGATGATTTGATTTCTGCGCCGACAAGGCCACCTCAGCGGGCTCGGTGAGAGAATCTCATCGAAAAACACAGGGAGGCAGAGCAAGATAAAGAGACGCAGGCAGGGATATAGTTAGAGCTTTCGTTCTCAATGTTCCATCATCAGAAAAAAGTCGCACGTCAAATCGACAACGGAACCTCTATCGAAACTACTTTTTCAAACGTCTTCTGGTTTAAACGTGTCAGGAAAAGCTGGAAAAGTGGAAATGAGTTGAATTCTGATGTTTTTTTGTGGGGGGCGGGGTTCTGTGGGACGGCGAAAAGCACAGCATCAAAGGCCGTGACAAAGTGAGACAGAAAATTACACTTTTTCAGGACAAACCCATCCCTTGTTATTGCTTCAGTAAGCAGACAGTCCGCAAACAGGTTCTTGCATGATGGCTTCGCAGCTGTGGAGCACACAAGGGATTCCTCTTGCAGCGAACAGCGAAGAGGAGCACAGCGGCAACGCTCAGTCGCCTCGGGATGCAGAATTACCGCGGTACAGCTGATTCCTGATTTGAATTAGAGGTGGACCAGGTACAAACCCAGACATTTCAAAGCAGACAGGGCCAGAGAACCTGGTACGGTGATCTACTCATTTTCACCGGGAAAATAACCTGCAGCTCCTCAATCATATTGTTGCCACTGATGTTATGAAGATACACCAGCCACCCACTTTACTAGGACTCCCCCCGCCCCCTTGAATTCTTTGTGTCATGGATTCAACAAGGTGCTGGAAACCTTCCTCAGAGATTCTGGTCCATTTTAACAACATTGCATCATGTAATTGCTGCACATCCATGCTGCCGATCTGCTGTTCTACCACATCCCAAAGGTGCTCTAGCGGATTCAGATCTGGTGACTGAGGCCACTGAAGTTCACTGAACTGATTGTCATGTTCATGAAACCAATGTGAGATGACTTGTGCTTTGTGACATGGTGCATTATCGTGCTTGAAGGCGCCTATGGGTGATGGGTAAATGGTGGCCAATTTGTAACTGTGACATTCAAATGATGCTTGATGGGTATTAGGGGGCCCAATGTGTCAAGAAAACATTTTCCACCCCGTTACACCACCACCACCAGCCTCAGCTGTTGACATGATGCAGGTTGGGTTCATGGCTTTGTACCGCTTGCGCCAAATTCTGACACACAATCTACGTGTCACGGAAAATAGAGATTCATCAGACCAGGCAATGTGTTTCCAAACCATCCAGTTTCGGTGAAGCAGAGCCCACTGGAGCCTCAGCTTCCTGTTCTATCCTGACAGGAGTGGAACCCAATGTGGTCTTCTGCTGTTGCATCCCATTCGACTCAAGTTTTGGTATGTGGTGCATTCAGAGATACTTTTCTTCACACCATTGTTGTAAAGAGAGGTTATTTGTGTTACTGTAGCCTTGCTGTCAGCTCAAACCGGTCTGGCCATTCTCCTCTGACCTGGGCTGGCGAGTGTGTGAGAGTGGCCTCTGTGAATGTTGTCCTGCTCTTTAGCTACAGCCGTGACAACTTGTCTGATGTCAGGGGGAGCTGGAACCCGCCGTTGTATACGCCGATCCAGATCATCCCAAACATGAGCAATGGGTGACATGCCTGGTGCACATCCTCCAGCAAACACGCCAACGGCACTTTCCCGCAAAACCGGAGAATGGTGTTGCTCAACAAAAAACTGCATCTTCTAGGGGGCCCATCTACTGCCTCCATACTAAGGAACACCTGTGTAGTGATCGTGCTGCTCAAACAATGGGATGATATACCACACGTGCAGCAGATGGATTATCAATACATTAATAACAAAATTGGACAAAAAATGTCTTTATTTGGCAAAAGTCTTTGCATTTTGGGTGCCTACAAGCTGCTGCAAAATAGCAGCAAAACCAAGTTTTGCATTGATATTTTTATTCAGCGTATATATATATATATATATATATATATATACAGATATATATATATATATATAGAGAGAGAGGGGGGGGGTGTTTTCTTCAAGAACATTCTAGGTAGTCATACTTTCTATTGCTTCCAGTTGGACACATTTCTTTCCTGTCACATTGTGGTTGTCCCCTTGAGAAAATTACTCATCCATTATTGCTGCTGTTTAACAATGAAAGCTGCTGCATTATGTATCAGCTTCCTTGGATGAGATTATTTCTGTTATTGAGCAGAATAAATGGGACAACAGGGGATCTCGGCCTTTGGGGGAAGCGCAACTGCAGCTACAAACCTTGCTGCATCTGTAGGCTTGACTCGGCAGCAGTGTAACCAAGCAGTTGAACCTGAAATATCCACGTGTGCAGATGGGAGAAGACAACAACGGTAAGAGAATCGGAACCGTGAAATCCTTCGGTGCAAAAAGGTGTGCCGAGCATTAATGTTGTTTAGGAAAAAAAAAAATAAATCACACCGCACTAATATTGTCATGAAGCTGTTATGGAAATGGATATTAAGGGCGTTAACCCAGTTAGGTTTAGAGGAAAATGGTGAAACCACCATTCCACATGAGTTCTGTACTTCTATGCTTCTCTCCTGTATTGCCCCTTGCTGGGGAGTCATGGACCCAAGGTGAAGAACCCTGCTATAAAGAGGCACTTTTGTCCGTTGAGGGAGGTAATTCAAAAACTAGACACACCAGTTTGGGTGGTGTCTGCTTTCTGTACCGTGCTGCCATGGGGTGATGCTGGATGTACTTCTAAAGCCTGACAGAGTCACCAGCACTAAATTCCTTGAGAGCTGGTGAGAACTAAGCCATGGTAGGCCACTGGGCTGAAAGAGGTAAACAGATATGGAACACTAGCTCCTTGTCAAGTCATCCCACTGAAGATCAGCTATGATCTTCAGAAAGGGAATTAAGCAAACCAGTTGGTTTGAAGCTTGACAGAAGATCCAAGAGGAAGTTTCTTAGCATGGTGTTTTGCAGTATCTGGTTTATTCCGACTGTGATCTGTTTAGGACATGCGCCTATAGTACCCCCTCTCTTGAAGCAGCAGTTTATTCATCTTTTCCACTTGTCTTTCAAAATTAGGAGAATTTGGCGGTCTGCTGCCCCCCCATAGCCAATCACAACTTGTGGTAGCCTCAGTATCTTTAGTATCCAAAGAACATGGCAACAATCTAAGAGATCTGGCTGGATGTGGCCTGGAATAAACTTCATAACCTTTACAGTTTCCTGACAAGGAGAGTTGTTCCTTGAACTTGACACAAACCCTTCACGATGAATCTGACTGAACTCATGTCGCCGTGATAATGTCACCGTCATACGGTGCGTGAACGAAAAATTGCTGGCGGCCCACCTCTTCACACGTATCATCGAGGTAAGGGCAAAATTCTCAATAAAACTAAACGCTGACATTGCTGGAGACCAAAATGCCACACTCAAAACCCTAGACATCTGCAAAACTCAAACTTGCATCATACGTGTTTTTTTTTTTTGGAATCTACCAGTTATGGTCAATGTATCTGGATAAGCTTTGGCCAGTCATGGCGTCGTGTACCAAACTACGGCGTCTCAAATATAACCAACCTGCTGTTTAAAGACATCACAAATCTCCCCACAGAGGGAATCCATACAGACTGGAGATGGACTGAAGCCTGCAACTGTGTCTGAAGGCCGACAACATTACTGACTGAGCCCAATAATTTTGCATTATTAATTTATCAAAATCAATCTAAATATGTTAATAAATCCTGCCCCGTCTGAGGACCCGTTGTACAGCACTGACACTAACACCATAAATAGTTAGCAGGGTTGCAGAGGGAGCAGGCTGAGAAGGTGGGCTCACACCCTCCTATTCCCCACAGGGGTCTGCAGCTCCTCCTGGATGATCCCTAAGGGTTCCCAGGCCAGCCAAGAGATATAATTTCTTCAACATGTGCTGGGACTACCCTAGGGTCTCCTCCTGCTCCCAGTGGGATGTGCCTGGTACAACCCCGAAAGGGGGTCGCCCTGGGCACAACTTCAACTGGCCCCTCTTCAGCTGGAGGAGCAAAAGCTCTACTCTGAGGCTCTGCCGGATTTGCTGAGCTTCTCATCCTGTCACAGATGCTCAGCTCAGCAAACTGGCATAGAAACTTTTGCCAGCTTGTATCAACAATCTCGTTCTTTTGGTCATTACCCACAGTGCACGACCATAAGTGGGGCTGGTAAACTGAGAGCTTTGTCTGAAAACTCAGCTCCCACTTCACCACCGCAGACCGATAGAGTGCCCTCAGAACTGCCAACGCTGCAACCATCCGCCTTGCAATTTCACGCTCCCCTATTCCAGCACTCGTGAAGAACACCCTGAGATACTTGAACTCTTCCAGTAGGGGCAACTGTTCACCACTCACCTGGAGAGGACCCATGATGTCAGACTTACAGGTGCGGATTCTCGAACCTACCGCTTCACACTCGGCAGAGAACTGGTGGCGGGTCCTACGTGCCTCCATGAACCTCAGAGCTAGATTGTCTGGAGCCTAAAGCCGGGAGGGTCTCCCACAAAAAATGATCCTCACTGACCCCCATGAACATGCAAGAAATAAAGTGGGTCTGGAGCCAGGCTTGGGGGTGGTGTTCATCTCACAAAGCCTGGTGCTGCCTAGCCCAAAACTCCCAAGTGGATCCATCTTGTGGGTTCGCCACCTGCAAGTTGAAGGGTGGGGGTTGGATGCCAGCCCGGCGGCGAGTATAAATGGCTTGGTTCGACAGCAAACGGATAGTAATATACAAAACGTTGCTCTCGCGGTTTCTGTGGCAGTACGGTTAATGGAGCTATAATGTTCTGTAAACATCAGCAACGGCTTGCATTCACAAAGCTGGCGCTGAAGGAGTAATTGAGCCGTGGATTGTTTGCAAAAGAGCTGAAATCGCTATTTACATACAAACTCTGATGAAGGTTTTGACACTGAAAAACAAACTCTGGAAGCTTATTATAGCCGAACCAGGCTGTGTAAATATCACGCACACAGTGAAAACGGGAAACGTTGGATATTAGCAACAACGGACCAAAGCTCAGGTTTCCCAAAAACACTAATGGAGATTAATTCTATGGTGTATGGCTTAGGCTCCAGGCCACAGCAACCCTGTTAATGGCAGCTGATGACAACGGATGAATTGACATCCGGCAAACTGGCAAATTATATCTAGATTTTTTTTCCTACACACGTAACAGCAGGAAATGTAGCAAATGTGACGTTTTACAGAAGACCAGGTGTTTATACTGTGTACCAGTTATGATCATTGCTAATACTATCAGTACTTAAGGGACGTACAGTAACCTCATGTTCTGAGGTCACCTTTCTGCATTTCTGTGGGGATGGGTGCGTATGACCCAGCAGAGTATATCTTTTGCAAGGGTGGAGAAAAAGTCCTCTGGCTTGAGAAAGGAATCCAACCGTTCAGATGTGAAACATCCCAGTGAAGCAGCACAGAGATGGGTTAGGATTTATCGAAGGGGTTTGCTGGGGAGATTCAGGGAAACTGAGCACAGATAAGGAAGAGACACCTGAGCAGGTCCTCCCCGCCAGAGCTTCCAGATGACAGTGTCACAGCTCCTGGAACACCTGGGCAGATCAATACAGGCCTTCAAAGATATGAACCTTCTCTTTGTCGTGGACCGAGTGAGTGTTTGTGCTCTCTGTTGCATACACATCGCCTCTCTTGGTTTGACTCGGAACGGGTTGAAGAATGCGAACGCGGCTGAGGGACTGTTGCGCGGTGGTTCCAACGGGGGCTTCGGCTGCAACGCACGGCAATTTGCCGCCGTCAGAAAGGAGCGGGTTTGATCAGGAGTAACAATCGATACTTTGCCGAGGCTCGGGAAAGGTACTCTCCGCGTACGACAAATAGAGCGAAGCGTGCCAAGAGTCTGGCGCTTATGACACCTCCTGTATCTTGAAACTTTTTTATTTACCAGAGAAAAGTAGCGACTCCGATTTGATCTTCTGGGTAACGCGAGAAGTTAAAACCTGGGCGGTGCTATTCAATAATGCATTAAAGGAATGATAGAAACTGCACAGAACGGCAGTGAAAACTGCAAAAATGTGGTTGTTTCAGTACGATAAAACACTGTCTCCACAACCTCGAAGGTGCTTTTAAATGCTGTGGAAAAGCTGTACGAATTTGGCAGCGCTGCTTTCTGGGACGTTCCTTGAGGAGTTTTCCTCACGTTCTACAAAAAAAAAAAAGTGGCGGCAGAAACTGCGAGGCGTATCAATGATCGGCGTGTCGGACGGGTTCGCCGCAGCCGAGCGTTGGATCAGAATCCGGGACGGGAACGGAATGAGCAGAGTTCATCCGACATTATCGTCTAATGAAGTGCTGGGTGCTTCATTTACCCTCAAACCGCGGAGCAGCTGCAATGGTTCGTGTCTGAGATGCTGTTCTCCGCTGGGCGCCATTACACCTATTAGCATTATTCATGAATATCTGCACCGGTGTGACAGACACCTGCGCTTCTTCATAATGCAACACCCTTCGCTGACTGGGACGAACGTCGGCTGTCAGAAGAAAAACACGATGTTGGAAGTGTCCGGCTCTGAGGGCGTGACGTAATTCAGATTAACTTTAGCAGCAATGCGCTAAACCAGGTCTTGGCAACCCCCCACCCAGATATTAGGACTACAAAGAGGTGTGTTTCCTTCTCCCAACCCAACCGAGGGGGCCTGAGGCAAGTCGAGCCGAGGACCAGCAGAGCCAGCAAGAGAAGACATGAGAACGCAACCCAACCGCGGACCACGGCTGAGCACCGTTACCGGCGATCACCCAGCACAGAATGGACCATCTAAGAAGTGGTTCGAGAGGAGATGTTCGGGTTTTCCTTCTTAACGTAACGCGTGTTTCCGAGGGGCCGAGGGGACGGAAGTTGCGATACTGCCGAGATTACAGAAGCTCCTAGAAACAAAATGGCCGGCGTCGTAACGTGTCCCTCTTCTGTGTCCCGGACGATCACATTAGATCAACCTCCAAAGTGGTAAAACGTCTTCCGAAGGAATAAAGACAATATGTATAACAATTTTTAGCCATTAAATGGGGTAACACAGAGGAGACAGAAGTTCTTAGGGAAGATGAGGTAGAGGTTTGGAAACTGAGCAGGAGGTCAGCTAGGATTATTCCTCTTTTTTAAAACTGTCCTGAATTTAATGCATTTCGCATTTTTGCAGCCAGCCGAAGGTCAGGATTGATGTAAGACGAATTTCTACGATTCAACAAAGGACGCTGCAGACTGGAGACAAAAACCACAGTCGTGATTGAGAAATGAGTTACTGGAAGCCCTGAGAACAACACTGCCCTAGGAACTGGGGATGTGGAGAGTTATTTTTACTATGGTACTGTTTGAGAGGAGACAATGGTTTCGGCGAAAACTGTTTGCCTGCAGTATCTGCTGCCGACTGGATTCGACGCCCTGCAGATCCGCTGTTGTCAAAGAAACCTGCTGTTTAGGTGTCGGCCGGATGTGAAAAAGTGCGTCTGAACAGCGGTCGCATCCTTAACCCACCTTTCCAACAGAAAGTCGCTGTTACACCAAATGCACGCAGTGGGACGTTTTGGAGGTTTAACCAGTGAAATGTATTTGTCTTCAGCACCGTGAAAAATAACCACAATCGGGAACCGGAGGATTGTGTTTATATTAAAATAACTTTTCTTTTTGAAAGCAGGGTAGCGACACTGGGGCAGGTATAAACCGCACTGTTATTTACATTTCAGAATTAATACAGGTGATTTCTGTCCCACCCCCGGCATTCTAGGTGCGCTCATGAAAAAATATTGTTTTAGAAAGAAAAAACTGGAAATGAAATATACGAACAGCAGGATCTCGAAAAGACTTTTGTGATAAATTTCCTGACGTAAAAGAAGTTTTTTTTTTTTTAAATTGTGCCTATACGTCGTATAACAACACGCCCGGATCATTTCGGACGCGCTTGTGGTCTTCTTTGCGTTGCTAAAAAGATACGGGGGGGTCATTAAAAAGATGTAACACGTCGATGAGTTTAATACGTCCGCAAACGTCCCGCATTTCTCACAGGGTTCAGATATAACCTCATGTGTCGCTGCTGCCACCGGGCGTGACCCCGTGGGAGAAGATATTTTCCACAAGGCCCCACTATCGAACGGCCGTCCCACGCCGTCGCCATTTGGTTCCGTCAACGTGAGTGGAGCCAGATGTAATAAACCGGAAGCAGCTTTTAACAGAGCCTGACTAAGCCCCTCAGGCACAGGGCTCCTGCGCTGGGTTCATTGCCCCCCATCGCGTTACACAGAGACCCCTCCAGGACTGTGCGACCTGCTGCCCTGGAGCAATGCCCCCCCCGCAGAGATTCAAATAAAGTCCAACCAGCGGACTGGTTGCCTGCAGCCTCAGAGTTACGGTTGGGTGGTCTTCGTGCTTCTGATTTTACGGGCAAAACACTTACTTTACAACAACGAAATGAAATATTTTAAATAAAACCTGATTTTAGGCTTCTGAGTTTATGTACAAAATAATGTTACTTGACAACAGCGGAATGAAACGTTTGAAATAAAACCTGATGTGAGGATTATTTTCAGTGCTGTCGCAGTGGGCCGGCTGTAGTCCATCAGAGCAGAGCGTGTAGAACTTCTGGTTGCCCACCACCCTGATGTGGAGCAGATCTGGATTAGATGCTGGGGTGACAGGGGTAAAGATGACGGCAGCTTTGGCTCACGAGAGATCCCAAACCTCTGACCTATTTATGAAATTTTACCAATATAAAGGAAGCTGTAAGAACGTGAAATAAAAACGACACAAGACAAAAACAAGGATTCAGACCGGAGGGGAGGTGAACACTTGGGAACTGGAGACGAAACAGAGGAGGCAACAAAAAGCGAAGCAAACATCACGGAGACCAAGGGAAACGCAGCTGTAGAAAGTGGAGATGATGCGACACGAGGAGGAAAAGGGAAGGGGGTTCACTTGCAGCCAAGTTCTAGCAAAGAATTCGTTAAAAAAGGACAGAGAAGGATGGAGGAGCAGAGCTGCGCCTTTCCGCGCCTCACAGCGCGCCCCCCCTAGGGGCCCACGACGGAACTGCAAGCGGAGTCGGTCGAGTCTCGCGGTCCGCAGAACACATTAAAAAAGAATTTTTGGTTAAGCTGAAAATGTTATATGTGGAGCCCGCAACTTAAACCGAATTTCTGGTATAAAAACGAACCGACATTCCGTTTTGAGGGATAAATATAGAGGACGAATGAGGGGAGACCGGCGTGTCGAGCAAATTACCATCTTAAATCTCACGAAACTTGTAAAAGTTCCGTTCCGATTGCTAATATTATTAATACTTCATTGCTTAATATCCAGAACGTTTTTAAGGTCGCCGCTGCTTAAAAAAATCAAATCGTGACCCCAATGAACGTGAGAAAAGACTTCAGTTTCTCCGGCTCAAAATTACCTTAATTACCATAATATACGCGAACATTTTTTTTCCAGTCTGGTTTTCGCAGCTCTGACTCCCGTTCGGAAACT
Source organism: Arapaima gigas (assembly GCA_900497675.1). Lineage (NCBI taxonomy): Eukaryota > Metazoa > Chordata > Actinopteri > Osteoglossiformes > Osteoglossidae > Arapaima > Arapaima gigas. Next base: position 300,512 of record UFQX01000467.1, on the reverse strand, counting down.
TAAATCGTCTCATATGGTTGTTATTGTTGCAGCTGAATGAACAAAACTAACATGCAGAGCAAGAACATTCACCCACGACCATCAAATGAACGAATAAATAAATAAATGCACATAATTACATAAATAAATCACTGCTTCAAGAAATAAAACAATAAATAGGTAAATAAAAAGTATGCGTGGCAAAAACTGACACAAACTCAAAACGGTTCTAATGGCCTTGAAACTTTATATAACTTACAGCAGCTCACGGTCTTAGTAGCTTTATTATGGGTTCAGGATCTTGTAGTTTTGGTGGACTGTTCAGATTCCTTAAGGAAAAACAGATGAGAGGTTTTCTGTTAGCGCATCTGGATCTGTGCGTATGATATTTGGCTAAAATATTTATTTGGTTTACAATATGCGCCGGTTTCTCAATGTCACATCTTCTGAAAGCAAAGTACAATCTCTACACAAGTTCTCCGCAGGAAGCTTGGAGATGTCTTGTGGTAATTCTGCGGTAAAATGACCAGGCCAGAAAAGGTGGGGCACAATCTCTGGTTGTGGATGAGCCCAAATAGAACGTTGCACATCCACATCTGTCCTGACCTTGCTGGTGAAATGATTTACGGGGGGAAATTCTGGAGGAAATTTCATTAACGTTATTTGCCAGCAGAAACTTGTGAGGCAGCAGGTTTTCTCCCCAGGAAAACCATCCACAAGGGGGTTCCAACCGGGCAGCAGCTTCAGGCGCCGAGACAACGTCACTGAGACAGAGCAAGAGCAGCCCTTTTATTGCTTCTGAAGGTGAGTACGGAGGCATCGGTGGGATAGGAGACGTCTAAGTAGAGTTGCACAACCATCAGGAACATCACCCATCACCAGGTTAACCTTTGTTTGTAGTAGGAAAGTTTAAACATTAAAAAACTGGCTGTAACTCATAAGCTAAGCTCATCAGCAAAATGACATTTTTATGACTAGTTCCAATATCCACAGAACGTTTCCATTGCGCGTAATTCCCAAAACCAAACTTTTTCAAGCAGTCAAAATGACGTGGTGCTCAGCAACACCATCAAATGCCTTACGAAAGTCTACAACCAGTAGGAAGCTGAGAACCGCTCAGCATCATCAGTAAAATCTACTAAAAATGTGTCCATTACTTATAAATCCTGACCGATTCTCCTCGACAACTGTGACTAGAAGCGTTAAATCTTTTGCCAAATACAGCAGCAAACATTTCGTAGTCCTTGTTAAGTCAACTAGCAGGCCTCCAATTGTCAGCCAACAGCAAGTTTTTATTTGGCTACGCAAACAAGTGTCGACCGAGTGATACTTTCTGGGGAAAAAAAAAAACCTCAAAAGTGCAAGTCACTGAGAACGAAGCTTGTAAAACACCGACGAGATCCTGGCTGATGTTATTTTTAAAGCATTTTAAGTCCATCTAAAATTCCTTCTCCTGGAGAGTCAAACCGACCGAATTCATGCTACTCAGAAAGGTAGAGAAGGTCACCAGGTCAGTTAGAGAAAGAGCTGTTACAACATTTGAAGATCTCAGTAACCAACCCCTCGACGTTCAGCTGAAAAATAAAACTGCAACTACAAGAACTTGTCTGGACAACTACGCCTGTCCTCCAGTAAAACACGATCATTAGATTCGGAATTAAAACCATTGAACCTGTGACTTTTCAAGATTCAAACGTCTTCCCGCCGCTTGGGTCTAGATCTTACAAAGTCTCCCTCTGCACGCGTCGTCCAGCTTGCTGTGAAGCTCAGTCAACTTCAACCTCTCCTCCTCCGACAGTCTGGTGATAAAGTGGAAAGGGATGTGATGCCTGTGATAACCTCTCCTCCAAAGCACATCTTCTCATTTAGCCAATGAGCGGCCATATTTTCTCACAAATTTCGTTTCTGTCGCTACCAGCTGCATCCAAACTTTCCTTCTCTCTGGCCTTTGGTCCAGTAATAAGAGATGAGCCTCTACAGCTCCATTTTTGCATAGTTGTGATAAAGCAGAATCTCTACTGTTAGTTACACCAAACAAACAAACCGATGAAGTGTAAAGCTCTTCTTATTTCAAGATTAAGAAGCAAAAAATCTAAACGCAACTATCTAGGACCATCACTGTTTCTCCAAATGCAAAGCCTGTTATTTTTTAGTTTCTCCCTCCATAAATCCCCTGATATCAACTTTCTCCATCAGAAGTTTTAAAGCAGGTTTGGAGCGTGAGGACCGACCTGGAGGCCATCTATGGATGTTCTCATCCAAAACCACAGTACAGCCACCTCCTAACATCAAATAAGGCAGCCAGTGTTGATGTCTGTCCTCCAAAGATACAAGTAAAAGGTCATCTTTAGATTTGGAATTAAAACCATAAACATTCACCACGGTCAATGTTTCGCGGTTCCATTTCGAAACTAAATGGATGAAATGAGCATGAAGGTCACATTGAGAATGCAGAACATTGCCATCAAAGTTGTTTTTTTTTAAGCGAGAAACCCCTGCAGAGCGCTCTCTCCCATGGGACTTTCAGGCATCTCCACCCCCACTTTGATTTTCCAAAAATTAATGCGACTAACATCAGAATGTGTCTCCTGAGGAGAGACAAAGTCAGTTTTTAACAAACAAAAAAACAAGACCTTTCACGTCACACCATCTCTCAACCCCCTGGAATTTAACCAAACAACAGAAAAAGACATAGACAACGTACAAAAATACCAAGAAAACAGGTAAACCTCCAAAACAATAAAGGTCAATCGCAAATGTAGCACCACAGAACGTTTCTGTTTATGTGGAAAGAACCTTCTAGAGCTTCTGACAAAACTTAGGCTACAACATAGTCAATGGTAACAAAATATTCAGTTGAAACAAATAAATAGTTTCTTTACTGTATACACCTGTCAATATGGAGTTAACAATATAAACCGGGTGCATATATTATTTTTATTTGCATATTGTCAACGTCATCCAGTAAATAAAGTACAACCTGTTCATCCTCAGGGAACGATGACCGTCCTGCAAGATGAATCTTGCCTTCTCCTGGAAGGAAAGTTCTGGACCTGGCAAAGTAGGCTGAGTTCCCCGGGGCGGGGGCTTCCGCACCTCTGGCCGCAGCTACCATCTCCTGTCTTGGTCTGCTTTGGAGAAACCCTCCTTAACCTGCAAGCTGCACTCCTTCAAGAAGTGAGAGGTTCTAGCTGCAGTCCAAACAGCATTTCTGCAGACTTTTGATGTGAGCTGCAGTATAATTGCCCTGAGCCTGTTGCCTCCCACCAGGTTTTGGGTGATATCCTGTGTCAGTGGCATCAATATGCTTGACCTTCTCCTTGGGAAAGATGTTCTGACAGATCTGTATTACTTTGTGATGAATGTTCTCTTGGGCACAGTCTGGAACCCCCATTAATTTCAGATTCTGCTGCTGCCTTGCGCAGCCTTCCAGATAGTTTAGTTTCCTCTACAGCGACCTGACAGGCTGTTCCTGCCTTTGCAAAACGCAGATTGACATCAGTCACCTTAACATCGACAGTCTTGAGGCTGGGAAACGCAGCGTCCACCTTGTTATTGAGATGTGCTCCTCAATCGTGTTGGACCTGCTGTTAATGCATTTCATTATGTCGGCTAACGGAGGCGCTGTATCACCCACAGGCATTGCGGTGTGGGATTCCCACGTCTTCTTTTCGGCACCTTGCTCGGTGTGGCAGGCAATGACCTGCATCTGCTCAGGCAGCCATCTTGGTCCCACCCTTTTGTTCCTCACTTATTAAGTTGCTGACCTTCAGTGTTGCGTTTGATACTGTTGACCGTGACATCTTACTCTGTAGACTTGAGTCCCTCGTCGGACTAACTGACACTGTTCTCAACTGGTTCCATTCTTACTTATCTAATCGCCAACAGTTTGTGTCGAAATCTACTGACAGCGTCCCTTCATTTAGGTCCAAGGTCCAATATGGTGTCCCTCAAAGTTCTCCCCTGTTCTTGTTTTCACTTTATAAGCCACCACTGGGTGATATTACACGTAAGCACAACGTGAGCATGATGAGACTCACGTGGTTCTTTTAAGCCCAATGATCCAAACTTTTGCAAACTGTTTTCCTAGTATACAACTGTGGATGAGTAACAATTTTTTAAAATATTTCAACACTGGTCAAACTAAGGTGTTTGTGGTTGGTGGTGGTGTCTTCACCTCTCAGGGAGTGGACTTTGAACGTGTGTGAAAAATGTGGGTGTTTTATTAGACGTGAACCTCATGTCATGTGTTTCTGACACCGCTGCTTTGACAAGGTTGTGCTTCTTTCAGCTGAGAAATGTAGTTAAACTAAGGCGACACCAACGTAGGCCAGACTCTGAGAAGCCTGTTTCAAGACTGACTACTTGAATTGCTGGATGTGGGCCATCTTAAAGTACCTGTGATTGAAATTCTTCAGTAGGGGGGTGGCGCCTTTAGCTACAAAGCACCTAAGCTTTGAAATAGTCTGCCAGATGTCGCCAGGAAAGCCCCTTCTGTCTCAGCCTTTAAATCCAGGCTTAAGACTCATCTGTTTTCCCTGCTGTATCAGACATCATTCCTACACCTTTGCATTTTGACTTTTTCATGTATAGTTATCGGTATCTTTATATTGTACCCTGCAGTGACCTGAGAACCACTGCTACCACAGAGGGTTGAATCCCCCAAGATGACATTATTGGTGGGCTCTGCATACCTGCACTGGAACATTCATTTGTTTTGCTTCTACTGACTATACCAAAGTCATAAACAGCTGTATAGTGTTTCTTTTCTTAGCTGCAGCCCCTGGTTCTCTTCTTCTACCTGGAATATCCAAGCAACTGGCATTCAGACACCCAGAAGTTTTTTATTTTATCCAACTCCTTTTGTTTGGGGGTGTTTTGTTTTCCTCTCCTCATTTGCCAGCTGGGTAACTTTATATCTTTATCAGCAAGTACAGTTGAGCCATCTTTTGGAAGAGGGTTGTTGGCTGCCAGCTGGTCCTGAAATTCACTGTAACCCTGGTCAGATGACTCGCAACAGAGTAAGAAACACTGCACGAAAACGAAAGACTTGAAAGATGATTCTAACATGAGGAAAGGCTGCAGAGTGCTTGTCTTCAGAGACAAACTCCAGTCAAGGGAAACGATGAGAACTCAGAGGGTTCTGTGAGGACAGGGAAGGGGAAGAAGCTGTGTGCACTCTACGGCAGGCTTTGTTTCTATTCCCACCAACGTCCTCCCAACGTGTGTAGAAACAGCCATCTCGGTGCCTTGCTGCTTCCTACAGGCTGCCAGACTGATCAGAATCCTGCAGTAGCAAGGGTCCAAAAAGCAGATTTGAACAGGGAAAAAAAAAGGGGGCTGCCTGCCGAGGACCCACCCTCTCTAAACAGACTGTCTCTGGGAAGTTCGCTGCAGAACAACTCGAAGGGACTCAGGCTCTTCTGAACTTTATGCGAATCTGTCGAGGAACGAATAGAGAAGATTGTGGAAAACGTCAGCTAAGACGATGTCAGACAAGAAAACTAAAATAACCCTTGAGGTAGGAGGTATGTATACTTTCAGTGGAATTTTTTTAAAAAGATGCTTATTCTGTTTATTGCAAGAGATACATGAGGAGGTTAACAGCACAGTGCATATATTTGCTTATTTAGATCAGTATGTCGATTCCTGATACAGTTACAGGTGGCTTTGTTGATAGAAACATGCGCAACATGTCATATCATACAGGGATCTGAGGCGATGAAAACCAGATGCGGCTAGAAGGTCTCCCAGAAGAAATGCTGACATTCTCTGGCTTATGTAGGATGAGATAGAAAATCACAGCTAAGGTGATGGTAATATTGCTGGAATTAATAACACATGAACACTAATGAAAGTAACTCCTTTCTCAAGTGTCTCCAGTATACTGGGTCGTGCACTGGGATCTTCCGGGTCATTTGGTCTCATGCTTCATCAGTTGTTTTTCTGAAACATGGAAGTTTTCCATCTTCTCTACAGTTGGGAAGGATGCATCATTGCATGCAATAATGCTGAGGGTTGTCCTTGCATGTTCTCCATTTCTGTAGAACTTTAACACCTTCATCCACATAGCAGAAACCTCAAACACACACCAAAACCACGCGCAGACCTTCAGCAGTAGCGCAGAAGCTTGAAATGTCTGCTTGAATCCCACCGAGAACAAGAACCGATGCAACAGACATTACGACACTGACCCTATGGAGTGAAAAAATAATAATCTGCAGAAATATAAGCTGGACAACCCTTGTACTGTTCGCTCTCCTCCGGCGGAATCATCTGACCACAAGTCAAACTGTAGTTTCTGGTCACTTTCCTGTTTTCAGATTTCAACATTCGTTTCGGTCATCAGTCGGGTGCTTATTTTTTATTTATTTTTTTTAAATGTGGGGTTTCCGGGGGATTGGAAGCTGGAGAAGAGCAAGAGGCCAACTCAAAAGTAGTATCTACCAGGGCGTCCTGCTTCATTACAGGAATCAAATTGCTAACTTTTTTTTTTTTTTTTTTTTGGAAACAACGATACGGCGTCAGACCGGAAAAGCTACCAAGGAGGGCAAATAATTTTTTACGCACTTCTGCAAACGTGGAGCATCAGCACATAGAACGCTGTGTCGAATGCAGCCAACTTGGCTCACGGTTCACCGCAGGCAACTGTGAAAATTACATTTCAAAGTTGCTATTTAGTCACGAACGGAACTAAATCTCAGCCGGGTTTTTGGAATAAGTAGCTGGAGCACCAACACACACACACACACACACACACACACACACACACACACAGTCTGTGTAAAAAATTCCAGTTCGTGTTTCTGTATTTATGCGTTAAACTCCTCCGGATGTTTCTCTGCTGTTCATTGCTGCTCTGCCTCAATGCCGCCAAAAAGACGAGATGTTTCTCAGTTAACTTCTTTCCTAGTGCTCCTCTTACCTCTGGAAACTACCACTCGCACTTGAGAGTCCAGTATGGTTTTTGCTCACAGGGTTCTGTCTGTTTCGGCGTCGGCCGAGTATGTTTTATGTGCTGTGTGTTTCCGCCTTGACGGTTTATAATGAAGGTGTGATGTACAAGGGGTGGGGCTTTGGATTGAGAAGGAAGCCCTGGGTAGAAGAGGTGCAAAAGGCGGTGTATCGGTCTTAAAATTGAAGGTGTGTCACTGTACAGTTCTTCACCGTTGTCATGTATGTTATACATTTGGTGTTGAGCTGTAAATATTGTAAATAGATCAGCAAATATTTATGTGTCTCCAGCTTTGCCATCTATGAAATCCGTGTGCCCAACACTCCCTTTTTTGGCAACGCTCCCTTCACCGAGACACATACCCACTCTCCATTCCTCACCTTCATAGCACAAGGCGAACATCTGTGGAAGCCTGAAGTTCCTCCTCCCTCACTGTCTGTGTAGAGGGAAACTAGGCTCAGGACGAACGTCATGAGGTCTTCCGTTTTTTCTCACGCTCATCTCAACTGAGGTCGAGCCATCTCGGGTCTTTATACCATCGTGTGATGACATGTCTGCAGATGGGACGGGAGAAGGGCAGAACCGTACGGGTTCAGCAGGTGGAGCACAGCTATCGTCCCAGTTCTTCAGAGACCATCAGAGAAGCGAGTTTGAACCACCTACATGCCATTCTGCCACACTACTGTTGGTCTTCTCTCAACCAAGACAAACATCAAGGTTGGTAACTTTCATATTTTTCTCTCTTTTTATCCACCATAACTGCTCCACTATGGGACACATGCGAAATGATCAGGCTTCTGGAAGCAGTTCTTTTATAATCTGTGACCTTGAAGTGAACTGAAGAAACCTACACACACTTGAATCAATATTTAAATTTTACGAGGACTGGTGAGGTCTGTCAAGTATTAAGAGCTCTCGTGTATCTTATTCGGGCTGCTGCAGTGGACGTGCAGGAGGAATTCTCTGCCATGCTTTAGGTTTGTTAGATCATAACACAACAGTGACCTGCCTTCAAGAGAATATTGATTCCCGGTGCAGTTAAGTTGGAAGAAATCGACTCAGTGCAAAAGTCTCTGTTTTTCTTTCTCCTGTCTGTCACTCGTGGTGGCACCACGGGGGGGGGGGACAGGAGAAATCAATGAATCACTAGTTACGTGGCCCTAAAATCAAGACAACCCTGGAAATAATGATGGCTCAGCAAACTATTTTCCCCCCCCACATAACAAAGCCACCACTCACCGGAGCACCGCCTGCAGGCTCCTTCTCCAGGCACCTTCCCTGACAGAACTCAATATTGTCTCACCTTGCCAGCCCACGGAGGACATCAAAAAGCAGATATTTCATTTTGGAAGTTCTCTCTCAGCCCCGAGCGTAAGGAGTCCACTCCTAGGCTTGACATCCTGGCTATCTCACAGACCACCCAGGATGGGGTGGAGAAATTTGAAACAGAGCAGAAAGTCCAAGGCGAAATTTGTGCACGGGATACGAGCTTGAGAAACTCAAACGTACCTGTTGACCCGGCAGCTGGCTTAGGCGGCAAAACTGATGAAAGATGGTGGCAAAAAAATGATGGAATTTGCTGTGAGCCTCAGAAAGCTGCAGGCTGGTGATAACCATGAGGCTCCTTTTGATGGTCGAGCTTATGCTCCAGCGCCATGGGGTCTGGCCTGTGTGTGAGGGCCTTGGATGGCAGGTCCACAATGGAGTGGCAAGAGGTTTTTCAGCTGCCACATGAAAACTCCACAGTCAGATAAGAGGGCAGGAGCACGACAGGCGAGTGGTCACCCTAGGGAAGTAGGTTCTTCAGATCAACCGGGGCTAAAAGTAACTAAGAAGCTCATAATGAACCTACAGTCGGTTTAGTGGAATGACTTCATCTTTTGAAACCATTTTATTAGTAGGTCCGGGTGTCACTTCAGTCCCAGTGTAGTACAAAGACAACATATTTAGTTAGCAAAAAACGGTGAAAATTAGTTTTGCCCAGAAGGCAACGTCTCGTTTGATTTTTTTTTTTTTGAACCAGTTGTGAGATGAAAGTATGGCCAACATTGTGACTAAATTTCTATTTGGTACAGCAACAATAGCTCAATAGCTGACAAGTGGCAATTACAGTTGACTTTTGCTAATGGCGCCTTTTCCTTCTCGACTGTCTCACACACGCCGAGTCGGCAATTATACTCATGGAGAAACGTGACCCTCAAAGAGGTCTCCAGAAGACACTTTGAATGGGGATGAAAGAAATGAATGACTAGAAGGTGTCACGCTGAGAGCAAAGTCCCAGCCCGGGGTTTTGGTCACACGTCGCAACAACCGTACGATCGTCCAACCGTTACCCGGAATTAGAGCAATTCTAACCTGCATTGCCAGGGTGGGAAGTTCAACTTGCCACCAGTCCTGCTTGGTCAGTTAAAAATATTTCCTCACTTTTCGTCACCACCACCACCGCTGCGCAATCTAATGTCCAGACAGGAAAGGTCTCCTGGACCTGAGAGCGAATGAGGGAACTTCCTTGGGAGCTTAAACCAGGCCCTCAAAGTGAAGTTCAGGTCCTTGCGAATGTTTCGGAGAAACCATCCAGCCTGCGAGTGCGGTGGCATCTGAGGGACAGTCTTGGCGAACGTGAACCCGTGACGGGTGGAGACACTAAGGCCTGTTTCCAGATGCGATTATCCTGCACGCCCTGACAGACATCTCTGAAATAATTCGACGACAGTCGTACCAGAAGCTACGGCTACGAGAAACACACACATCAGACGCAGCATCTTTAAGTGGACGTGCGACCGAGAAACTTCAGATACCCCACTAAGCAAACATCTGGCACGGGAATAAAATTCCGATCAATTTCGATTTTTTTCTTCTCCAATAAGGACACAGGGCTGAACGAAAGATCAGAAGACATAACAGACATGACAGATATTAAGCAAAACTATCGATAAAACATTAGCTATACATTTAATAGCCACAAGGCCTAAGCTATAAGGTAAGGTATAAGGTAAGCTATAAAGGTAAAGCTATAAAGTAACTCAGCTGGCAACTGAGGAGAGGAAAACAAACAAACAAACAAAAGAGGAAGGAAAAATGAACCTCTTGGGGTCCAAACGCGAGTTGCTGCCCCTCCTCCTGGGTTTTCTAAGCCGAAGAAGAAGCGAAAAGAAAGAGTGTAGCTGTTTATTACATCATCGTGAGCAGAAGGTAAGTAAACTGACGTCCAGGTACGTTGACCTTGTCCATCATGGCAGGGGGGCCATAGCTCCTTGCAGCACAGAGTGCTGGTCTCACAGCCGGTCTCATCAGGCCTCATTGGAGGAAAATCAACAATCTGCTCTTGTGGTGGAACTCAAAACAAGAGGGGGGGGGGCATCTAAGAGCATGAAGAGACTGGAGAGTCTTAAGGGATGAGATGTGGAGGTGCAGCATGCAGGATTCAACGCCAGGCCTCAGGATACACCGAGGCAAAGAGACGGGTCTCAACCCTGGATTTAAAGGCTGAGACAGAGTCTGATGTCTGACAACATCTGGCAGACTTTTCCAAAGCTTTGGTGCTCTAAGCCTAAAGGCACTATTCTCATACCGAAATCCTATTGACTACAAGCGTCTGATGCTCTAATGATCAAAAGCAAGTCTCTGGAGAACAAAAATCCATCACCTCACTAAAGTAAGCTGGAGAAATGCCATCTGTTGCTTTCTCTGTCGAGAAAATGGTAGGATAACAGTGAAAAGTCACAATTTTTTTTCCCTTTCTAGAACACGCACTGAAAAATTTTTGAACAGTAGTTCATAAACCCTCCGTCTCTCCACACCGCAGCGGACACTGGAGAAAGCTTCTTCTGAGGGGATTCTCTTGACCTTTTGCTTGAAAGGCACAGTCAGCGGCGATTCACACACGGCTGCTTCACAACTCTCTTCACGCTCAGTGAGCCAGACGCCAAGAAGCTGTTTCAGATCAGATACAACTCTATTCCACGTATTCAAAGAGTGGCAAAAATGCTCGCAGAAACGATACTGTCCAGAGATCTTCTTTTAGGTGATATGGAAATGCCCCCCGTATGAGTGAGCGTGTGGTTCTGCAAGCTTTCACAACTGTTCAGTAGATGTGGAACAGGACCCCATCCTTAGAGGACTCCAACCCTGGACCGCCACGGTCCACACAGCTGTTGCACGTTTTGACCCGGCCGGCCAAGCGATGCGATGAGTATGACGTTAGTGGAGATCGACATCTGGAAATAAATGCTCATTTGACATGAAATTTTCCCAGCTTCTTCATCTTAATTCAAACAACAACATGGATCCATTAATCCAAATACTGCCTTAACCCCACGTCCTCTTGGCTGCTTCGGCCCTCAGCTCCCCTTTTACTCAAATGCCTCCTGTAAACGTCCGCAGTCACGTATTCTGCAACAGAACAGCTTCACGTTCTCTATGTCTTTCTCTTCTACTTACTCATTGTTATACATATTAGGAAAAAGGGCTTTTTATACGTTTGGAGCAACTTTCTCAACTTCTTCACAAACGAAAACAGGGTTATTTGACAACCTGTGCTGCACAACTTAACCAAAGCCCAGTTCCAGGAAGATGAGTTAAAATTCTTTGCAAGGAGGGTTTGCTAAGATGTTAAGAGAGCTGAAATACTGCAGAAGAGACAATGTTGGGAGAGACTGGGTGCAAGAAGCTGAGAAACTCACCCAAACAGCCCTGTTACTTGACATTCTTCTGTGGGTCCTGATCAGTGTCTCAAGTCATGGAAAATGAAGAGTGGGGATGAATTTCAAATATTTGGGGTGGGGGTGAAGGGAACTGAGCAAAACAACTGCAGCAAGTCTCACTACTTCCCTCTGCTGCTGCACAACACATCTGTTAGAAGACGTCTCAGGTTCTCGCTTCCTATGGCATCGGCAAACAAAACGTAGCTGGACCAGCTGGACTTAAACCTCCTCCCAGCTGTTGTCCCAGCAGCCACTGCTACCAAGAATGGTCATAAGAACTTCTTGTGAAGGTCAGACTTTCTAATTATCTTAATCGGTTTGTTTTTTCCTAAAATAGGGACCAAGACAGAGGTTTTACGGAAATAACGCCAGGATTTGTCGCGAAATTCACAAACACACAACCTGAATGTGTCTAACATGTAGGTCATCATCCTGTAATAATGAAATGTGCCACGTTTACCCCCCACGTGTGCTACCCCCCCCAGCACAGCACAGCACACCCCACTACACAACCCCAGGACCACCAGCACACCACCCCACACACATCACACCACCAACGGGGCTTTCAGTGTCACACAAATTCACAGAGGAGGCAAACAACATCTATGATCCAAGGTCTGATCCCACGTGACTGCAGGTTAGGTAGATGGTTGAGCTCACCATGTCCCAACGACAGAGGAAGAAGCTGCGTTTCCACGGTGTAGATCACTATCACCATGAGGGGGCAGCTGTAGAAGGTTAACATGCAACCCACAGATGGGCCTGAACTCACGCAGAGGACAGGAGAGGGAACACAGTAAGCAGATATCAAACACCCTCACTGTTGCTCACTCTGCCTGCCGTACTTACAGACCCCTTTGATGGTTGACTTTCCAGTCTAGGTTGCTTCCCTCCTTGTGCACAGTGACATCCCACTGTGGGGAATTGGATCTCAGGGCCGTGCCATAAGAGGATTTGTGGAGAGCTTCAAAACTGGTTTACTTACTCACAGTCCTGCAGAGTCCCTGTTCTTTCTTCTTCATACACATCTCAGGACATTCTTCTTGCGTCTTGGCAGACGCTGATTTATAAAGACACTTAAACCAACGCGGCATTTAACTGACGGATGACCGGAAATAAAACTGCTCAACGTGTATAATTTCCGGATGTTTTTGCTCATCCCCACGTACTGGTTGTTCAACGCTGAACAGTAAAAACGCAGCTTTGCTAAGAAGCGGTTTGGCGTCAGGTGGGGTTATAAAGATGTTCCACGTGGTCTTTCATGGGACGTAAGATGCTTCCAAAGTGAACCTGGTTCAGTTTGTCCAGCTCAGTCACACCTGAGCTTCTGACACGTGACACGAGATGGTGGCGGAGCCCCGACACCAACAGGGCCGCTGAACCGGCGCCAAATTCCGGCCTCGGCGCCAGCATCCTCTCGGGCTGCGTGACAAAGCGCAAAATGAGACCAGGAACTAGCTGTATGACCTCGGCGGCGCTTCTCGCTTCGTCTCCTGACCAGCGAACTGACCCCAGACTCCATCAGGAAAGTTACCCGCAGCCAAATTCATAGTATCTCAGCTGGGGAGGTGAGGGCCCATTTGCATACCAGCCTCTTCTGCATTAATAATCACTTCTCGACCGGCTTTTGCGAAAGAAGTGACAGACGTAGCTGTGAGGATGCGCGCCCGGGCATTCTAATCGCATAATTTGCATTATGTATTTTCCAAGACTCCAAAATGACTTAGGTGGGTTACATTTGTTTGCTGAGAACTTCATTTCGTTGTCAACAAACCTAGAAGAATCAAGAAGGGGAAAAAAAACAAAACAAACAAACACCGGGCCACCCGAGGAGATCCACCTGAGACGTATCATTTCACGTACAATTTGTCAGTCTGCTGCTGGATCGCCGCCCTGCATCTGTAAACGTCTCTTTGGCTGAAAGACGAGTTCACGTCCAGGTGGAACACCGGGGACAGGTCTCCACAGCGCAGGCCGGCGCCAAACAAGTTACGTATCGAAGATCTCGGCATAAGGGCACAACAAAAACCAGTAACCGACTCTTTCTGCGGCAAAGTTGGACGGAACGTTCCAGAACACCGGAGCTCTGAGGTCAAGACTGGACATATTTCAAAACGTAGCTGTAAAGGGAAAACCGAGCAGCCCCGCGGTACTATGGATCTTGAAGAAAGCTGGCCTCTCTTACGGTCGACCCCTAGTCTTGTCTGCTACCCTAGTAGATCCGGTCGGTTTGCCTAGAAGATTTGAACCGAATGCGCCGAGGACTGTGAGCCCCAGGTCCCGAGTTGGATGGGCAAAATTAACGTGTCCAGTTAACCCGAGATGCACGCCTTAGGACAGTGGGAGGAAACCAGAGCACGCAAATGAGATCCACACAGTCACAGAGAACCTCAACTCAGACTCTGTCCAAACAACCCAGCCACTTCAGCAGTAACTATAAAATGGAAAAAAATAAAATAATTACACATTTGAAGGTAACAGTCTAACGTGGTACATTTTAAAACTTCAACTAGCAGCTGCTTGAGAACAGATCCGAACCTGCAGAAGACAGCAAGCAGGACGTGAGAGAAAGTCTTCAAACAAACACCGCTGGGTTGCTATTCAGACCCAACACCCAAGTTCTGCAAACGGAAACGGATAAATTTACTCCAGTTAGTTGATGCTTTTCTTCTGAGCGACCGACAAGGTTAAGAGATGCAACTCTTTGCTGAGATACCTCACATGTGCGCAGCGGGCTGAGTAAGAAGTTCGTGGGCAAAGAGGATGGAGGACGAAACCTGCGTGCGGGAGAAAGATTTGGAGAAAGAGGTGTGAGATTGAGAGGTGGGCGGCGCTGCAGTCCGTCCCTCCTATCAGTTTCATCTCGCATCTTTGGGACCTTTAAAGGCGGCTGAATGGATGTGTTCTGAACAATGATCAGAATGCAAATGATCTAAGCAGCTTTTTTTTATAGATGCAGCTGTGTTTACTGACCCTTAAAGATACTCAAGTTCTTGCTATTTCTTCAGCATCAAGAATCCATCAAACACTAGACTGGTTTACTAAATATTACCGGCGCAAAGGTGAGCTAAATGGTCTCAAGACTATCGTGCAGACAGAAGAATCCCGGTTGGTTGTTTCTGGTGCAAATGCCACAAGGGGTCCTGCTACGGTACCTTTGCGAACATATTTACCCCAAAGTCTAAATGTGAAGGATTCCACATCACGCTGCGTGTCAGACAAGCAAGGTAATAACGTGGCGGTAAGAAAAGTATCAATAATAAAAAAATAAAAGTAAAGGACGCCAAGAAAGACCACATATCTTCAGACGTCAGCCACGCGCTGGGGAATCGAGGCTTGGTGTTGCGGCCAGATTTGCGTGTTTGCGAGCCTCATTTGAATTCTGCTCGAGTTAGAAGTGTCTCTGTGGCAGCTGCGGTGAGAGGATAGGGGGTCGAAACACACCGCGCGCCACGGCAACCGCCCGACGCAACGCAAATCCCGACAGACTTGTGGTGAAACACCAGCGAAACATCTGTGTCCTATTTGTGTAAAAAAAAAAAAAAAACAACCACTTGTGGTTGAGTCATTTTTATTAAGACTCGAACCTCATCGCCAGCCTGTTTCAAGGACTCATTACCGTACACTAGCAAGCGGCCCCTTTAAGCTACGTGGCCCGACTTTCTTCAGATGTGACCCTCAACACATCGCACTGCCGGCGCACAAAACACGAGCAGCATTTCAAATTTCAAAGACGTGCATCTAAACCCCAAAACATCCTGCGTCTCCGTGTCGTTTCCCAGGCTGCCGTGCAAATCAAATTCCGAGGGGGCGAGAAAAGCCCCCGCCTGGTGTTGCCGTCCCTCTCCAGCGCCCTTTGACACTTTCGCAAGGTGAGCGTCGGGTAACTCTGCCGGGAGAAAGCGGACGAAAGGCGACTTTCTCAGCGGCACCTTCACCACGGCGAAGTCCCCACGCCCCCGCTTTCCTCCGGCCCCTCCGTGAGAAAATGCAACGCACACTTACCTGTTGAAGCACGTTCTGGATTTTATTGGTACCGTGTTTCTGAAAATGGAGCCTCGTCTTTTTTTTTTGTTTTTTTTTTCAAACCCGAACGACAAAAAGCAGACAGCTGTCACCGCAACGGAAACATCACAGCTCTGGTCAAGGGCATCGGTCCGGAAAAGAGGGGCATCTTAAGAAGCAAATAAAGAAGAAGGGTAAAATTCAAGGGTAAAATAAGGCCGACTGGGTAAGGCAGTCAGTTTCGAATGCTACTGTAACTCGATCACAGTGACTATTCAACTAGTGTCTGCAAGTGTTCGGTAAAATCCTCTCACACACCGGCACAACCGAACTAACAGCGTTACCTAGACTCAATAAAGCCCCCCCCCCCAATGTGAGAATGGAAAAAAAAAAAAAGCGTAGCACTTGTGCGATGTGCGTCTGCCCTTACGTGGTTTCCGACGTAGAAAACGGCGTACTTAGGTACTCAGCCAGGTTTTTGGTTTTTGTTACTCCCAGGCACCCCGGCCACGTGGGTATGTGAGCAAAGCAGCAGCTGTTTCTTAGTAAAAGTGTCGGCGACTAAGCGTAGCGTGCGTAGCCCAGCGCGTCTCCGTAACTCTAAGTGCGAGCGACCCGAACCGCCGGGTGAGGCGGAAGGACGCGAACGCTCCCGTTCGTCTCGGTAGTCGAATAGCACTCTGACTCTGGTTAAGCGACACTAAAAAAGAAAACCCTTTCATGCGGAATACTCTATATATTTTACATACGTACAAAAATTAATCTTCTGGTTTTATTTTAAGAATAAATCTGTAAACACTGCTCAGATCCTTCCGTTTACGAATCCCAAATCACCATCGCGCCGGTTTCCCGATACAAAAAGTCCGAAAAGTCTCCTTTCGGAGGCAGCAGTTAACCTGTACGACTCCACCGTGGTGAACCTCCCTCCCTGCATCTTCTTCTTAAAAGCTCTGCCCACCTCAGCCCTGCCCGGGGTAATAAAAGCAGCAGTAAGAATAGCCAAAATGGAAGCTCTGATAAGGATCTGCCCATGGAGCACTAGACAGAATTGGGGGTGGGTGGTGCTGGCAGCAGGTGGGTTGGAGGTGGTCCCCCCCTTGTGTCCTTTCTTCAGCCACTCTCCTTCGCTCAGAGTCCCTGGAGAAACTCTTGAAGCTGCCGGACAATCTCCGTGTCCACTGTCTCCATGAGCGCCTGGAAGCCCTGGTCTCCCATGAGCAGCTGCTGAGCCTTCAGCTTCTCGTACACGTAGTGCTGCAGGGACATGCTGTGGACCGGGTCCTCCATGGCCAGCTGAAAGGAGAAGCAGGAAAGCAGATGAGCGAAGGGCTCGGTGACTCGAAGCCCAGCCAGCCTGGTTATGACAACCAGGACCTTCAAACTGCCATGATACATCCAGCAGGTTCTCCTAAGTGGTGCCCCAGCTCACTGTGTAAATGCGCGTTTGGTGACAGGGCACAGCAGACCATCTAAACGCCTTCCCCAATGACACACTAACTGCTGATACTACTGAGAAGATAAGTGTATGTTTTTTTCTGTTTCAGTGGTCCCAGGGAAGTACATTGTGGTTGCCTGTTAAAAAGGGGACGTAGGGAGAGAGTAACAGTGATTCACAAATGATTCAAAAATGCATAAATCAATGGATGTAACATCAAAATTTCTACTCAGATCCTATGAGCAGGCCTCAGGTGTGTACAATATACCTCATTTACCCTAAATATTTTTAAAAAAGCTCCGCTGTCTTGCTCACGTGCATCACTCAGCAAAGTGGCCTCGACTTCAAAATAAGAAAAAATTTCAAGCTAAACATAACTATGTTCACATGCAATATGACCCCAGTCGTAGGTCGACCTACAAAAACACAACAGCCAACAACAGGCAAATCACAACCCACCCGGGGGGATGGGGGGGGCAGAATTACTGACACGCAGTTAAGAATTAAACAAATCAGACGGCCTAATAAATGTCATAACTGGCTCATTGTTCAGTTTTAATAACCGTATGTTAGCTCTATAAAGGGGGGGGGTGGGATTAGCAGTGCGACTTTTACAGCAATAAGCGCAGGTACTTAATGCTGAACACCGATGAGCTGAGAAGCTATTACTACCACCACATTATTCTCTATATTACAACCATCTTCGTCTTATTATCAACCTAAATGTTTCACCCTCATCCACGTCGTTCTCCACACCACGTGAGCATTTCCGATCATTCTCAGGCCCGCTTACCACGGTACGGCATCTCTGGCAGTTAAATAAATTCAGCACTTCTTTCGACGGAAACATCAGCGAATCAGCGAATCCCTAATTGGTGGCTTCATCGGTATCTCGGCCCTGAACTTCTACAAAAAACACCTGTTGTTTGACCGTTCGGTTAAATGCAGCTGCGGACCTACGGCCCTATACGTGCGGTCAAAGCCCGCAGCTTGCCCTGACCGCCCCCCACCTCCCACGAGACGTTCAGAGGGGCATGCGAGTAGAAAGATGGCACCTTCTAGAAGGTTCTCAAATCGCTGCAGTGCTACACTTGTCAACAAAACCAGACTCCCTTCACATCCCCCTCTGAGGCAGCCGGCTAAGCAACAGCCAGACAAAAGTACAGCAATAACAGCCGATTGTTCAGAAGCTTCGATACCACAGGACCACCTCTGAAAGACAGCCGAATATCTTCTTCCAGGCCCAGGTTAAACAAAGCGGTGGAACCGATGGCTCGGGCTGCCAGAGTTTTGCGTTATTCATTTTGCAGGATAGCTGTAGGCCTTGGAAGGCTGTTGTGTTTGGCCAGAATATCCAGTATGTTATGTGGTGGAACTTCAGGTATACAGCGAGCCCCTGATTTCTATACCCTTTCAGCAATTAACTTTTTGCTGTTAAACTTTTTTTGAGAAGCTTTTTTTTCGCGCCCAAAGATTTTCGGTTCACCGACACAAACTTGCAAACACTAAGCTCTCCCGTAAGTCCATCTTTTGCTCTGCTCGGGGATTCTGCCGTTCTTATTCACGACGTGACATAAACACTGCTGCCAGGGGACACGAGGCATCCCGGCTCACCAGAGGGAGGGCGTTGCCAGCCTAGGGACAGCGAGGACGAGGAGGAGAGGCCTCATCGGTGGAGCTGTCCGGACTGCTGACATTTATATCTTTACGCTTTTCAGATGCTTTCTCCCGAACAACGTAGAAACTCACAGACAGCAAACCGTGCATTTCACCAACACGCAAGAAGGTACAGATGTAGACACGTGCGATTCTTGTAGGCCGACACCACTAGGCTCAGGAACAGCTTTTCCCCCACAAGCTGTTAGACTGCAGAGCGACAGACAGCACAGCAACTGAGTGGTCATCGCCACCACCGTGACGGACTCATCTGATCTGTTTATCGGCAAAAGAACTTCATTAGTCTGAGTTGTCCTTTGTCTGCCTGTTCTGTGAACCGTGCAGCCTGGTCGAGAAGAAACGATGTTTCATGATACGTGGTACTGGAGAAAAAAACAAGAAGTCCAGAACGCAAATAAAGTGAACCTTGAACCTTGAAGAAACAAACTGACTCTCATCTCAATTCATTTCCTAAGTGAGGGATCAACTGCATTGGGAACCTCACCGGAGCAAAATGCAACCTACACTCTTGTACATACTGTAAAATATTGAGAATTAATTTTAAAAAAGGATTAAATAAAATAACCACTCAGTTTCTTTGCTTCCAGCCAAAGAATTTCCCTCATTTTAGGCAACAGAGGGAGCAAAAATGTGAAAAGTTGACTTAACCCATCCAACAACTTTGCCCCAAAAGTGCTGGGAAAGGTTCATGTCGACACTTCACAAGATCGGAGCAGAAGAGTCTTTATGCTGCCAGGTGGATGTCTGGATGCTGCTTTACTCCATTACGCTGTCAAACAGGCCCTAGTTCAATGTGAAAAGTGTGCGTGTGCAGCACAGGGATCCCTGCTTCTGGTGGCACGCTGAGCTGCGCGTCACCTTTGACATCTCAGGGTACGCAGTGCTGCAACAGCTACCCCCCGGCATGGAAATCCTGTTAGAAAGAATCAGGGTAAAACTCCCAGCAATCCTGCCTCCCTGGATATGCCTGTGAAGCAGTGCAGACACATCCAGCTGGACAGGACTACAGTACGGGAAGAAATGGTTGAATGCTTGCAACACAGTGAGAAGCTGGGGAATAAAACCATGAAAAGACAGGAGTTTGGTGGTGGTGGTGGGGGTGACAAATGTCATCGGAAGCCTGGGGTGGGAGAGAGGGACAGGCCCTGGGACCCGATGCTTGCAGCTGCCCTCCTTATCGCACGCGGCCAGCAAACTAGGCCGGAGAACCGTAGTCACCGCTGAGATGTTTTCACCGCGGGAGCCTCGCCTGAAACTTCCTCTCGCAAGGAGACACGACAACTATTACGTGCAGAAACGAAGCCACGGGAGGCACAGCAGAAATGGAAAGAGAGGAAGACGAGCAGCGTTTCCCAAAATCTCAGACACACACGCGACTTCCCTACAGTCACAGAACAGGACAACGTCGACATCACATTTCCGCCTTTGGCGGACACTTCACACCAAAGCGACACACCGCACTAAAATCAAATCAAATCTTCTCGGACAAAGGAAGTCTGATCCACGCAAGAAACAGCGGTGCTGACGACGGTTGCAGACGCTACCCTGTAGGTCTGAATATTTAGCAGTTTTTTCCCCACCAAGTCAATATTCTACATTAACCAACTTCACTGAAGCTATTCCAACGATTAAGAAAGTTCAAACTCGTAAACTCTTCGGAGACTCATTATATATGCAAGGGTCTCAAAACGCAACTAATCATTTAATTAAAATTTATACCGCGGAGCTACCTTTTCTCTTTCGCTCGGAAAGAATAAAGAAGCTCGACAAGCTGAGATGAGCTGTGTTACTCCGTGGCCGGAATAGTTTAACATATGGAAGTGTGACGTGACTAAGAGCCGCACCCGGTCCGCCGTTGCGCTCACGAGACAAAAAGGAAGAGTACGACCAACCGTGTGTTTACGAGAAACCTATTTTCAGGCGCAATTTCTGTGCCGCATACCGATAATGGAACGCGAGCCCCAGGCACTATGGGAAAAACGTTGTACGCAGGATAAACGAAAATGGACCGCGGTCAGCGAGGGAGCAGATTCACACAGAGGTCAGGCCAGCGACATGAGGCAGTGGTCCGTAACACAGAGGCTCCACTTAAATCCAAATTCTGTTCTACTTGAGTTCTCCTCGACCCAGAATGGACCACCGGTATGGAACACCTACTGGAGCGAGGAGCTGTTCTTCATTAAGATGCTGCAGGCACCAAGCGGAACACGCCGAGAGAACAAACATCTACACCTGTACCGATTTGTCAACTTTTCCTGCTTATCGCGACGTCTGTGATCACCAACGTCTACCTCCTCGTCATCATCTCACTTTCTCACCCCTGCTTTCATTATTTGCAGCATCATACGCAGAAACGTGCAGGTGCTGGTTGATGCGTCGAGGCTGCGATACAGTGAAGAAGAGCACAAAGGTCACGAGTGCTGAGATAATCCCATGTTTTAGCTCCTTAACACACAGGAGCCGAGTGACTAAATCGAAGTGAAGGTGTGAACAGGGAACGTGTCTCTGACTGGAGGGGTCTTGACCCCTCCGCCCCGCAAGGACCATGCCGGTGGGGTCCCGCAGAGGCCGACGACACAGGGAGAACAAAGGAGGGGAGAGATGAAAGGAGAAGTGCAATGCGGGCAGGTAGAGGTAATAACCACCTGCTTACAAGCAATAAACATAACAAAAGAGGAGGCAAAGGATCAGTCTTGAAAAATTGAGAAGGAGGTGAAGAGGAACAGAATCAACAGCTTAACATAATATATTAGAGGTCGTGAACTCCGGTGCAATGAGAGGATTCGGTGTTAATTGTGGCAATTTCCCCAGTAAATGAAGTTGAACAAATTGCCCAGATCAGATCAACATTCAAGGAGGGAGAGTCACAGCAGCGATGCAACCATCTCCACCACTACTGTATTAAGAGGGCCAGCGGGGTTCCTGTGCTGCAAAGCTCTGGAATGCAGTGCGGGAGCCTGCAGACTCCAGTCCGACCCTTTGAAGAACAACAGAGGTTATATGCAGCAAAGTTCTAAAAAAGCTCAACTGAAGAGCACCACCGCAGTGGGTCTTGAACTAGTAAATTCAAGTGATGACTTGTTGTCCTTAACCATTTAACCACCCGAACCCCTGTAGAGATGTAGTATAAATGACGGCAAGTTCATACGTCAGTGGTGAAAGCAGTGTTTGATGGAAGCTTATGGAAATGAAGGTGAAGTTTCTACCTCATCTGCATAGTCTTGGAGCTACACTTTGAGTTTCCAACTCTTCTTTTAAACAGAAGTAAGGAGGCAGGGGAAGCTGGGGTGGGTGGGGGGTGAAGCACAGCAAGCTACACCTGGCATCACGTCACCAGCCCCGGGGTCACAGGTGATATAGGTCTGCGAGGGTGGAGTACGTGGTGATGAAAGCCTCCGCAGATGAAGAGAGGACCAGGGTGTTTTTCTGGCGAGAAGCTGAAAACAGCAGCGAAATTCACGTCCGAGTGAAGCCATAAAAGAAAGAACGGCAGACACTTTATTTTGTCTGTCGATATTCAGATCTTGTCATAAATGGGAATAAAACAGCCTCAGCAACAACTGATGCAGCAGCCAAAGTCGGTTCTGGTAAATGACCAACGGAATGAAAAGATTAGATTTGTTTTAGACACATGAAAGGGACGGCGGGGGGGAGGGGAGGTGGACGGTGCTATGCTGCCATTAAAATCCCATCTGTGACTCATGTAAAAAAAAAAATGTGATGGAACGCTCTGATGGTCTTCTATTACAGCCGATTGTTTGCAGAGCTCTTCTGAAGCCTGCTATATGCACCATCCTACGTGATGCTTCAACCTGCTGATTTAGAGCCACACGGAAGCCCTGCACATCCGACACGTTTCAGGCGAGATGCTGAACGGTGTTTGCTTCGCTTGAGAAACAGGTACAGTGTTTTCACCACAGGTGTCGACTGATGAGCGTAGGATCAAAGGTAACACCTGGCATGTCCGCTTTGAATTTCTTGCTCATCAGGCATTTAAGGGCTCCGGTCATCACCTAGGGCACCAAATGCTGGCCCACCAGCGTCCAAAGGGAAGTTTAGAGGCAGATATGGTGCTGATGCCAGTTGTGACGACTGGGTTGCCGGACAGGAGGATACAGAGTCAAGTTTAGTCTCACTTTGGAGAAGAGTGTCAACCTCCCTCTCCAGCAGATGTCCTCTTACTGCGGACAGAAGGACTTAGAGTCATCATGGCGGCGAGGGGTTTGTTGCTCCTAACTTTTAGGGTTGACATGTTGTCCAGTAGGGGTATCCAGGTGTGGTATGCATGATGTTCCATGCATGGTGTGAAGAGTTTGTGCTCTGCAAGACGGTTTGAGTGACAACCACTGGTGCAAAACTCAACAGTTTGAAAAGTCAATAACAGAAGACCTAGCACGAGGCCAGAGGCAGATTCAAACGCTCTAATTCCAGGTTGACGCCGCCTTCCTTGTCAGCTCTACCCTGATGCAGGAGCGCGCCGCAAACGTTCGTGACAAATTATAAATCACGCAAACAATGCGGAGCTTCTTATTCAAGGAGGAGACGGCGTATCTTCACAGGGGTCTACGCCGAAAGGCCAGACGGGGCCCGAAATGAGTCAGTAAAAGTAAAAAGACATTTGGAATTAAGACCCAGGTAGAACTAGCAGCTGTCCCTGTAAATACAAAAAAAAACCCATTATTTTGTGCTTGTAAAAAAATTCTGCTAGAGAAGCCAACTGATATAGACACCAGTATGTTACACACACACACACACACACACACACACTTGAGCCAGCGGCTCACCTTAAACACATCTTTGGGCTGTGAGAGGAATTTTTTTGATTTTGAGAACAACTCGGCAAAGACCCCCCTGCACGCAAACCCATGCCAGACCCCACTGCCTCACACACGCTCATTTCAAACACGCACCCTCAAAAAATTTTGCTTGGAGACTTGAGAAAGGGGTACGAGCCAAACCGCAGCTCTCTCACGCTCAAACCTGGGAAGGACCAGCATGTAAGGCCTATTTTTTCACCCGACGTGATTCAGAGAAAAGACGGGAGGGGGGTAAAACCTGAGCAAACCTTTAGTCATGCGTTGCAGGGCAGCCCAGCTGTGACAGCACACCCACAACCCCTGCTAGATTTATACCAAGGGAAGCATACTTCATGTTTGCGAAGTGGGAAAGCTCGAAAGATTCTGAACGTCAAACATTATTTGCAATCCATTCGGGCAGATTAGGAGCTCGCTGTGCGACCCTGGGCATCTCGTAAAACAGCTCAGACGGACGCGGTGAGGAAGGGGCCGGGCGGTAAAACCATCGGCCTGCCTCAGCCTTGACGTTCCCCTGAGAGGCCAGTCAATCGGGTCTTGCTGAAGCCGCTGGGAAACCGCAAACAGTCCGAACTGACGTCTGCTGCTCGGATTCCGCCTTAGAAACGATCACCTCCCCCTTGCTCTAGCGACAGCGTCAAACTTTTCACGTAGGATCAACACTATGTGAACGCTATTTTACAAGCTCCGAGAGGAGCTCTGACCACGAAAGGTGTCGATGAAACGCAAATATCATTGAAGCAAATGAATTTTTCCCGCCATTTTCTGAAATACTGCCTTTTTACGAGATTACGAAGACTGAGCCATGAAATCGATCTTAACGTGATCTGTCAGACAGCACATCCGCGCTAAAATGAACCCCATCGAATCAAAGTAACGGGGGGGGGGATACCTTCCCAGCTTTCCCTGCTGCCACAGCAAGATAGGGGGTATCGCTACTGACAGAACAAAACTTTCCCTTTTGATAGTTTGTGTTTTTGTAATTTTTAAAACGATAATTTGACAGAACCGAGCACCTCCGAAAGTCCGTTTTTGATTTTTTAACTCCGTACCGCCCGCGCAAGGACAAATATTGTGCCTTTCGGACCAACGAGGTGACATTACGTAGCGTATTGTGACAAACTGTGACAATGCCTTTGTCCGTTACGCTTCCAAAAAAGCCTAAGCCACCGAGAAATGGCAAAGGCGTTCGGACTGAACTGCTCTACGAGATGAGCAGCGGCTTATTCCAACAGAGACTAAATGTAACTACCTTTACCAACGGCGGCAGAAGATTCCTCTGTAACCTCAGGCCAAAACGGATGCATTAAGCCAGCAGTTTTGTGTGCAGTTTATAAACACTCTACAACAATATTTTTAAAAATATGATCATATTAAATGACATTATGCCTTCCCAGCAGAACCTTTCTGGAGGAAAAACACGTGGCAATAAGCAGTAATAAACCACAAATCAATTTGCAGAGCAGCTTCGACGACGGCGACGGATTTTCTAAAGCGTTTTTTTGGGATGTTTTCATCCTGACTTTTGAACGTGCAGGTCTGGTGTCACTGCAACATGACACCCCGCTACACGTGCCAACGGAGAAAGTCTACACATCACTTGGTGACACTTCATAAGTCCATTTCTAACTCTCTCTGACAGCCACCCACAGAAGGGAGTCCCATTTTGTCCCAAAAGTCCCAAAACCACCCATTTTGCAAGGGGAGGGAAAATCCACAATTTGTTTAACCTTGAGTTTTTTTTTGTTTGGTTGAGCACAGGGGATGCTAAACACGTTCCTTAAAATCACAAAGTACGCAGCTTCCCTGGCTGACTCCCTGCCCGCGACGCTTAAAAGGTAACGCGGAGACGTTCTTTGGCAAACCTGGATCCTGTTCGAACGTCTGCTTTCTGGTAAGCCAGACATCACCCTTATATCACACCGCTTTGGCGATCGGTTTAACAGCTCTGCCAGCAAATCTGCTAAAGAGCTTGAGTAACAGTTGAGCACAGCTGTCGCCACTGACATTTTTGAGATAAACAGAATGCATTGAGGCACCTGCGGGAAGAACACCTGGTCTGAGTCTGTAGGACGTCCTGCAGGTGGGAGAAGGGAAATGGAGCCCAAGGGGGTAGTTAGTTCTCAAATGAGCAAGACAGGGTGAAGGAGTCATCTGCATCATCTCTCAAGTTCTCATGTATAATGTATCACTCAAAGGGATCTCAAGGCCACACGGTACACGTCCAAAACCGGATCGAGTAGGAACTTATTCTGGACAGTTGCGTAAATATGCCCCCCCAGAATAAGAGTGGTTCTATCTGCTAAACTGTAGCATCTCTTTTTCTTCAACTCACAGACCACTGCGCAGGATCACCAGTTACCAGTCAGAAGTCCAGTAACCGGAAAGGTCAGATGGACAAGGATCACCATCCCTAAGGTTCTGCACACTTTCATTATGGTCTGTGTGGAAGGGTATCTGCCTGGAATGGTCCTGCCTGGCGGAATACCAATCGGGGGGTCTTACAGGATGCCGTTTCATCCATTGCTCCACCACCATTGGGGTGTGCCACCACTGTGAGTCAAAGGACATTTTCTTCACCTTGTGACAAGTCATTTGCAATTCATGTTCTGCTTCAAAAAAGGGCGGGTGGGCATGGCGGAGCCAGGGTGCAGGAGCGAGAGAGAGATCCAGAATTTAATTTCATCTTACTTTGTTCTCAACAGAGCAAACACACTGAGCCTTGATGTCTCTGCCTTCATCTTTGACAGCTGGCCCTTGGCATAACAATACCTGTAATACTTTGAAATGACCACGGTATTTGCGTGCCTTTATGCCCAGACCCCCGGCAAGTTGAGATACAGCGAGCTTAAATTGAACTCGCGCTTAAGTAGGTGAGAACTTAAGAGTTTGGTCAAAGCTCCGGCTGGTTACTGTAGCCTGGCTGTCTGTTAAAACACCCCAGGCTGCTGAAGTCGAACAAAAACGCTTTGTGGGGATGCCTCTTCTGGTACGTGACGTGGAGTCTGGGCCAACACTGGTTCAAAAGCTCACACTCTGTTTCACAGATGCATTCGATGATTTGCGACCTGAAGCTGGATGCTACAGGAGACGGTGAAGCCATTCAGGACCCCCCCAAAGGCCGTGGTCATCAGCACGCCCAGGGAGACCGAGTCTGAACTCAAAGGATAGCTTGAGATGCTTTGCCTTTAATGTTAAAGACGTGCTTTTATTCCAGAGGACAAAAGCATCTGGTTGTGGCCCCAAGAGTGCAGGGTGTGACAATCACCTCTATCAGATGACCATTCGATACCAGACGGCCACACTGTTCTCTACTGGCATTCTCAAAATACCAAACTACAACCGGTCCATTACGCAATCATACTAAATCGAAGGGGCGTTTATTGAAACCGGCAGATAATGTGCTGGATACAATCCTGGACCCTACAGCTTTAGAGTCATTAAAAAAAATAACACACAATAACACACAGACGGGCAGCGGAATATACACACAGACAGTCGTCGACTTACGACCTGGCCGTCACGCATCAAACTGCGCTCCTGACACAGCCATCATTCCTAAGCGTGCGGCCACCCATACGGTAACTTCTCTCCAAACATTTGTCGACCGTTTTGACCCGTTTTGTTTTGTTTCTGGCCACAGCATAGCAAATTATCCTTACCTTTATTAAATAAATCACTGCTGTATTCTGTACAAAAGCTTCTTTTTTAAATGTGCACAACGTTTTTGTTTTATATACTTCTGTATTGTGTGCCACACAAGAGTAAGTGAGGGCAAAGTGATGTGCTGCGACTGCGGGTGGAGTGAACGACACAGGAGATGGAGGTGGTGGGAGGTTTTCCGTGCGAGTTCAGGTCTGCGAGACGCGCGCCGGATTAACAGTGGGAACGGGAGGAGAAGGAAGACAAGAAGCTGGAGGAACGCCTGGAACTGAGAGAGGAACTGGGGAGAATGTGAAGGTGATGCTGCTTGGGTTGTAATATCGCAGTCCAGAAGAGCGCGATCGTGGGAACGGCGAAAACAGTGCGCCGAACCCTCAAACCCCCAGGTGTCTGCTAAGAGCCTCGGAGTCGGAAAGGTACCACCCATAGGGGGCAAAAAAAAAAAAAAAGGCGTACGAAACACACGACATGCTACACACTTATTTACACCACGAACTAGTTTTATTGATGAGTCCAGTCCCACTGTGTGTTACGGTGTTTTAAAGTAACAAACAAGGGGTGTAATGGTAGGTTAACATCTAAGAAGCTTCTCTCAGCCCCATAATCAGTACTGCGAGCGAATGGTGCAAATTTTCACAGCAGGTTTCAATTGGATGAGCAATAAAACGGACACATACAGGACTGTACAGCTAGACAGCAGTAGTTTAGTGCTAATGACTGACAGGCAGGCCTCACTTAGCTTTATTAAACCAAAGCTTTCAGTTTCCACGGTTACCACGGTCTTAATGCCAAAACCGGCTCGGTCAATAAAACTCATTTTGGTGCGGCGGAAAGAAGAAGAAGGGGGGGGGGGGGGACGTACACTTACAAATGTATAAAAATGAAAAAGCTCATTGATGATAGCAAGAGAGCGACTTTGTGCGGCTGCGCTCGCGTGGATTTACGCATTCGGCGGGTGCGGATTGTGGGCCGCTTTCATCCTTCACTTCAAGAGGAACGTCTTCAGCTGCGCAGTCACGCAGGAGAAGCTGGGTTCTCTCCTCTTTAAGCGATACTGTCTCCACAGGCCTGTGTCGCGTAGCTTCCTCGGGGGCCAAAAGTGATTAAGAGCCACTTGAGGACCTGATCTCACCACGTCAGAAGTTGTCCTTAACAATGTCTTCTTTAGTTCATACAAACTTCTGCTTCGCTTTCTTTTAAAACAGTCTCAGCAGAACATGAGCCTCCAGCGGTCAGACCACCACGCCGTTTCGCACCCGCTTGACCTTCTCCCAACATCTCCCAGCGACTGGACAGCTAATCCCCCTCAAACTGGCAGCACAGAGCACAAGAATATCATTCTCCCCAGACACTGGATAGTCAAATGTACCGCGAGAAGTGCGGATATCTGGCTGCGAAAAAACCAAAAATCTGCCGACATATTTATTTATTTATTTTTTAAACTTTCCAGGGGGAAATAAAGGTAGATGAAGTTGTGGAGTTACAGATAAAGTCAGAAGCGATAGCAGAAAGCTGCAAATAGCAGCGAGTCTCCCTGGGCAGGTTTGCTGTGGCACAGATTGAAGTGACGCTCAACTGCGATAAAATGCGGTTGAAACGGTCGTCTTGCACTTCTACCGACGTGAAAACACGGGCACCGCTTACGTTGCGGACAAAAGCCCGTCTAACTCTTCGGTGAGCGAGCTGCGCGTCCATCACCGCGCAGTGAGCGTTTTTATTACAGAATTCAAACCGCTGTAATGGGATAAAGGCCTGAGTTATCATTCTCCGTCACATGAGCCAAATCCTCCAGCTAATGGTCCTCGCTGCAATTTGTTTTTTTTCCTACCTTGTTACTTAAGCCAGAATCTGTTGCACATAACAAACTACTGATGTAATAGTAAACTCAGCAGTATATTTATAAAATCGTCATGTTCAGCTGTACAATTTGAAATAATCTGATTCTTAAAATGTACAGTACTGTACAAAAGTGTTAAGACATGCAACTTGAATGTGTGTTGAGAAGTACAGGTAGACCTACAGGTAGGTCTTATCTACCATCAGGGGGGGTTCTGGTTGCTCCCAAATTCATTGTGCAGCCTGAGAATGACCTCAAACACCCAATCTCAGTCATACACAACTATCTTCAGCAACAGATGGTCTGGTCCCCACAGAGCCCTGATCTCAACACGATCGAGTCAGTCTGGGAGGACATGCAGAGACAGTCAAAGTGTGCAGAAGAACTGTGGCCAGTTCCTCAAAATGTTTGGAAGAACCTACCAACCTCTACCTTAAACTGCATGCAAGTTTGCATAAGAGAATTGATGCTGTTTTAAAGGCAAAGGGTGGTCCCACCAAATATTGATCTGATTGAGGTTTTTTAGAAGGTTTATTGATTATTAAGTATTCATGGCATTATTTTTGGAACCGTCCTCACTTTATAGCATTTTTCCCCACAGGTGCCTAAGACTTTTGCACATGTCCTCCCAGACTTTGATCATGTTGAGATCAGGGCTCTGTGGGGACCAGACCATCTGTTGCTGAAGATAGTTGTGTATGACTGAGATTAGGTGTTGGAGGTCATTCTCAGGCTGCAGAATGAATTTGGGAGCAACCAGAAACCTCCCTGATGGTAGATAAGAACCTACCTGTACTTCGCAACACATCCAAGTTGCATGACTAACACTTTTGCACAGTACTGTATGTATGTGGTGGGAAGGTCCATCTTGTAGCTCTTATATCCCAGTGTAAACTCATTCTGCACAAAATCTTGTAGGCTTCTCTACATAATTTCTACAATTATTAGTGCAGCTCTTGTATATCAACAATGGAAGACAGCCATTGAGCCTCCAGGAAGACCACAGGACTCGGCTGGTCTTCATCTTTATTCATCTGTCCTTCCTCAACCTCTCCGTTTCTTTTCTCGCGCTCTCTTTTTATTCGTTCCGACTGTTGTGCACCGTGATCCACCGGGAACTGCATTGCGTTGTCCCGGCACATCTGCGCAAGTGCAGAATGACAGAAAAGTGAACTTCGAACCTCACAGACTTGTTGTTTTTCTATCCCCCCTAATGTGTGAATTACGACAGTGGCGTGGTCCCGAGAAACCCCTCGCAACGCAAACTTTTCCTAATTCAAACACGTAATTCAGTATTTTCAACGGGAAAGGGCTTATTCATTCCCCAAAACTGACAACCTTTCCCAAAAAAAAAAAACTACCAAATACCCCATAATGACTTTGGCAGCTAATATTACTTATCACAACCCAATATAACAATGCAGTTTTCCACCATTATTCACTCTGGAATAATACACGTCTGCCCACCTGTCTGATCGTTCAGCTCTTTCTCACCTGTTACTGTACTCCACGCTCAAACTGTCAGTTTCCCTTGGCTTACGACAACCTTGTGCTTAGACCAAAACTAATTTTCAAACAAATAGTAAAATATCTAAACGTATAAAATATCGTAATTACTTATTAATGTAAAAAGAAACTGTAAAACCACCAATATGCAGAGAACGAGTATGCAGGGAACCCCGGATTTATACGTTTACGAAAACGCTGCGCAAATTGAAGTGGCAGGTCCTGGAATTCTGTTTTACGTCATTTTAAATGGGAGAAATCATGTTTTCCCAGCCCATCTGAAAACCCCAACGTCTCTAAAACACTGTAACTGTATCAGCCCCACAAACCCCTGGGAATAAATCCATCCCTGCAGCTCTGCGTGCTTCTTTGGGTGAGTGTGTGTGTGGGGTTGGGAGACGCACAAAATCCAGACTCAGCCCTCAGTAACAAGAAGAAATGCCTTCTAAGTTAAAGTTAGGGTGTAAAGTGATGTTCCTCATAAGGCTGAAGTCCTGTAACTCACATCTCAGCAGATGACTGTATTCTGCTTCTCAACTGACAGCTGCCTCACAGCAGAGCTCTCTTACTGTTCAGCACGAGAGAAACCCAACCCAAGATCCCAAAAGCCGAGTATGACGCTCGTAAGTTGTTGAAGGTTTGGTTCCAACAATAAAAAAACTGACCAGGAGTTAAAAGTGCTCAAGTTTGGAGGCAGATGGGTGTCTACAGAGCACCACATACATCACACTTCTAACAGGGCGAGATGTTAGGCGATGCCTGGGAATTCCATACGATCTTTCTCTTTGGTCTTCTGTTGCGCTCAGCCTAGCTGTTCCCCCAAACGCTGGTGAAATCAGGCTCTAAATATTTGCTGAACACATCACACTTTTTTTCTCACAATGGTTAGCTTTGCAGATCTAAGAATTAAACTTGGCCCACCAAGTACAGAGCACAACTTTTTTTTAATACAACATCACACACAGAGCACGGACCTCAGACAGAATTAACCAAAGCGGAAGAACAACTAATTTCTGTGAACAATTCCAGCGGCTTGACGTTAACACAGCATTTTATTCCATTTTAACAAGTGCCGACAATTAATTCCCATGATGCTTTGAGGGAGACACGAGAACTCGGCTTTGCTGCATCCGCAACACTTCCCCAAGCATCCAGGAGCAAAACTTCAAGCTCACGCACAGGATTTCCCTTTTCCCAACGGGTCTCCATTAAGATGTTTCTGGATGCATTACACGTGTTTTAAGTGTGAAGCCGTTCCTTAATGCATTTATTCTCAGAACGTGTTAAGGTACGAGTTTGCTGGAAGGGAGTTCGCTCAAGCACTCCCTTCCAGACAGCAAAGATTCATCCCCATCTACATTCTCCTGTGAAACCACAACCCAAAGCACACAATGTCATTGAGGATATTTTAAACTGCATGTTAAAGCTCTGGTTGACACCTGAAGCTCTTTCTGCAAATACTCGGTTGTCTGATGTGTTTAATTTTCTCCAACTCGAAAAATTAACCCTCGACCATCACAATTATTCAAAGTAACTTTGGAACGTACGGACACCCGTGTATGATTTATTAGGCAGTTGTACATGATCATGCCTGTGATGGGCTGTAACCATCTGACCCTCAGCCCCTGCTCTACGTAGGTGGATCTGCAGCTTTGCTGTACGGCCTTAGCCTGCACGTTGCGGTGACCCAACGCTGCTGATAAATCAAATGAAGATCCACCTACTGAAGTTCTGCCTCGTGCCTCGTGGCATTTTTGTTGACATGATCACGGTACGTAGAAGGTGTCTTGAAATCCCAAGCGTTAAACAAGGTGCATTTGCCCACCATTATCGTTGCCCTCTGAACCTTGTCCGCTCACTCGTGGATCTTCCTCTCCCCTAAAGCACTGTGCTGCATCTCAATGGCAAAGATCTTAGCTCGAGTCATCTTTGTACTCGTGTCTCCGCTGGTCTCATTTCTAACCTTTACAGGGTGTCGGTGCACTTTAACTAAGTAGTTAAAGGAAAGCTAAGTAAACACACGTGTGCTTTTATATAAATTCCCAGAATCTCTTTATTTCGTGCAAAAATAAAATTATGGAGGCAGAACTCCACAGGCTCCACCTGTGGACCCTTCCCATCATTCTACGTGTTTGGTTTTGTTGTCGACCCCCCGGTACGGATTTGTTGTGTGGTGTCCTCCATGCGCACGGATCCACGTGACAGTCGACTCATAACGGTTAAATAATTGTTCGTAACTGCCAAGCGTGTTCGCCAATCGAGGGAAGACCGTACATAAATGTTTTATTTTCCAAATATTTTCAGAAAACACGACTGAAGTCAGACTCAGAGTGCGGGCCGTTTCACCCGCGGTTTGTCAATAATCCACCCGAATTTAAGCAAGACGACGCAATTTAATTTTCAACCGCCCAAGTGGCCGACTCGCAGCCGCTACTGTCACGAATGTGTGTTCACTTCAGACAGGACAAAAGAAATCCTCCTTTAATCGCACACATCTTAAATTATAGATGGTATGGATTCAAGCACAGTTAAAGGAATAAATGGATACTCAACTACTATGAATAATTCAGGCAGACTTATGGCCAAGTTTTCTTTCCCTGACTTAAGGATGTGGTCTTTTCGTAGCATATTCTACGCTTTAAAAGCAGAAGAGTAGAATTTTTTGTACTAGATGAACAAAAAAACCCCAATTTTCTTCCCCTATCAGATATAATTCCTCAAATGTTTTTCCTACTTTAAATATGCTTTTTGAGTAATATTCTTTTTTTTTTTTTTACTTCTTAATAGTGTTATCTTTCTTTTAAATGGCACTAGCTGAGTGGGTCAGAAAGTGGAAAGGTAAATAGTAATAAGACATTTTATAATCGCCAAACTGTATTACCCTTAAAATGGTGAATTTAGTACATAAGTATTGTTAGTGCTGCTGGATGAGATGATGGAAAGGAGAAATAATCTGTCACCCAACTTATTACCTTCACATTATTAATGTGTGCGTTGTGCATAATTTCTTAATCCATCCTGTCACCAGTGTGGGTTCACTGCTCCAGCACCCAGCACCTCTCCCTGGTAAGTGTTTGTGAACTGGCCTGCTTGTCTTCATCTTGACAACCTAGCTTGGAATTGCCTGAGGCACCTCTATTACTATGTGTTACTGTGTGTGTGCGTGTGGCAAAAAAATCCCGCTGCTTGTGTGTGTGTGATGTCACTACTCTCGCTTCTCTAAGCCTTGTCAGAGACTGAAGTTTCAATTTTCAAAATAGCAAGTAGTCTTTTTTGGAGTTTAATGAACACATCTACGCAAAAACCTCACTGAGAGTCGATGAATTGAAAAACAAAGATATGCATAAAGGAAAAAAAAACAATCAAACAGACAAAAAGATACAGAGCTTTATAGATATAGAGATTTCCAACATGTGCTTTATTTTGATTTTGTGTGCCTAACCAAAGCGAGCGTATAAGCTCACACGCCATGTGAGTGCACAGGTATAAGGATGAGTATTAAGAATTCCACACAAAAGTTCTGTCCAGATCCAGTGCTGCAGTACAGCAGGTAGTGTTTGTGCCTTACAGCTGGGCAGTACGGTTAAAAATAGCATCAAATCCAGCTCGCTCTGCAGAGTTTACATGTGTGCTTGTGTATGTTTCTGTCAGCTATTCTGGCTTGGCCCCACAGTCCCCAATGTTGCCCCCACACACATTTCAGATGAATTGGTTAGACTAAATTGCCCCTATTGTGCGAATCTTTGAGTGAACCTGTGTGACTGTCCTGCGATGGACTGGGGTCCTGTCCAAGGTGTACCCGGCCACGCTCCCCTGTGCCTCTGAAACAGGCCCCCGGACTACCACAACCATGTACTGGACAAGCGGTTACCAAAAATTAATGGATGACTGATCTGTCTGTGTTGTTCCCTGCATTGCACCCCGCGTTTACCGAGGTACATTCCAAGTTACCGTGCCCATCACTGGATAAGCACTTACTGAAAATGGAAGAATGGATGGATAGACAGACAAACTGGAAATATGTTCACCCCTTTACCATTATTACAGCTGAATATTTCTTTAGGTACGTCAGGCAAAACATCCTTCGCAAAACTACAGCAGTGCACAGGGTTAAAAACGGTTGCGTACCAAGGTCCTTAACCTCCACCCAACGTTCCACATTCTTCAACGCAGCACTGTCTGTAGACAAAACAGTGGACTACTGTGGTTGACTTCTGTCCAACTTTCGACCGACAAACGACATTAGAAGAAATATAACGCATGCTTTTACTCGCCAGGAGCCATGATGTGTTCATAAAATATCCGGGTTCTGCTGTCCATTCATTCACACAGAAGATTGTTCCTCAGCAACACAGAAATAGTTTCAAATCAAAGTAAGTCGAGCAGAAGGACACGCGTTCGCATAATCGGTTCAAATCTCACCTTTAAATACTCATTAAAACAAATCGGGAACTTACCTCATCTTGGGCTACACTAGATACTGACAAAAACTACGATGGTCTTTCAAGCGTCTCGTAGATGAAATTATTTTTAAGCCATCAAACATCTGATTTCAGTCGCTCTTCACGCACAAGTAACTTGTTTGTCAGTCTGCATCTTTTTGAAAATATTTTTTTAAGGGCACGTAGAAACAAGGATAAAAGAACAATAAAAGGCACGGCATCCCAGTGATGACATGAAATATCTCAGTCGCAGCATCCACTGTACTTGACTTGCGGTCCTCACGAGGCGCTGTAGATTTGTATGAGATCCACTCCCACGCAAGGCAAAGGAATAATGCAAGGGCATTAACATTATTACAGAAAGAGAAGAAAAAGAATGGCCAGCAGAGATGTAACTGTCAGACTTTGAAGAATGTGGAGAGCAGAACCCGACAGGCCTGGTATAGTGGTGGTTCAGCGGGGAAACACTGGACTAGCTGGCCCTTTACTGAAATATTTATCTACAGTCGGCGGTTATGGTGACACGGGGGGCGTGTGCAGCAGGCCTGAAATACAGATGTGGGCCTTCAAAAGCCTGACAAGCATTCAAGGGTAATAAGCTAAGTTCTATGGACCCCCTGTATTGCATCATTGCATCTTTGGAGCAGTGCACTTGAACAGGACACAACATTAAAATTAAAAAAAAAAAAAAATCAATTATATATAACATCTATGATGTGCACATATATGGCTACACGCATGCAAAAACAAAGACAAAAATAGCAACGATATGTCTGATAAAAAAAATTAAAATTTAAATAGATGTGTTTTCTTCGGACAAGCAAAAGTGAAACGGGACAGTCTAGGAAAGAGGAGAAGTTTTCATGAAGAAATCAAAAACGGATGCACGCGCAGAAACACTGTTACTCGTGCCCGACCCCACACACACACACACACACACACACACACACACACACACACACACACACACACACACCAGCCCACGGTGACAGGGTTCCATTTTAATTAGCTCTTGGTAGTCGGGAGGACAATGTGTATTCAGATGCATGAGTCAACATGAAATGCCTTCATTTACAACTGAGATGAGAATGTAGAAGAACAAAAGGTGGAAAATAAACATGGGACTGCATACTGGTTGGGGATTCAGTTGAGATCGGGAGCTGGGTTACAAATTTCCAATAACAGCTATACTGCACACAGCAATGTACACAACATACGACTGCCTGCCCAAAGGCTGCCGCTTCCATTAAATGTGTAGAAACAAATTCAAATGCTAAAATCTGATATTCCAACTCAACATAGAAGTAGAATCATATGCAAAATTCCCACGGTATATTTGTACAGAATTGGCCTGCCCCCCCACCCACCCCCACCAGGGAGATCCAGAAGGTTGACTAGGAGCGTAAAAAGACTTGAAATAACCGTTAATCTGAAAAGCTGCTCGCATTAGTTTGATGAACCTGTACATAGTTTCAGAGGTGTTTTACGGACTTGCTCGGGTATTAAAACGCAGGTAGAGAAACACTTTTGTTGCCAGGAGACACGATGTGTTCATAAAATATTCAGGTTTCTACTGCCCATTCATTCACATAGAAGATTGTTCCTTAGCACCACAGAAATAGTTTCAAATTAAAATAGTCAAGCAGAAGGAACCATGTTCACAGAATCGGTTCAAATCTCACCTTCCTTGAGTCGTGCGAGAGTAACCACTCATTAAAATAAACCAGAGGCCCACCTTATCGGCAAAGGGTGGTCCCACCAAATATCGATCTGACTGAGGTTTTTTTGTCTACTGCACTTTTTAGAAGGTTTATAGATTAATAAGTATTCATGGCATTATTTCTGGAACCATCCTCGCTTCGTAGCCTTTTTCCCACTACTTCTGCACAGTACTGTAAATTTAACTAAAATAAGCAGAAATACGTTATTACGTAGAAATCCACATAGTGCGGTTTTGTTGTTTAACTCATAAATGTGTCCTTGTTGGACATTCCTTATCAAAGAAGTGAAACATGTTTGCAAGTAATCATACATTCAGATTTTAGATAAATAAGCTAAAAACACTGAGATGAAACTTGGGTACAGATGCAGATTTGTTCTATCCTGGCAAAGGTTTTGGAAAATTTTCTCCTGTTATGTGTTTATATGAAATGGAAATCGGCTGGGATAAAATTCATGGCGACATGGGAGGATGTTGCTGCGAAAACGCAGAATTAACACTAGACAACTGTGAGAATTGTTTGAGTATAACCTCAGCACATCGCTTGTGACCTTACCAGCTTCTTCCTCTTGTCCTGTTCTGTCGGTGGCTCTTCATCATCAGTCAGCTTTGGCTCCTCAAAATGGGTTATCAGCATACAACTGGCAAGAGGAATGGAGGGACACGTTATTATTTGAAACACAAAAAGTTCTGAGGGTCTTGAAGCAGTTGCAGCCTGGATTAATGCTCATTGCCATTCACACAGTTAAGCCTGTCAGATGTCTTGTTCTTGCTCTCATCTTCTACTGTTGACCTTTAGCTGTCAGTAACTGTTCACACTGTCACTACCTTTCCATCCCAATCTCAACAAAACCTTGATGTTAACTCTTGATCCCTCTTTGTCAATCTCCTCTGTGACCTGTTCATGTCACAATTCATTTTTTATCAGCCAAACATTGTCTTTCATTACCCCTGCAAGGATCCATTGAGAGTCTAGTCACTGGTCCTACTTCAACCTTCACTTTGCTTAAAACCTGCTGTTCTCGACCTATGCTGCACACAACCTACCACATTTAGTTTTGTTCCCAACATTATCTCCCAACCACAGCTAGAACTACACCCAAAACCATGGTCCTCAACTACCATGATTCCAGCTGCTCAGCTCTTTCCCTCAGATGTGTGTTGCTATATTTTCTTCCAAATACCCTTCCCACCCTCAAACGTCTGTCTCTTGATGGCCGAATTCCAAGTTCCTGACACCTGCCTACATTCTCTCTTGCTTCTCTAGGTCTCACGGTGTGGAACAAGTCGCCACCAGACACATCTTCACTTATGCTCTTCATACACAAACTTAGCTTTCACCTGTAAGACACCTGCAATTGTTTGGACTTTGACCGGTACTCATTTCTGCAGTGATTCAGAGTCGGGATGAGGTGGGGTCAGAGTTGTGCTTCACGATTTAATGCAACTCCTCGTGCTTCTTATGAGTAAACATGCTTAAAATCCAGCTGCTGCAGACATGCTGTAGAATTGCTCATATGCTTACTGATAAATGCGTTTACAATTACACGCTTTCACTGAAGCCTGCGATATATAATAAACAGGCCGTCTGATGTCGTTTTTATTGGAATATGATGGAATGCCTGGGAGCTAAGAACGCCTCGGGGTACAACACTTTTACACAGAGCCAAAGATTTCTACACCTGCGCTCTATTCAAACAAAGCGATACATAGCGAACAGAAAAGTCACCTATATTCCTCTTCAGGGGTTTAGTGACATTTAGCTTTTATTGCTTTATTTTTTGCTATGCAAAATTAACGGGGCCAAAAAAAAAAAAAACTGTCAAAAATACAACGTCAACTTGATTGACAACTTTTGCACGGAATTCCGCACAAACGTTCTGGGCAGTTTCTTCTAAGGGTGACTTCAGCAATCAGAGTGTCGGCTTTGGTTGCTTCCCGTTCATTTGTCTCTTAAACAGCCCATTAGGCAAACACATTGCCTCAGTCTTCGAGAAGAGTCATCTGTGCAAGATACCCACTTACTCTTTGAACGTTCCCGTCTCCGGGTCCTCGGTCATCACGTCGTGGAGTGCCTCCACGCAAATGTTAATGATGCCACAGAATTTATCCTGGATGACACTGCGGACAAAACAAATCCATCAAAGGCAAAAACAAGTCAGATAATTTGACCGAGAAAAGTAATTTCAGACTACGATAGGAATGTGAGAGTTTTAAAAAAGAACAAAGACATCCGAGGAGAAACGGGAGCAATACCCACTGGAACACGGGAGCATGTGAATAATTTATTGAATGGGCTTTCTTCAAATCAGTAACTATTATTATTTTTTCAACCTCCAAAACACTGTTGATATGTAATCAGCTAAATGGTGGGACAAACCAGCAGACCTGGAGCTCCTGAAGGGCTCAACTACCCACCTCTGATTTAGATTTATTCATGGTCTCAGGAACTTCTGAGTTTTTGAGGTAAGTATGAACAAAATATAGAAAAAAAAAATATGCAGGCAGAAAAATACAAGCAATTCTGCCAAAAAGTAGTGTTTCCGATCCCAAGCTCCAAGACTTTGTACGTATCCACGAAATGAAAAGACAGAGATGCGTTTTCCTCTCAATTTTAAGCATCAGAGGATCAGAAACGTTTTAAAACAGCAAAGAAGAGCTAGATCATCGCTGTGTAAGAAGTACAGAAGAAGACATTCAGGCTGAACTTCACTGCCACTGTCATACAGTGGCTCTGTCAATAATGGAGCTCTATCTAGGAACAAGGTCAGCCACACTCTGCAGTGGCAAAGTACTGCGGCAAATGTCATCTGCTGACTAACCAGGATGTCCGCAGTGGTGGTGGTCATGGAAGTGGATCTCCTGGCAGAGCACCTGCTAATGCTATATATGCATCTTTCAGGTGCCACTGGAAAATACTACACCGCGGCTTCTGCTTGATGCATTACCTTCATCGTGAAGCAGATCAAGAAGCCCACACCTACCTCTGGAGTATCGGGGTAAGTGTAGGGACAGTCACGTGCCAGTCATAACTGGTAACTGAATCCAGGTGAACATCAGGAGCAACGCAGCTGAAAAAGCCTTCGCTATTTTTGGCAAGAGGGGAAAAAACACTGCAGGTAACTCCCTAGGCACAAGTGTAATGCGTTCCTGGAAATTGGCTTGTAAGGTCAAATCTCGTAAATCGGAGATGTAATTACCATTCATTTCAGCGGGAAAAATTCTGAACAATTCCTGGGCCCACAGCCACCCCCATGTTTGTAAGTAATAACCATAACCCTCTAAAATGGAGATAAATAAGAACATTTAAATAACAGACATTTCATTTCAATCGTGCGAAGACCTAATGCCCACCGATTCTGAGACTGCGGCGGGCCTGTTCTGCAGTTCACGATAATCGGTTGATGGATGGATGCAGGGACGGATGGAGGGATGGATGGATGTACATTTTGTTTCATTAATAATACACAGTAAAATAACAACAGCAAAACCATGGGTGCACAACATGAAATGAGATGAGATCACAAGATTGCACATGAGAAATGCAAAGCATGATAACTGCGGACAAGAACGGGTGCTGGCACCTCCAGAGAACAAGATGTTGGAGTCCTTGCACTCACAACATCACTCATATGTGCAAAAAGTCATAGGTCAAAGACCCCTGGGGTTACCTGTAATGGTACATTAGAATGAAACGCTCTAAACGCTACCACACAACACCTATTTCCCTTATTTGTAAACAGTGCAGCAATTTAAGCTTTTCAATAATATCACAGATTCTTCTTAGTTCATGACCTTAGTTGCAAAGTGGAAAGCTAAACTTTCCGATAGCCGACAACCTTTGTGACATTGACTGCCATTATCTGGCAAGACTTTGGCTGTTCTTTTTAAGGATGTTGATACGCTTTCAGATATGGCCACTTAAAACCCCTACACAACCACTGCAAACAACCAGGTTTGAGTAGTTATGCATCCCCTGTGTATGAACCTTGGAAAGTGTTTGTTCTTGAAAGCAAAAATCTGGTAAACAACACTGACAAACAATGTTGTAAATATCACTACAAAACTATCGTGAAGGTTAAAGTTCGTGTCTCAGAAGCCACCTTCCCCAACCATGCATACCTAGCAAAGCCCCATTCTCTGCCTTTCAACCCCTGCGAGAAGGTGAAATCTCCAACCTCCTGCTCTCACACAGAGCCACCACCTACCCCTTTGATCCCATCCCTTCTCCCATCTTACAGGCCAGTTCCCCACAACTTATTTCTTTTATATCTAAGGTCATCATTGCCTCACTCTCCTCTTGCCGCTTCCCATGTGCCTTCAAAACTGCCCACATCTCACCATTGTTAAACCCTCTCTGGACCTACGGTGTCCAATTTTTCATTTCCATTTTTCCTCAAAAACTGAAACATGCAGCCCATAACCAGCTATTTGTAAACAGAGCCGAGAATGATCTTGTGGGTGGACTTCATCTGCTATTCAAGATCGACTGGTTGACTTCATTTTCCTCGACATGTCTATCTACCTAGCTATCTACCAATCCTAGAGGTGGTCTGGCAGAGCTCCCTGCATTCTCGCAAGCCACATACTCTTCTATATCTTCCCCTCTTCTTTTGGTTCTGACATTGCCTCTTAAGTTGTAGCGCCTCTCCTGTCACTGCGACAATACCTAGCTCTTCATCTCGTTCCCCCTGCAGCTACAGACATTTTTTCTGTTGCACTGCAGCTCAGGGAAATCTCTGCTTTGATGGTCGATCACCATCTACAACTGAACCTGAACACCACCTTTCAGGACCTCCCATTCCAACTGGACAAACCACTTGTTTCATCTGCTTCATTGTTTAAGAGCCTGGGAGTAGTCCGGGCCGTAGTGCTATCCCAAATGAAGAACTGCAATTCCCTCCTGGCTTTCGTTCCAAACTTTGCCATCAACCTTTGCCAGCTGATACAGAATGGTGCTGCACAAATTGTTTTTCAACTTCCAAAGAGCTCCCATGTGTCTCTCCTCCTCATCTCTCTCCAATGGCTCCCTGTTGTTGATCTATCAAGATCAAGACTCTGGTTACAGCCTATATGAACATCAGTAGATTGGCCCATTGATACCTGCAGGACCTGACTGCTCACTACAGCCCAGCCAGACTACGCTCTTCCACCTCTGGCTGCTTGATGGTCTCATGGACAGGAGGTTCAAAATCAAAAGCCCGAAGGTTCTTGACTCTGGGTCCAGTGTGGTGAACTGAGCTCCTCCTTTTGCTCAGAACTACTGAACCCCTGGAAACATGTGCTCCATAAATCTGCTAAAAACATACTCCCTGTTACTTCTTCACGCAGCAACTAGTGTAATGTTCACCACCACAAGTGGTGGTATCGAACAAAGTGACTGTACTTCAAGATTGTCTGGTGGTGAAATGCCCTTATTCCTGAGCAGTACATAACTTTGGAGAAAACTGTCAGCTAAATGGATGGATGTAAACGCAAATTATTTGCATAACTTGTCAATTTATTTCAGTTTGTTACTATTGCCCGAATAATTCTGCATGCCAATACGCACCGAGCTTATCTGTATAAATCTCAATTGTTTAGGTCTGTATGAAACCTAAGTGTTACCCCATTTATTCCGACACAACACTGCAAAGCTTTAAAGCGGCTGCTGCTACGCTCCTTGATTTTTTTTTTTTTTTTTTGCCTTTAATGTTTTAAAATCTCTTTTGATCAGCTGTCTTCTAAATCAAAGTTATTGTTACATTTGAAATGTGTACACAGGCCTCTTGGTTTCAGTGCACGTCCCTTTTCAGAAAATTTCAACCCGGTGCAGATATTAATATCAGTCAACCCTAGTACTGACAACACTAGACATTTAGGTAGTAACCCAGACAGGTTAACCAACAAGTTGGCAAAAGATTCTACAAAATAAACCAAGCGATTCAGTTTAACTTCTGTGCCCCATGCGTTTTCCCATCCAGTCCTTTAGACATTCCAGAAGACAGATGGTTAGAAAGGACATTCGTGCTTTGGGAACACAGGGGAAGGAGCTGTTGTCAATCAACGGGACGTGGCCGGATGGCCCTGCTCACCTCGGAGTGAGGCCTCCTTGGTTGACAACCATCCGGCGACACGACGTGCTCCTGGTCCTCGTGACCGGCTCAGTGTGCAGCCTTTGTGTCACGCCGCCGTCATTTGTTAGCTACAGAGAGACACTGCTCTGTCAAGCAAAGGCAGAGGTTCTGACAGAGCAACGTGATGAGTCCAGGAAACGGCCGTCCGGCTCCTCGGCAGAACGCGGCGAGGTGTTTGACGGACGTGCAAGCAGAAAGCCGGGTCACGGGAACCTTAAAACTGCACGTACGTGCGTGCAATCGCACATGCGCACGCTTACTCCTCATGGAAAGGTCACAAGTAGCAACCAAAAATTTCAAATCGGGCAGAAGTCTGCGCTTCATCAGACATCAATCAAATACGGAGCCAAGTCCCCCACACTTCAGGTGGTCTGTTCAACAGGTGTCATTCTCAACAGACTGATCTCGTCTGTTCTATTTTCCACCCCATAGGGGCCGTGCAGTGAGCTTATGGTCCCACCTAGAAGAGAGACGTTTGAGGAGTAGAATAGCATGGGAACCTTCTATATGAAACAGCCCCAGGAGGTGTGCAGCAAAACAAAAAAGGAAGCAACTTTGATCACTGGCCCTTTGATGTTCCAACATCTCCTCCTGCTAAACGAAAGCACTCCCAGCCTCCTCGCGACTCATTACAGAGCAGTGGCCCCAGTGTCCACCCGGACCCCCGCGCTTTCGTAAATAGACATACTGTAAGCAAATAAACAGACAAACGCATCCTGCAGTACGCAGTCTCCTCCGACAGCGTTGGATTCGGTTACTTGAAAATTACGGGAATGCCGGACCCCTGTGATTCTAATGTAGAAAATTACAAGGAGTTTTCATCACTTCGGGGCGAACAAAGCAATCCCTGCGAATGAGCTAAAGTCGGCTATAACGGACCGTTTATTCACCGTGTCCGACGGTTCAGACGAGGACAAGAAGAAACAGAGTCGGGCTCAAGCTTTGCTTTACAGGCCCATTAAGCACAGGTGCGGGGTTGGGGTTTGGTGGTGGGTTGGAAGACAGAAACTGAAAAGCTACGCAGATTTAGATGATTATTATTTCAACGCTACGGGTTTCCACAAACATATTTTGTTCTTGCCGAAGCAGGGGTCTGGGGTCGTCTTCTTCTATCACGTAGGGCTTTAATTTTAACAAAGAAGATCAGTATAAAATTATCCAGTAAGCTGCAAGCTTGCAAGTAACTTGCACAAGACGTCGCTGCGGACGAATCACCCTCTGGTCGGCGTTCAGGTCCGTCGGTTCAAACCCATACAACCAAACTGAAGATGAAACGACACAGAAGGATTATTTTAACTTTACCGTGTTTTGTAATTCATGTTCTTTCATCTGCGCAATTGTTTGTGCTGCAAATTGTACGCTGGTGGGCAGGGCTACAATTCTGGTAAGGGAAAAAACACAAAGGAAGCTTTTAAAATGACAAAATATCTAAAATCAAAATATATCCAGTAAAGCTGTCCCAAATCAGCAGGAAAGCAGTTTGGTAAACAATCTCTTTGTAGCGCATAATCTGTTGGAAACAGGCCATACTGGTGAGGAACTTCAGTGATACAAAGTTTTCTG
Source organism: Arapaima gigas (assembly GCA_900497675.1). Classification (NCBI taxonomy): domain Eukaryota; kingdom Metazoa; phylum Chordata; class Actinopteri; order Osteoglossiformes; family Osteoglossidae; genus Arapaima; species Arapaima gigas. The sequence continues at coordinate 256,097 of UFQX01000467.1, read as the reverse complement.
AGAACTTATTATTATTATTTTTTTTTTAAAAGGAAAGAAATAAACTGTGACTGGCATACCAAAGCATCACCCCATACACCCACAGCGAGAGTGTGAAACAAGCAAAGAGAAAATCAAGCTGCAGAAAATCCTACAACTTCTACATCTGCCTGTTTTGAACCGCGAAGCGCCACCTCTGTCATCCTCCGCCTCCATTTAAAGCCTCCGATGTCTGCATTTCAAAGTGAATAGTAAACAACTTCCATTGTTTAGAAAATTTCTTATAACAACCCTTTTATTTGTTACTATCACCCCTGTATTTGGTATTAATGGATTTTGCAAATAACCTGCATTGCAATTATTGTCGATTAACAACGCCGTGGTTTCCGAATCGCGAGAGTTTACAACACGCCTTCCACACTGCCCTGAAAAATTCCTCTCACGACTGGGTTGTGTGTGCGGCCTACGCTGTGCTGTGTCAATGATGACGACAACAATATGACATCTCAATATGACATCATTCTCAATAGAATGATACTTATGCGCTAAATGCAACCACTTTAATGGTAAAGCAGTTTGGTAATTAGATTATGTGTTATTACTATTTAGCATCTACTGCTATACCTCTTTGAACCAGGCAATTCTGGTAATTCAGCCAGCAAATTACAAATGCACTCCAAAATGAGTGAAAAACAAAGACACAAAGGCAGTAAGCCTAAATAAGAGGTTAAAATTTTAATGCCCATATCCCTCACTCAAATCATGACAAATTTAACATCCTATACGGTTCTGTGCGTTTTAGCAAACTCCTGACCGGCGGGTGCCCCAGTGTTGGCAAAATGCGAGAGACTAATCGACTGTCTGGTGATATTATTCCACTTTACCTTTTAGAGATTTTTATCCATCCGCGCAGAAGGTGATAATTCAAAATGACTTATCTAGATTTACAGTAATTGGCTCAGGAAACGTCTTGTACATAAAAATATAATCCTCGGGTCTCGGGAGAACAAACAAAATGGAGCCGGGCTGATAATTTACATGCTGTCCCACCTGATACTTTGCATAATCAAAACCAATTATAATCATGAAAATGGAACCTGCCGTAACTAAAATGGAGGCAGATGGTTCTTGAAATCACGCCGTGGATCAAAATGTAGAAACTAATCAGGTTTATAAAAAGGACAAGGACTGTTTTAAATAATCTGGAACGTATCTATATCAAAAAGTACCTTCCTAATTGTGCAAAGATTAATACTCAACATTATTCACCTTTAACTATCATTTAATGGGGCTGTCATTTCCACACTTAGCTTGGCAAGCAAGTCATTACGTCTGATAGCAAAAATGTGCTTCTCAGCAATTTTATCAGCGCTTCATGTTGCTTCGCTGGAAACTAGGTCCATGTATCATCAAGACTGTACATATTCACAATGCGTAAGTGTTACGTAAAAACTACAGGGGATCATTATTCATCGCATCGCAGCCATCTTTCAGTGATAACTGAATATGGAGCGAAGCACATTCTTTTGACGCTGGTTCTCGTGAAACTTCATAATCCTTTAGACACACTACCGGACTTCAAAAATCATTTTAAACCTCCATAAGATCATGCGAATTCAGTGGTGAATAAGGGACAAATGAAACTGACATGGAAGTTAAGTTAAGGTATATACAACTGGAATGGCAACGCAAATAAAGTAGTGGTGAAGCCCAACCAGCGAATCGAGCGTGTCTGTCGGATTATGGTTAGAGACGGGATGGAACGCGGTGCCGGTTCTTAATTGTAGTGGTGGCACCGCGAAGAAGGGAGGTACGGTCTTCACCCTTTACGGAAAAAAAAAATGGCGCTCAACTTCTTGATCTCATGTTCGCCTTCAGACCGTTTGGACTGCGCTTGTAAATAATGACGGGAAAAATTTACGTCCGCAGACTTTCTTATTTGACGGCTGCATAAAACTCCAAGAAAAGCCACCTGGAACGAAGGCAAAGTTTGGGGCGATAACAAAAGTTGAGAACAATTCCTGAGGATAAACGCACCCAATTCCAAAAGCGAGTTTTCTTGTGATGTTGCACCATCTAAAATGAGGCACAGAGATCACAGTATCTCAGGAATTGTTCCAAGAAGGTGTTACCCACCTGGTCCGGGATGCCCGCTGCGTAGCCTCACAACTGCCCAACAGCTACATCCTTCCATTCTTAAGTGATGGAAGCTGTTATGTATTCATGTCAGCTAGTTATTCTCTAGTTTCAGTATTTCAAGTGCCAAACAAAAAAAAAGACAAAAAAAAACAAACAAAAACGGCACATTATACTGTTACGTGCCGATGAAAGTGCATCTATAAACACACAACACAATATACCGACACGTTCCAGTCCTTTCTTAGCCACCACTCCAGACAGTCACTGAAGTGAAAATGATGGATATCCAAGTGTGTGGTTTGAAAACAACATGCATATTGGGGGTCCTTAAAAGGCTTTCATCTTAGGCACACAATGCAGGACGATCCTCCAGCGAGCTGCCGCGGAGCTGCTGCGACTGCTCTCGCAGGAATTAGAGGAACTGTGGAAAACTATATCTGTATCTAAACAGAAGAAAACGCACAAAGCTCGCATTAAACGTGACGGGGAAAAAGGACGCAATTTTCAACCTCTGCAACAATTTGTTGCCAGGAATTTCACCCAATCTGCTGTACGGCTGCGATCGTAGATATCGAGATCGTAAAAAGCTCACAATACCGCGTTTATTGCACTTAAATATTTAAGAAGTGCTGCTGGACTGAAATTCTCAGTATAAACACATACGTCTTTCATGGAATGAGTCAGAGACGATGAAATGGCCTTTGGCTATGGTGGGCACGCGGGAGATAATATTCCCACTCTCGCACGACGTCTCCACCTGGACACGGCAGCAGGCACAGTCACACCGACTGTTTGCTCTTAGGCATAAAATAATGGGGTACGAATTAGTTTTGGGGACCTTAAACTCTTGGCCATCTCTTACACACAGGTGATTAAACTGTTCTGCTGAAGTAGGCAGAAGTGGAATATAAACTGCCGTATCTGAAGACCCCAAAGGGCCGGGACTCTGACGACAGCTCCGAGTTGAGAACAAGAAGACCTTTCTGGATTAATAACGCCAACTTCACAGTAACACCTTAAAACATGTCAACACAAGCTCACAATCACTGTGAAGACGTTCATCAAAGTAAGTACCGCTCCTGTTGACGTGTGGAGCATTTTAGTAAAAGCTTAACATGGCTGCAGATGACCGCGGGAGGTCGCAGAAGTCTTCGGCTCATTTCCGTGGATATTTCTGAAGATGCAGCTTTGGGCTTTTCATGCACATTTAAATGCGTATAGCAGACGCTTCTCTTCACAGCAACATACAATAAGTAACTAGCATTTAGCTAACACCTTTGCCCGGTACACTACACCTCCTCGCCTGACACGTGTCTGGATTGCGGGAAGAAACCAGAGCACCGGCAGAACATGCAATCTCTGCATAGAACGAACCCGAATTCTAACTCGGGTCCAAACGCGTAAGTCCAGGTGCTGTGAGGTACAAGCACTACCTGCCATGCCACCGTGCTGCCGTTATGTTACGCATGGTTTATTTTTACTAGTCTGTGAACGTTGACGTGTAACCAACATTCCAAATGTACAAATTTTGTTTTATCTTATTTGAAGTCACCCCCCCCCCATAGACCATTTTGCACATTTTGTGCACCTGCAATTTGACTGACTACATGGCCACTGTGAAACTGTAACATGTGTCATGTTCCTTTAGAAACTTGTATATTAAAGTGGTGATTGTAAGACCTCTTTCAGAATCAACTAAGTGGTCATTAATATTCTAATTAATTCGATTTACCTGTGCGGTGGTCTTTGTGAGGTAGTTACATTGGGGCTTCAGTTGAATGTCACGAGATCTTTTATTCTGTCTCGTGTATCACACAAAGCAAGGTCCCCTGTTCTATTATTATATCATAAAAGGCAGCAAGTATTCTTATCATTTTTTGCTGGCATTTATCAGCTTTAAAACATTTGTCTCAACACCTGAATGGCGCTTCAGATCATTCTGTACCGGCAACACAAAACCAACAGGCGTGTTCAGCGTTTTAAATGGGTCCTCCGTGAGTCGGAGCTACCGGACAATGTCACGGTGGTACGGACGGCCCGACTGGCTGCCTGAGCGACGCGCTGCCGGGTGCGGGCGCTATGACTCACCTGTTGTCCGACGGGAGTAGGGAGAGCAGAGCGAGCGACGAGAGCTTCCTTCTCTCTGGCTGTGTGATGTTGTCCATGCGTTCCACCCACATCTCAATCAGACTCCCCAAGAGTTGGTCCATCTGGCGTAATCAGATCGCACAAACGCTCATCTTCAGCGAAAAACATGGCCAACCAGAGGGCAAACAAGGAGAAGTCTAGAAGAAGTCTAGAAGAAAGTCTATTTTAAATTACCAAAAAAAAGATGGTCTGAGAAGTCTTCAACTAGAAAGAGGAACCTGAGCAGGAACATTTATGCTCTACTATCTTCAACAATGTCTTTAATGTCCCTGCAAAGGTCTTAAATGTCCGTTAAATATCAATAACTGCTTCTCCTATGCAGAGTAGCAGCAGTCCAGAGGCTATCCTGAAACCATAAGGCTCTAGGCCTGGTACACCCTGGATGACAAGCCAGACCACCAGAAAGGCTGTTCGAGTCACCGATTCACCCCCAAATACATCGCCGAACCACGACAGGAAACCAGAGTACCGACAGGTAACCCACACAAACACGCAGAGAATGTTCAAGCTCCACGTCCAAACTGCCCAAGAATCTATCGTCCATCTATTGCTGTGTCATCAGAAATTGCAGTTTGGCAGTTCAAACGAAGCCTTAAGAGCACAACCTAACCCTAACCACACGTACACTCATTTATTCCAGAACATTCCTCTATACATAAACCCACGCAATCGTGGGGACCCTGGAAGAGAGAACAGCCTTAGTTCAGCAGTTTCGTTTTTGCTGACGCTCTGAATAATCTCACGGTCCGGGCCGTCGCGGCAACCCAAAACAGCGGGGAGGTTCAACGCGGAGGAATGTGTCAAGACCCACAGCTCACGGCGCCGTCCCCCCCGGGACCAAATTAGAGTCGCGGCAGTGAAACGTTTGGTTCAAAACAAACGACTGTTTGCTCATCTGTGTGCATTTATTCTGTCTTTAAATATAACAGGTGACGGATGAGACTTAATAAAACCTTCGGCAACTACAGCTAAGACGGGAGTTGCTTTATCTGCAAGTGGCTTTTTAGTGTCTTTGTAAAAGCTAGAAATAACTAAAAAAAAACACCGAAACTCGTGCTTAAACTAGCAGCTTTTGGGGGGGGGGGGTTCATGTCTTCACTGTCAAACAAAATGTATTCAAATAATGTTTGAATTAATTACTTTGGTTGACAATGTATAATCTGCAGTCAGTGGAACAGACCATCATTTAATGGCAATCTGGTGTAAAATACCTGGAACAATAAATCATTTACACAATAAAACTGCGTTCTGTCCCAAAATGTGACACACTGCAAATATTAGATAACAGGTTTACCTCAGTTCTCCTGCCAGTTTGCTCTCAAACTCATTTTATGCAGGAAACGGATGCAAAAAGCAACAGAATTCAGTGCCGCTTCTCCGCAGCCTTTAGGAAGCAGCAGTCTACCTTGACTGCTTTCTTGAGAAGGACAAGCAAAGGCACAAATACCTGTCTGGTTCAGAACAAGAGTTGAATTTTCTACTTTGCTGCTGACAAGCCCCAGCGCTTCCTCGGGGAATTGCGAATGTAATTTCAGCAGCAAAGTACCAGTCTGCAGTGAACAAAATGGGGACTCCACCCAAGACCACGGGGTTATCAGTGTAAATCTCTGCGCTGAGATGTTGCGGGTTCAACCTTATCTTGAGCGGGAATGACGGGGGGAGCTCTGTCATACTTTAACAGGGAAAATGGATGGACAACCACCCCCCGCCCCGCACCCCCTTGTCCTCCAGCAGGGCTGTCCGGGCACTCAGGCAATTATTCACCGGCTCACCGCAGGAGCAATGAGCACAGCAGGATCCAAGCCTGTTATTTTAGCCTGTAGTCTGTCCACATTAACTCAGGTGTGCCTGGATGGAGGATAATCTGCATTTCCACTGAAGCTGTTCCACCAGCGTGGAGCACTTGGCTGGAGGGGAAAATGACTGCAGTGACCCAGAAAGGATAACGTGATATTAAAATGCAGAAGGTAAATGATTTAATAATAATAATCACTAATGGAGTGTGAGGCTTCCATACCTCCTGGTTGAACTCTTGAGCCATCTGTCTGAGGAGCGAGGAGAAAAAGCTGGAGTTCTGCAGGAGCACGCGTCCGATCACTCCCAGGTAAGTGGACATCACGACTGGGTATCTCTGCAAACCAAACAAAACAGACATGCTGACCCGAAAAAGGATGAGGAGATACCGTCCCGCAGCCTCTTACGCTGAGGAATGCATTTCCTCTATGACAATACCAGCGCACCGGGAGCTAACCCACCTCTCCATCTATAATCCCACGGAAGACATCAGGCAGGAGGGGTTGGAACATATGGGCACCCAAAAGAGGACTCACTTTTATAGCGATTTCAACAACCTAGAAAAGGAGGAAGTCGGTGAAGGAGGATTCAAGATAACCAGACTAGTCACATTTCAAAGACGTAAAACCCGAATCAAGAATAAAACCCAAAAACTGTTATCCATACACGTCCATTCCCCAATCTGTAATGTACAAACTTACAGTGACATACAATTATATAACTGTTTGCACTGGAAGAACTTTCAGAGGGCACCTGCAGTGCTGTGAAACGTCAGCTGGGATGGAGGATAAAGGCCATAAAGCTCTATTAAGAGGGAGATGTTTAATTTATAAAAAAGAGCATATCAAACAGCAATGGGGGGGGGCCTTTGTTTGGTTTTCTTTGGATTCTACTCGGAGACCACGTGCAATGAAACCCCTGATAGGTCCTCGAGGACAGCGTTGAAGAGGCAGGGAAGTGGTGCATGATGCATTTCAGAGCATCTTAAGCACTGAACGAGTGCAGGAGGAAGTAAGGGAAGGATGGTTAGTTACTAAGGAGATGAAAAAGAGTGATTATGGAGGGGGAATAAAAACTTGAACGTAACATCCCAAAATGCTCTATACTAATACCTGCAAGGATCAGCTGGATTTATAGAACGTCAAAAGCATCCATTATATTATAACTGGATCATTCTAGTTATATAAACAGGCAAAAAAATTGGGTAAAACAACTGAAATTCCAGCTCATTGCACACATTTGCTTACGTAACTGGCTTCCGTTCATCTAGACCAATGGTCCCCAATGCCTTTTCCCAAGAGACCCTTACTTCACAAAGTTATAGACATCACAGCCACCCTTCACATTTACACGCCAAACCTGCGGTTATATAACCACTCAATTCACCGATATGTTCTTTATCCCCCTCAAATCAGATTTGCCAGTTGATCCCCAGGGAAACTCTGGCACCACCTTGCAGGTAGGGGTTTTGGAAGTTTTGGAAATCATGATCTAAACCAACGGTTTTCCAAATCATTTTTCTAAGGGACCCTTATTCTGAATGGCATAGATACCCCCACCATTTATATACCAACTTTTTAAAATTGATTTCTCCAGGGGGGGTCTGGGCCCATTAAAACATGTGCACCAAGGGGTTGTGTTCAAACCAAACCTGCAGTTGTATTACTAATAAATTCACTGACACATACTTCAACCCATATTTTTATTTTTTAAACGCTCCTCAAATCAAATTTGTCAAGTGACGCAAATGGAAGCTTCAAAAATCCCAACATCCACACCCTTTGTTTTTAAACTATTCAAAATTATAACCACGAGGTAAAACGGAGCCGGTCCTCTCAACTGTTGCTCAAATTTCTACGGGACAACAGAGCTTAAGATACACAGGTTATGTTTGTTAGGAATAAAACCTGAAAACAAATTGCGTCAAAGTCCTCCTGCTAATGCCAAACCGAATGGCCTCTGCGTGTCAGGGGCTGGCGATTTTCCACCTGCTCCTTAAATAAACATTCATTTATTCTGCCTGTCAATAAACCTAATTACCTTGCAGTTCCTTTAGAAAACAGCACGGAGTTGCTTTTCCACCGCATCTGTTTCGGTGTCGCCGTTTTCCCTGTTATTAGCGCGCCCTATGTCACGGCTGTGGGGACAGCCAGCTTCTGCACGCCGTGTGATGTGATGGAGATCCCTGCCTCACTCGTGTCCCCTGAGGGAGCAGCTGTGATGAAGCTCACCAGATGCGCAGGTGACTGCTCCTCAGCATAGCTGTAGGCTCCCGCTGCTCTAAAGCGCAAGCAAGAACACGCCCTAAGAAGTAAAACCCACCGAATGAACGAACAAAGAAGACCTCAGCAGTCTTCAGGGAAGCAAGATCCATCTACTGAGAGCAACAAAGCAATCGACTGAACACAGACAAGTGATCTAAGTCTTATGCTGTGTGGTACAAGAGCTACAGTACTGCGCAAAAGTCTTAGGCACCTGTGGGAAAAATGCTATAAAGCGAGGACGGTTATTAATCAATAAACCTTCTAAAAAGTGCAGTAGACAAAAAAAACCTCAGTGAAATTTATATTTGGTGGGACCACCCTTTGCCTTTAAAACACCATCAGTTCTCTTATGCAAACTTGCATGCAGTTTAAAGTAGAGGTCAGTAGGTTCTTCCAAACATTTTGAGGAACTGGCCACAGTTCTTCTGCAGACTTTGACCGTCTCTGCATGTCCTCCCAGACTGACTCGATCATGTTGAGATCAGGGCTCTGTGGGGACCAGACCATCTGTTGCAGGATTCCTTGTTTTTGCTCAACATAGTTGTGTATGACTGAGATTGGGTGTCTGAGGTCATTCTCAGGCTGCACAATGAATTTGGGACCAACCAGAAGCCTCCCTGATGGCAGATAAGAATCTACCTGTACTTCTCAGCACACATTCAAGTTGCATGCCTAACACTTTTGCACAGTATTGTATTTTAATCAAAAAGCCATCAAAGCATTAAAGAGCCATTACAGCAAAAATAGCATTAATGGGGGGAAAACATTTCCGTCAATTCCAGTTTATACAGCCAAGCAATCCCATTTATTCATTACCAAGGGGCGGCACAGCTCTGTTCTTTAGTACAGGTAACTTAGGCGACAGGTGTCTAAGGAAACTTAAAATTAGGCCTGGTGCCACACAGCCACACTGACAATGCGCATAAAATTCAATTATAACACTTAAAAATTGAAAATTATTTTAAAAACATCTGCTATTTCAATCTAATTTTCCTTCTGTATTTTTTCTCTTCAGCAACACGACTATGGCTCATTATATTCCTGTTATAACAGGAGAATCCCAGTTTCAATTCTTGCCTGAAAGCAAAAGCTTTGATTTAAGCTCAGATCTGGCTCTACACAGCGGCAACGTGCGCTGAAGGCGCCGGAGGGTTTGAGCGACCGCGAGGTCCTGGTTTAGAGGCAGCACCACCTTCAGCAGTGTTATTCGGGCACCTTTCACTGAAAACCATTTACAACCTAATAGACAAAGTGACTTATACTTAAATGGAGGGGGGAAAAAAAAACACACACATACCGATTACATAAATGAATATCAGGCATGTCAAAAGGGCTGTTTTGTTCTGAAATACCGTGACAAAAAACGTCTGAGGAGGTAGTTTACAAAACGCATTAGTGAAGCTTGGAAAAACAGTGTGGTGACGTGACTGACAAACAGGGACACGGACCTTTTCAAACAGCCATACTTTTGAAAAATGTGATACAACACCAGTACTTTTCCGTGTTGTTTTTAGTATTAAACGTTAAACCTCTACAGGGCAAATTAGAGGGTGTCGCTTTATTTATTTTATTTTATTTATTTTTTTAAAACAACTCCCACCTTCACCACTTGACACGCTTAAATCTGTGAGCAGCCTAAGCTCTCCAGCCAAGTCAGACGTTGTCTTCGGGCCAAAATAAAGCGATGAGCGCTCTTTTAAATGAACCATCAAAAGCATTATTCTTATTACGATTCCCTCCGGACGTCTGGCTTCAGTTTTATCTCCGTTTCAAAGCAACAATATAATTTTTCCAACAGCTTTGATCGATCGCCATATCGTATCAGCCATTAACTTGTGCAGAACGTTCTGGAACAGACGTACCAGCTCCAAATTTCACATACGAAATAATAACATGGCTGCTGGAATTTACCATACTCGTCGGGCATGTTGTGGCTTGTGCCTTTCAGCGGTGTAAAATCTGGGCTTCTGAAGAACACCACCTGGAACTTGGACTACAAGCATCACTGTCCTGCCACTGGAAGCTCATGTTTTCTGGTCTAACTGAAGTACAAATGTGTTCAACCAAAAACCATGTTAATGTGGATGGAGAGAAAGTATGCATGGGGTGGCATCTACAGAAGTAACTCCACTTGGACCCTACACCGTTTGCTTTCTTGTCTGGGGACCACTCTGAATTATAAAACAGAAACGACATTGAGAAAATTCTTCAACTTCTGGAAACGAAGCAAAAAACAAATAAGTCTAGTTCTGTATAACTAGATGCGCTAAACGCAAGATATTGAGAAAAGAGGAGGTTTATACAGTTCCACAAAAGTCGTCTTCTCCTTTAATCTTGGATTTGGAGAACACTTGAAAGAAAGTCAGAATGAGAAACTCAGCGATGAAAATGAAGGCTAGAGAAAAGGCCTTAAATTCCTGTGGGATTCTAAGCATCGTGTTTATCAAAGTCTAAGCAATATACACCCTAACAACGATAATGTAGAGGCATCTGGCCCTCTGTCAACAAAGACATGGACATTTTAATTATTAAATGCCTCAGCTACATGCTGGGTTTACTTATTTCTAAAAACTGTGAGTGTAGTCGTACAAACATGGGGGGGGATGAATTTCAACAGTTAGAACCCAAGGTCGGAATTACTAGCACAGGCTCAATAGACACAAATACAAACAAACCGTGGGTTACTATGGCAATTAATCCCCAAGGCCATGAATGAAAGACTTCACCATGGTGACCAAGGATGATAGATTCTTACCAAAATACTTCACTTTCAAAAGGTGCCAGCAGTAAAGGTTTAAATGAATTTAATGTTTGCGTTTGTTGGGTAACAAAGTGTTCCTCTGTAACAGACCTCCTGTGAGCATATTGATATGGCAAACAGGTTTACATGCACCATATATATATATATATATATATATATAAACCGTAAATGAAAAGCTGCAAACAAAACGTAGTGAACAAATTCACAGAAATGTCACGGCGTTTATCCGACGCCTGCCGGAAAATGCCACATAGCCCGGAGCGAAGAACAACACACCTCGGATTTGACTCAAATTAAAATTTTGCGACTGGCGCTCCCGAGCAATAACAGCAGCGAAACAAAAACGTGCAGGACCTGGATGCTGGAGTCGCGTGTTGGGGGTGGGTTGACACCGGGTGTGTCGAATTTTTAAGACTAAACCTAGATTTGGGTTGTACGAAAAACGATCGACACTGCTTGTCGCGTTGATCTCGAAAGCGACAGCGTTTAAAAGAGGACACGCTAAACAAAAACACAGCAAAATATACAACAGCTGATCCGAATCAAAACTTCAAACCGAAAACGTCCTACTGCTACGCCCGAGCTCTTCCTTGGGAAAGGCAACACCAGCTTTCGGCTTCTAGCAGCACTGAGTCGAATGTGCGTCTAGGCGGTTTACCTCCTTTAGCGGCACAACAAAGAGATTGATTTGGCATCGGAGTCTAGAAACTTTATGGTTCCACACCAAGATCACAATAACCACTTCACCTTGCAGCCTTAGTTTCAATCCTTAATTAAAAACACTGTCAATAGAAAGTACACGGATTTGACCGGAAGCAAGTTTCTGTCATGGATAACATTACAGCAAATAAATTAGACTATTAAAAAGTGCAGTGATCTAGCTCCGCTTTCAGGGCTGGACATTAGACACGTAGCCATTTAATAGACAAATTACAGGCGTGAACTTCAAGGTTAATGAAATTGACTCCGAAAAAGCAGCCCGGGCGCCCCGACACGAAGCAGTCAACAGCTCCGCCGATTCTCGTGCGAGGACGAGGTGGGTTTGGGGCTGCCGTCTCGGTCAGGATTGCAGGACTACCCGACTATCGGTAACCCTGACAGACCCGGACGCCTCCGTTAACCATTCCGGTCGACGCTGCTGCGGGTCGGGTAAACATCACCGCGCGGGCCACCAGCAAAGCATCGCCTGTCCGTCGTTCTGCCGCCACGCTGGGAGCGACATGAGCGCAAAGCATCCTCTCTGCATCTTACAAAGGGACTGCGGTCGAATATTTCACAATTCCACCTAATTTAGATTTATTCGCATGGACGACAATTTTCAAAGCTATTCAAAGTATTTGGGTACCGGAGCTCCAACCACTGCGCTACCTGCCACCTTTCATGAACTCATGTACAGCCACATTTGTTCAAAAAGGAATACGGCACAGCGTTCAGTGCAGATAACCTTACACACGTGAAGTTCACTTCAAAAGAGCAAAAACGTCTCAATTCTGCCGTGTGTTGTGTTCAAACAGAGGCGCATTTTACTGTGGAATTTTACTGTGTTCCTGCTGCACCCCCTGGACACTCTGGCACTGAAGCCATACATCTATCCCACGTCGAGAAGAAGCAAAAACTCCTCCAACTTAAACATTAACACAACATACAAATTATTACATGGGTGCACAAAAGGACTGCGTTCCTAGCCCGATTTTGCAGTTTATAAGTACCGTATAGTTACTGAATAACGGAACACGGGAAGCTTGTTGGTTACACCAAAGAGGTGTCACCACAAAAACACGCAACTGGACGGCAGGATTTTCAGTTTTATTCTGTATCAGCTTGACAGCAGACGCCACCCTTGTCCCTTTTCTGCTCAGAAAAAACTGAATACGGTAACACTCACCTCCACGGCACTGCTTCAAAATAGTGCTTTTATTTTAGCCTTTGGGACAATTTATCATAATTAACCTCTTTTTTTTTCCCCACACATTTATTTTTAATTTCCTGAAATTTTTCATGCGTGATTTAAAAAAAAAAAACATACAGTTTTCTGTGTTTATTCGCTATTATTAAAGACATAACTATTTTTTATGTTGCACACGCACAGTTTTCAAGATCCATTTAGCCTGTCAGACACTATTAATGATCTTTTTCTTACCGCGCAGTTTCATTAAGTGCTCCATTTGTCTAAAATGCATCTGGACTGCTAATTGAGGCATTATTGTACATACATCTTACATTTTAGCCGCTCGGAGAATCATAACAAGTACACAAAGTCTGGTATAGTGAAAGATGAGACTTCAAAAACACCAGGCTGAGGTGGTGGCTGTCGAGGCCCTGAAGGACATAAAATGGTCTTGCTGTTGTGCTGCCCCAAGTCTGCCAAAACTGAGCGATTTAAATTTATTGTTCCTTTAATTAAAACACACTGGTTTGATCTCAGGGCTGCCATAAAACTTAAGATGGCTTTAGAGGTTGCAATGCAATGGAAGAAGAGCTTCTGCTGGCCACACACACACACTTTCGCTTACGTGAGGACGCACATCTACACGGCAGTACTTATCATCTAAACTGCACTTTCTCAAACAAATGAAGTATCTCGCGACCCAGCAACCCAGAGGAAATAGTATTTTGGAGATGTAGGAGTGATTCTTGAGTGATCGTCTCAAAGATTCTTTCAAAATGTCTTGTGTCCTTTCCTTGAAAAGAGAGCTGCTAAAATACAAAAAGGTGGGGGGGGGAGATACTCCTGTGGAAAGTGGTGCTTGATCTGTTGTTTCATCATCTTCACAAATGAGGTCACTAAATGAGATATACTGAAAACAACTGTATTAGACAACATGTAGCTGTCTGTAGGGTAACTTGTGGTGAAGGTCAAGGTCCTAGTAGAGTAGGGTACTGCCACTGGACCTGTGAACAAGGTACCTAAATGACTTCAAATAAGGGCTGTAGACAGCCTGCAAGTGGTTGCATGAGCAGCTGTGGTTCAAAGCTCACCTTCAGCACCTGGACCTGGCCCTCCTTGGTGATGTCCTTCAGCAGCTCGCAGAATGACTGGCAGAGGCTCTCGGCATAATTCTGGGTGGGATACAAAAGGACAGACAAGCAAGAGGAGGGAGGGAAAAGAGACAAAGGTCTCAGTAAACTACGGGAATGCACTCCCTTCCCCATCATATGGAGTAAATAATTAGATCTTCCCAGGCACCAGTAGCCTGGGTTTCATGTTTACAGCTGACTGCAACTCTCACCAGGCAGAGAACACTGGGCAATTACAGCCTTGCCCACTTAATTCTCCACTTGGGAAAACAGTACAGCATCAAGAAAGAAAATTTCATATTCACCAGCACTGACCTGGAGGAACTCTGTGGCAGACAGGTACGTATAACCGTTGATGATCTGGAAACATGTCCGGAGGTTTTCAGAACTCAACTCTGGAGAACAGGAGAGACCCAACTGATCAGAACCGGGACAGTGGGAGGGTACTGGAGACACAGGGGTTGCCATGTTTCATTGCTGACCACATGGAAACAGAGACCAGCTCAGCATGCTGGAGACCTGCAGACACTTGGGGGAAACACCTGTGTGTCCTCTGTGCCACCAAGTCTGGCAGGGTCCAGCTGTGGTCAGAACCTGTGTGAGCCAAGCGAAATGACTAAATCCTCACGCCGGAAGACTGAGACTTCCTCGGCGTTGAGCTGTGACTCATTCAGCTGTGGCACGCAAACATTCTACTGCTGTGACTCACTCAGCAGATGTAGAAGTCAACGGGCAGATGGGAGGACCAGGTCCTCGGCCTTGTACTCTGCAGTGTGGTCAAACACACGCTGTGAATTAACATCAAGCCAAAACACAACACTATTAAATTATAAACTACTCAAGAAATAGAGGGATCTCTTCCAAGCCCCAGGACACCTTAGCGGTAAAGCCAATGCATTTCAAATAAGAACACCTGCGCGGATTAGTTTAATATTTCATACCTTGGCATGCTTTAGCAAAACTTACATGTCCCTTGGGAAATTTGCACAGAAAATACATACATACAATAATTAAATAATAGAAGGCTTCAGTTTCCATTGGTCAGAGACACAAGTTCTGTGTGGTCAGACGGCAAAAGCACATTTCAAGGTCGTGTGAATAATTTATTCGCACGAGGCCAAGGAGAAATTAAAGACTTTGCAATGCTTTGGCCCTCGCGGGCACCTGGTCAGCAGGAAGAAACTGACCACCAGTCACCTACCAGGATTTTTCATCCTCCAGAACTTAGCAAAACCGATGAGAAGAATTAAAGTCTATTTCATGCTACTGGATAACTCTTCAGGGGAGCAGACCTTGAGGGAAACTTCGGAAGCTTTGATAAATGTAATGTCAGGCAATCTCAACATCTCGGTACCTCTCGTGTGAGGGATGCGGAAAACAGATATCGACATTTTTTAAACTGTGAACAAATAAAGACGAATGGAACGGGCACCATAGGCTTGAAAAGTCTCCTCTGCAGTCAATTACAAATCACATATTTAAAAAAAACACATAAAGCAATTAGTAAATATATTCTCATTACAGGCCGTTTGCTCACCACAACGAAGAAGAATAAAGAGAAGACAAAACGGATCCCGTATCATCGCAAATTTGACGTCAACCGTCAATAACCGTATGAGCGTTCGGGAGGCTGCAACAGCCACCTCGTGCAAACCTCTTTACAGTCACATCACCTGTCGCTGCACGGTGTTTATTTAAAAAAAAAAAAAAAAAAAAAAAAAAAAAAAAGGAAAAAAAAAGACAAGGTTCTGAAGTTGGCAGAGACAAATTTCCTCCCAAAATGAAGCCACGGTGATAAGTTCCCCCACGGCAATCGCTTTCACAAGGCAAGTACGCTGCCGGCTCCTAATCCTCTATGGGCAGCGTAATTACTTTTTGATAGATTCTTTTTGAGGTGGTACACTGGCTTGCAGGCATGACGTAAAGATATCAACCAATATGCAGACTTAGGCTCAAATTTTTATTTTATCTTTCACTTTCCTTACAGATTGTGTTTGGTCCTGGCTTTACACTTCACACAGACTACAAATTTGTCTTTTTCCCCTCCGGCAGGATACAGCAGAACACAAATTCTCAATGGAGAGAAGAAAAAAAACACACCCTTAACATTGAGTGCCAAGGCGCACGAACAAAATACATGAAATGGAATGAGCATCGCGACATTATGCAGAAGAACATTCTACGGTCAATACTGTGGCTATAGCTACAGATCGGACCTGAACCAAGCTGTGTGGAAACGTAACGCTGCTTTCCAGAATGTGAGGAGACTTAATGAGGAGCAAGTAATCCTAACAACTCCAAGTGTGGTTCTCTCCTCCTACAGGCGTGACAATATCCAACACAAGGGAACAGCACGTTCTCAGTCGGCAGGCCACCTATCCAATCCGCAAGAACGAGTGTGCGAGCAGATTCCAACCTCGTGCTCATCCCCAATTTAAAAAAACGGACCAAAAAGCATCTCGGGCGTTACCCCCTCTCCTCGACTTTCAGTAGACGCGTGCAAAGAAGACCTGCTGGATCGGACTCTTCTCACGCTGGGGGTGACCGATTTGTGGAGCATCTGGACATTGCAGAGACCAGTCGACGCAAGGGAGAAAACGTGCACGTTCTGTTCAGGATCCCCCAACCCCACCCCGGCTGCTGCCCGGCAAAGGAACAGATACTACAGCTGAAGTTAAAAAACAAAAAAAGTTGATCGTCGTCAAACAGATTTGGTCTTTGTCTTATTCGCCCTTTTATGATGACATCTGCTGAGAGACAATTTCATCTCCGCTTATTTATGAATATTTATTTCATCAGTGGTGGAGAATACCTGCTGAGTGAAACATTGAGTCCCCCCCTGCCACCAGCTGAAAAATTTATAAGCAATTGAGAGTTAAAAAAAAAAATTATGAAACGTGTAAGGCTTCGTATTTCATTGAGGCTTTACCTACCATTCTACAGCAATGACATCGGAAAACCCCACCGTTGGTGGGTAAAACTTTCTGCTCTTATTACCTGAAGCAACGGGCTTTGCACTTGAGACAAAAAAAACCTACATTTATAATAAAAGCAATTTGACCGACTTGTTTCTGCATCGATTTACACCTGAAGGAACTGCTACAGATGGCCCTGCGAGAAACAAGTACACACAGCGTCTGTGGAAGGGAGATGACTCAGGCCTGGTCAGGCTCATGCGCAGGGTCTTCGGTGCCGTTCCGAGAAGACGATTTCACGCTAACTTAATGACGGCGCGCGTGGCTGAACGTTCGCTATCAGCGCGTACTTTTTTAGGGGCTTCTTTTAGGCAAGAGGACAGATTTGGAACACAACAGAAGCATTCGCGATCAAGAGTTACGTCGCCGGTGCGGACTTTTTGGGCGCCTAAACGAAAACGAGGCTTGTTAAATCAAAGCTTTTCACTTAACTGATACTGCTTAGGTCTTAGTAGGCAGCTCACTGCTTTCTGCCAGAATTCATTCCAACGCTTTATCTTGGCTTCTTACGTGAGTAAGAACAGCAGCACACCTGGTGTCGCAACAGGTTCTTGGAGAACGCAGACCTCTTCTGTGAACTCTTCCAAAATCACCGTCCTCGGTACTTATAGTGCAGCGGCTCTTGTTTCGCAGAGACAATGAGCGACATCCTCTTTGCTTCACGCAAAAAAAAAAGCCCCCCCAAAAGGATTAATAATTCAATTTCACAAGCGAGATATTAGTTTGCAGTCCAAGTGCCACGTAAAGACCAAATCCAGACCCCCCCACAAACACATGCCCCCTCAGACATACTATATCGTATGGAACCATATTACTCCAAGTTAGACAGTTCCGTTAGTATTGATCTGTTGACATTTTACTTACCTTTGCATAAGATTTCAACGGTATTCGACATGGAGAACCAAATGTCAGCAAAGCTATATTCTCTTCAGGAAATACCGGCTTGCACAAAGCATTCACGTAAAGTCCAGCAAGTGGAAATAATCTACACATGACTAGCAAACGCATTACTTATTCAGTGAAACACCTGTGCAACTGGAAAGGCTGAAAATCAGCGCCGTAGCCAAAAGCGCACATAAAAATGCAAAATAAGGGACACACCTGAGGGACCCGAAGCCACCTAAATAATGAATGAGACTTTAACGGGGAACTTTGAAGCCGTAAGATCGCGTCTTAAACAACTACTCTACCTGCGCTCCCAGCAAAAATTGTTTGCTACCTTCAGGAAACGGTGCACTTTCCAGACGGCTCATTATTTCCCATTTGCATCCAACTAAAGTAAAACCCCTTGATGGTCTGACACGTCAGACAAAACACCTCCACAAAAATCAGTGGATGTACAGCAAATATAGTTTTGTTTTGGTATCAACCCAGGTAGCGCTTTTGTGGTATCTAAATCCCAGGGAACGGTCCGGTAAGCGTGTGCTTAATTCCCTGTGAACGCAGATTGAAAACCAATCTGTAACGCTCTGCTCTTTTTACAGTATCACAAAGATTCCCGAAATTAATCTGCCGCCGTTGATTTCACAGGTGCCAGAGAAGGTCTCGGCAGAAATGCTCTACGTGCTGGAAAATTAGCCGAAACCCTGAAATTAGATGAGCGGCTTGTGTTTGATGTTACTTCTGACGTATGACGAAAAGAACTATAAAAGTGACAGAATATGTGACAGGAAAAAAAATAAACGTGCTTAAAAATAAACCTGATTTCCGTCACCTTTGATAAAATTCACAAATAAAATAATTAACATTACGGTTATTGTCCATTTATGGTGCCTCCTTAACCCATGCTTACTTTTCCAGATGCTAACAAATATAAACACGTGTTGCTTGCTGGTACCGTACCGATCCTGAAACTCTGCAATTCCATTTTCAACACCAAATTTGAACATTTTCTCGGAGAATCCCAAGCTCTGTACCATATAAAAAAACGTACTGTCAACAGCTCCGAGAAGCTCTCTAGACGGAACTGGCAGATCCATATGAGCGTGGCTTCACGTGCGACATACCACATGTCAACCTAAGCAACGTAGAAAAAGGTGGTGGAATAGGCGGTAAATGGGATGAAAGCAGATTTATAGCAGACACAAACATATCATGTGGAGAGCATGGCATCGCCTTTGTGGAGCTATCAGGAGAGCACTGATGTCTCCCATAGCTCAGCATATGATTTAGAAGGGATAAAAATCAATCACTGTTCCATTGATCTGCTCCACAATCTGGATTTTCCCCACTGGGCCAACCTGCTGATTTGTGTCAACGTACCGCTTTTCCCAACATCTTGTTGATTTATGACTATAAGCTGACAGCTAACAAATAAGGTGCAAGACCCAAAGCCCTGAAAGAACATCTCTGAGGCATTTCAATTCTGCTTCAAGCAAAATCATGTGAATCAAAACGGGAGGAGCTTGTGGACGAACAAGCTTTGTTGAAGGCAAAGTGGAAGACCACAATTGACTAGAGAAGTGTACAAGGAAGAGGAATGACAAAATGAAGGAGGGCTGATAAAGAAATGAAAAACCCAAGATACTGTCACAGACTGGTACTTTATTAAGAGATTAGTCTATGACCTTAGATGTTCCTTCAGCACAAAATTCTTTTGCACCTGCAATGTTTACAGTCACATTTACCCCCCTTTACATGTGTTAAAAAAATCCTTAGAGAAGCAGTTTTAGAAGACATAAATATTAAATATTTCTTCCGCTCATATGTTCAGGCCTCCAGAAATTCAGTGCAAGTAGCACAGGTATGAAGAAGGAGAGGGTGACTTTGATTGGACTCTGTTGTGAAGTGAGCTGTCAAGTCAAGCAGAACTGGTCAGGCATGATGGACCCATGATGACGGCCAACCCCAAAAAAGCCCGGTATTTCATGGCGATCAGGGCAAGAGCACAACAGCACTACAAGAGCTTCACTCAGAAAGCTACTCTCAACCTATGCTGCACAGAACACGTTCCTTGCACGCTTGGGAATCGTCCACTTCTCTGACAGAAGCAATTTTTTTTTTGGATAGTGATATTACTGCATACAATTTGACAAAAAAATGCTGAAAAAGAAATCATAAATTAACACTGTGATGTACTAGAATGAAAAAGATCTTAAAAAGGTATAAAAAATCTGGAATGTGTAAATGAGAAATGGCCACCCTTTTCCTACCCACTGTCATTAACTACCACCCCACCATCCATAGAGGGGGAAAATGGGTCTCTCTTTTATCTACAACTTCTTATTCCTTCTTATTCCTATCCCTCTGTATCCATTTTAACCCTAAACTGTGAATCTCTCTATCGTTAAAGCCCAAACTCTGTTCTTTACGAACAATTTTATTACCCTATGTGTTTTTTTTGCCTGGTTAAATACACACACACACACACACACACACACACACACACACACACGCACACAGAGACATACACAAATGATATGCCTCTAGGCAGTTCCCAGCTGATTTATCAAGACGAAGACAAACGGGGTGATAGAGGGGTGTTCTGGAGGAAGGACCCAAACTGAAAATGGGGAGTTATACATGACACACACAAGGCAACAGATAAATGACCAATAGGATAATAATAAAGTCTGGTGATATATAATTTGTTTATATATATATATATATATAGTAGTATCTATACCCCCAATAAAATATGATACTTGATCATTTGTGCTTTGGGGCTATTTTAACGCTAGGGATACAGCTACTCTTGATAAGTTCAGTGGCATCATGAACTCAACTAAGCACCAAGACATGTTAACCCAACTGCCCACAGACTTGCCCATAGCAGGACCTTTCAACGAGACAATGACCAAACACACGTGTAAATATCAGCAGAAAAACAGTTGAGGGAAACTGTTTTGCAATGAATATCTCAATGTCCAGAATTGAACCCAGTTAAGTAAAGAGGACAGTCCACAAGCACAAATCGAAGATTATCAGGGATGCTGAGCAAGTGGAAAAAAAATACTACTCAATAAAATGTTTTATACTTGAAAAATTGTGTTATAATAAAAAAATATATGATGTGTTATTTTATACATTAGTTTTTGCTCAGTTTCACAAAGGGTGCCAGTATTTCTTGAGGTAACTATATTCATGATTAAAAAGTAGCATCATAAAGCTCCTCGAGACACTAAAAGACAACTTAATATGTGTGTTGCTGGGGAAATCCATGGTAAAAACTGACAGTATGGAGGTGGTGAGGCAGGCGGGCTAGAAGAATTGACAGGGACAGTAATGTGAGGGAACTAATCCAAATTCACCGCAGGTAAGTTGTGTAAAGAGTGAAGCAGCAATCGTGGGAAACGGTCCAGGGTGCAGGAGAAAATAAAGTTGCTATTAGAGGAACACTCATCTCAGGGTTGTTGACAAGGCAGTTTGCTCTGAATGTACAGTACTGTGCAAAAGTACTGTTCCACAACCTCGCACACAACCTAGCAGTTCGGCTGTTCCTCACCCAGTTTTAAGCCTCCTACACAGCTGTTTCTGTTTCAGTTCATGACTGTGTTTCACCCTAAATATGAAAACGACGATCATTTTCACCTGTTTGGTATAATTGGTCAATCGCACACCTGAATATAATCCTACAAACTTTGTGCAAGTGTACCTAGAAGAACTGATGCTGTTTTGAAGGCAAAAGGTGGTCACACCAAATATGGATTTGATTTAGATTTCTCTTCTGTTCATTCACTTTGTATTTTGCTAACTGATTAAAAAAAAACTATTAACACTTCTATTTTTGAAAGCATTCTTACTTTGCAGCATTTTTCCACACCTGCCTAAAACTTTTGCACAGTACTGTACACCTACATTTCCCAAAAAAAATAGAGACAAATCACTGTGACTGGTCAATGTGCCCAGACTGACACAAGTGTTCCAGCAAATATCATCATTCTGCAAATTAAAAAGAAAACAAAACCCCTGAAAAGAAAGCCTTCAATCACCCTAACCTTCCTCGGAAATTTTCTTCGTACAAAAGCCCCTAAGGCTCGCAGTAGTGTGTAGTGCAGCAAAAACTTTATAAAATATATTTAATGAGATGTAACATATCCCTTGGAGTCAATGCATCAAACAGAGGCAAAAAATAGGCCTTTCCAGAAAAGTTTACATACTGAAAAGTGAATAGCGCAGTTTAATTTCCCAGCACGACATTTGTAGTTGTAAATTTGGTTGCACGTCTAGTAGAGGATTGTTTTGTACCCTTGGTCTCACATTAGATGTTTGACTGATGCCACAGTGCAGACCTCCACTGGGCCCCGACAAAGGCTTCCATGTCTGATTTCACATTTGTCAGTTGGCTATCGGTAAACACAGAAAGGCAGCTGAAAGCGATCGAAATCTGCCTGTTTATTAATGGATCTATGCAAACCCTTATTTTTTTGAAAATCTGAGTTTAAGAGCAGACAATCGTGCGCACCCTGTTGTGTCACACCAGTTATTTCCAGATGAGGCAGGAGCTGAACGGAAATTTAAATATACCAGTGACGGCCACTTTCCAGGGATTTCAAACATTAATACCGCAGGTAAACCCGGATTCTTTAAGGTCAAATCACGACAAATACATCTCTCCAGCGATGACAGAAGGATAACTTGCTGATCAGACAGACAGATGAGACCCACCGTTTTTCTGTAGTTAATTCAAATAATGCACCATTCTCCCTGAAAGAATTAAGATTAAAAGAGCTTTTGTCATCCATTCATGCCTTTCTTTTGTTTGCAGTGGAACAAAACTAAAAAGCTGTGAAAGGAACTGAATTTCTGCTTATTCTACAACGAAATTCGAAAATGGCCTGGACAGCATTATCGGTGCCCTTTGGAAGTTATAAGAAATAATTGTATTGCGGTGATACTTCAAGCAGCTGTTCTCCTTTACTTAGTACCACAAGTATCTTCAATCTTATAACCCCTCGTTCAGTCAGTTTAAATGGGGGGAAGTCCTCACTGCTGTTTCGTGTCCCTGTGTGTATCACAGTAAACATGGAAAAGAGAAGGAAAAGCAAAGAGTTGCTTGAGGAGGTTAGAAAGAAGATGACAGTCAAGAATGGTCGACATAAAGGCTACAAGACCATCTACAAAGAGCTTGATGTTCCTGTGACCACTGTTGGCAATATTATCAAGAGGTTTAAGGTCCACAAACCAGAAAATAAAGCTATGTAGTTGTGGTCCATGTCCAGGTTTAATGGTTCTGCCTACTACAATCGGACAAAGCTCTTGCGAGATTCCAGTACCAAAACGATGACACAAGAACAGACCAACGATCGACGTGGAGAAGGATAGTGATGCAGACTGACAGTGTCAAGTAAAACACTTCTCCAAAGAGCATCGAGTCACTGAAGTTTTCAACCTCGGCAAGCACATGCTGCATTTACACGTTTACTTGCAACCGCTGCAACTTCCAACATCTGAGTAGTGCTACACTCAACTTCCTATGCACATTACCTGCCGAATACAGACCACGTTCTACCAAAAAAACCAGCTATGATCATTTTTATTCCAAAAGGTGATACGATCAAGGGCAACAGCAGGCATTTAAAGGTGAAAGTGAAATTTTAACAATCGTTTGCTATTCTGTTTAGTTCTTCAGGGTCACACTTCTCAAATTCCACCTCCAGCCTCACATTTGTGGTGCACAGAAAGATATGTACTTCTCTGTTTATATTTTTTTTAAAAAACTTCTTACTCTTGACCCTTCAGAAGTATCCAAACACTTACAGTTCAAAGGAATTTAAAACCCCTTCCACTTTCAGATCTTGTTTGCTAGTTGCTCCCTTCCCACCTAGGGCTTCCACCTGACAAAAAGGCCGTCACAATTTCCAATTCTTTTACTATCATTAAAAATGCGGTACAAATAAGTCTCTTCAATATGTCACTTTGTTTGACAGGCTTCTTATCTGAGCACAGCTTTGTTCAAAGGCATCATTCTGTGACTTTTGAGGGAAAAAGGGAAATGATTAAGACACCGTAAATCAACGCTTCGATGTTCACCCATGCAAAATTAGCCAGTCGACAACAACAGCAGCTTGAGAGGGATGAAGAAAAGCACATGTTTCCTCTTGCCACTTTTAAGAGAAGAAACAAAAGGTTTTCCTGTCAGCAATGAAGCCATGACCCCAGCAAGGTCACCTACCCAAGAGAACATGAGGCACTTGGTGTTCACTTGGGGAACACTTCACTTGGTGGCACTTCTCACCACAGAACAGTCTCAATCAATCAATCAATCAATGAAGAAGAAGAAGAAGAAGAAGAAGAAGAAGCAGCAAAGTGCATCTTTATTGAAGCATTTAAACTTCCTTTAAAATAACTGAGTTGCCTGGCGCTGCCTGGGCAAAAAGTGGAAAGGTAAGAGTAAAGCATTGGTAACACATTTTGTATTGCCAAACTGTATTATTCTATAAGTGGTTGCATTCAGTATATAAATATTCAGACAGGCCAACACCAAACTGACACACATCGCGGTCACAGTTCAGCGGAAAGAAGGAAAGGAAAAAGTAACAAGATATGTATCACCATACTTTATTGGAGGTACCTGCCACAAAATTGCATAGCACTGTGTGTAAAGCGGCCCATTTGTCTTTGACAAACGTTTATCTTGACAAATTAGCTGGGAACTGCCTGGAGGCACACATCTGTAATGTGTTAGGTGTGTGTGCACTGGCCTGTTTGTCTTCATCTTCACAACTCAGTTGGAAACTGCCTGGGGTCACTTGCTACTAATGTGCATAACACAGTGTGTGTGTGTGTGTGTGTGTGTGTGTGTGTGTGTGTGTCTGTGCCTATGCAAAAATCACATTTATGGTGGAAAATAGCCATGTGCCAAATTTTATGCCTGCGGTTTGAAAAACAATCCTGTGCAGACACACACACACACACACACACTCACAAACAAACAAACAAACAAACAAACAAACAAACAGAAACTGAGCTTTACAGATAGAGAGATGAGTGCATAGTCATAATCAACAAACAATTTAGGCGAATAACTGGCCAAATGAAAATGCATAAGGAGAGTTACGTTTCCCGCCCTGGGAGAATGACCGTCAAAGGAAGCCAAAGACAGAAGAAGGCCTTTGCCTTTCTCACTTGGGGGTATATGAACAAAAAGGGCCAGTGGCCACTAGAGGTGCATGTGAATGACTCCTGGGCCAGCAAGGTCCCAGAGCTGCAGAAATTACCCAAGGGCTCAGGGGCTGGGAGTCCACCGTTGGAATTCAACAGAAACTAACCCAGGTCAAAATATCCCACATGGGACAAGGCAAGAGTGAGATTTCAGGTGTCACGTACAGATTGAAGTGAAATATTTAAGACCTACTTCCTGCCCATGGGGATGGGGTCAGGAGAATCTCTATAACAGCTACTGCAGACACACCTCTTATTGCTACAGTATCCTGGAAGCCGGTGTGGGGGTGCGGCACATCCAGAGGCAAAGCCACACTGAAGAAGACATATTGAAACTGGCAATCCAACGGACATAAAACGCAAAGAAGGTCCACGTGCAGACCCAAATCTACTACTGGGTCACGTTAACATTGCGGTGCAACGACATACTGCCATACGTGCAAAGCTTGGTCTTCGACGGGAGGCAAACAGTCAAACTTCGCCCCGGGACACAAGCAAATCTTTACGAACAACAAACAATCCTCCGCAGGATGTAAAACAGCAGGAAGTCACTACCCAAAGCACACTTACATCTTTCTGCAACAAGATATCCGCATGCTAATGCACGCTAATTTGATTTTTGGCCATACTTAACTTGCTTAAGTTGTTCTTTTACACAAAATGATGCTCATACCATATGCCGCCCTTTTCCTGAAATAATTGCGTAAAGTACCTCAAAGAACTACCGATGCCCGTGACCTTTCGTGGAAATCTGACGGTCACAGCTCCGCTTCCCACACAACTAGACTTCTTGCTGCTGCTCCTCCTCAGCTACCTCAACGTTCTAATTCTCCCACTACCTCAAACAACCTGTATTCACCGTCTCATAAAAATCACGGTAACTAAACCCAAGGTCAAGTTAGCAGAGGTTTCTGAAATTTGCTGCAGTGCATTTCCCCTGAACGCAACAAAGGGCAAAGTTTTGTGTAAAACACGTCACCCTACTTCTCCACCGTCTGCACGCCTCATACTGGATCGCCCTCCCGCCGTTACCACCCAGGCCGTGGATCCCGGCTCTTTGTCAGACAGCGAGGACGCAGACGGCACAGAATCGTGACTGTCGAGGAACAAGCAGGGAAACTGGACAGGACATGTTCGGTACCTCAATTCGCAGATCATGCGGCAGAGGGTGCAAAATGAGAACGCCGAGGTCGGATCGGTGGATGCTTGGCGCTCGCCATGTGCGGCACCTCGTCCCGACCGCTGCGGAAAGGTGGTGATGAACGCGGAGCGTGTGCAGCCCGGGGGGCGCGAGGTTGCACGCAGAGGAGCGTTGACGGACCGCAGCTGTCGCCAGCACATTAGTGCTGGAAGGAGGGTTCCAGCCGCTGGCCTCATTAAACAGCATGGAAGGAAGCAGCAGCTCTATGATACGAAGATGCAGATTAGGTGTTAAAGCGGATTAGGCGGTCACATCCTATATTAGAACAGCATTTAAAAAAAGCACATGAAGTCTTTCTGCGGTCTTGTGGACGGATGAAAGAGCTGCTGATTCCGGTTACTGTAACGCTCTCCTATTGGCGTGGCTGCTCTCGAAGTTAAATTCAAACACAAAGTGTGCTTCAGCTTTGAAAACCAGAGAGGACCCAGCTGCACGTTCACCTGATGAATCCACCCTCAGGAAGGAGGCTGGGCTTCTTCAAGGGT
This sequence comes from Arapaima gigas, assembly GCA_900497675.1. Classification (NCBI taxonomy): domain Eukaryota; kingdom Metazoa; phylum Chordata; class Actinopteri; order Osteoglossiformes; family Osteoglossidae; genus Arapaima; species Arapaima gigas. The sequence continues at coordinate 229,230 of UFQX01000467.1, read as the reverse complement.
TATGAGTAGGGCAGGCAGGCTTGGGAACTGGCCAAACATAGATTCCACCAGATTTAACCAAAGTTCTCTCTGATTTCTTATTCACTGCTGCATGTGCAATGAAATACTTTTACTCAAGATTTTTTTTTTCTTAACCACAGCTGAAACCCACGCACCATGACAACAGATACATTCAAAGATTCAACACGATATAAACTGTAAGACTATAAAAACGGGGGAAAACACCGCATAAGCAAGCATGACGGGAGCAGATGATGTGCACCTGGATAATGATGTGCAACAACACATCTTAGAGGGGAACAGTAGCAAACAGTAGCACTCAACGGTTGATTTTGTGTACGTGTGGGCCCAGAGGGCCACAGAGAAAATCGGACTAAACGTAACCAATCGCCCTATCTCCGGGTGACCTCCTACCATTGTCAGAATCGTCCAAGGCTGGAAGAATCACGGCCTGCATCTAATCCTGCCTGGTGGAGGCGCCTGGGTAACAGCCCCTAATTCCGACTTCTCTCCAGAAGTTCAGATGTAAGAGATAACACGGGGGTTTATCCATCAAATCTGACAAAGAAACACATTCTTCACTGATAGAGATTTTTATTTGAGCAACTTCAGCATGTATGTGTTTGACAGGCCTCGGATACAGCAGTGGAACGTTTCAGAGACGTGCCAATGACCAACACCGCTCGCTGACTCGGTGAGGTCTTTGAATATACATTTTCCCCCTCGATTGTATGAATCTACGACGGGGCCCACCGTTATTTGCACCACAAACTTGAAACTCATTCACAGCGGTACTGGGTTAGGGTCAGGGTTAGTACAGATGCATCCTAAAGCGATTCGGAATCAATACCATTTACTAGTTACGGAACAATTCTCTGGGATGAAAGTTTGCATTGCCATAGCAATGGTTAATGATTCTGTTGTGAATTCATGGCTTTGTGTGAAAAACTGCACTGTTGCGAGACCAACGCTGCCTCACATTAGCGCAGGCAGCGGACGCTGGGCTTCTCACGTCGCCTCCCAGGATTCATGGCTTTAATAGCGAGCGTGACAAATGCACTAATAAGGTTTTTTACTGAATGGGAGGGAAATTCGCTATTCACACCTGCGTTGCTGAGAGGGCTAATACTGTCAGCATCTTAGCGTGACAAGGTGGTACTCACATGGATTGTACATTAAATCAAAGGAATAAATAGGTTCCATTTGTAACCGCAGATTTTGTGCCCCCCTCCCTCCACTTGAGCTCATGCTAGTCAATAGAGATAGTGTTAGTGCCAGGCACAAACATAAAAAAGAAAGTGGGTGCTGCCAACTTTGGAGTATAGCGTCTCTGACAGAGAGAGCTAATTTATCTCACTGGAAAGAAAGACATAGGCGCAAACTTGCTGGAGTCTCTTGCGACTGCTAGTGAATATACATTTTCATAAAGGTTACCTTCTAACTCTTTGGGCCACACACCTGGTCTCATGGAACCCATAGAACCAACCTGTATTGCGCTTGACATAGAAATATGTAGAAAAGCAAGAACCGCAAAATGCAGATGCTGGGAGGAGTGCATGGTGAAGGAACCCGATGGTCGCAGGCTTGTAGCCAGGGAGCGGCCAGTAAAATACTTTGAGAAATGCAGACAAGTCAAACTAGTGAACTGCAACATTGTTCGGCAGAAATTCACAATAAGACACCTCCACCAAAGGCGAACTTTGACCTCCTGCCTCCAAAAGTTTGCACTCACTCGACTGGCACCCGTCAATCACTTCTATTATCGGTCCTATTATCTGCGGAACCGCGCATAGCCGTAGTTGGGCTTCCACCTGAGCAGCCATAGCCGCTTGTGTCCCCTCTGGGGGAAATTACAATGCCGCTGATATCTGCCCCAGCGTGATTTATGCTTCATTTCTTCATTTCCTGCATGACTTGGTGAGTGGGCTGAGGAGGCCGTTGGCATGAAGAGGCAGGAGGCCTACCTCGCAATAAGAAAAGCACTAACTACTGCCTTCGTGGACTGGAAGGAACCTGGGCTCATCAGGAGGACTCGAGCACCATCTGTGCAGCAGATCCCACCAAACCCAAATCAGCAGGCAGAGATGGGAAGCCTGTCAAGCTCGCGACTTAGCAACGTGGCCACTGGAGACACCGAGTCCTCAGTCAGATCATACAAGGCAACCTGGCAAGGAGACAAATCAGACTGGGTCTCCCTCAGCACAGCCACTGAAGAGAAGAAGCTTCCATCTGATAAAGCACATCTGGTACAAAACACAGCTGCAGATGACACCATCTAAGCAAACACAAAGCCATCAACTCAGAAGCGACACAAGAGACTCCCCTCCGGTCCCCCAAAACACCGACAAGCCACACAAAACCTTCCATTTGATCTAATAAACAAGTCAGTCTAATAAAACGTGAGCAACTGCAGCAAATTGTGTGAGACTCCGCAGTTCTCTACTGAAGCTTATCTCCAGCATAAAACAACTCTCCTTCTACCTGATCAACCATACATGCTGAAAGCAAGTTGCAGCCCAGAAGAATCATACAGGGGGAAAGACAAGTAAAAAAGACAAAGAGACAGTTGCACTGAGGAATATCAGACCAGGGTATCGGACCTCTGACGCGTGCCCCGGGATCCAGTGGCCTCGTTCCCCCTCGAGCCTTCAAAACCCAGCACCGATCCAGAAATAAGACCATCTGGAATAAACAAAGGCGCACAGAGCTACTGAAAACTGACGTACCAAGCAGGGCAGACATGTTCTGGAAGATTCTGAGAAGCTCTGGAGTGATGGAAGGGCAGTTTTCCAGGGTCACCAACCTGGAACAGGGAAACACAAAATTAGGTGAGCACACTGTAGCTGAGGGAGAGGGGAACAAATTTCCAAAAGGTAATGATACAGCAAACAATCTTCAAGTAGCAGAAGGAACATTTTGCAGTCACTTGCTGGCCTGACTATGGAATAGCTATTAAAAATGAATTAACTCTAGATGGTGATACGAGTGAATCTCTTCATTCTTCTTTGCTGAATTACGTGTTTGTGTTCAGTGTCCTTTGGCACACATCGCCGTGACCCAGCAACCCGCCCGAGTGACCCGTCAATGCGTGAAAAGACCCCTTAGCACCGAAAATGCACAGACAGCTTTTTTTTTTGTTTGTTTGCATTTGGGATGCAGTTTGACACACATTCGCATGCAAAACAAATGAGGTGAGTGTGCAAAGTTGAAAGCCATTTGTCTCAGACAATCTGAAATTACTCCAAAAGGCCTGAACTGCTGAGCAAGGGGCAGAATGCATAAGCACTTAATATAATTCATTCTTTCCTTTTAAAGCAAAAGTCAAATATAAATGTTATAAGTTGTATAACACATAAAATGTTACACATGGTATCATTTTGTGACCTCATTAAATGGGTAAGTATAGCAATGGGTCTGAACACTTTTGCAAGCGACAGCACGTGGAGATTTTTTTCAAAAAATTTCACAATTTACTCCTGAAGAATTTGGAAACATTAAGACCGTAAACTGGATCGCTTGTATTATATATATATATATATATATTTTTTAAAATGCTGGTCAAAAGCTGTCTTAAAAGGTTCCATGAGATCCATTTGAACCTGTGAACTACAAAACAGCACAAGGAAAAAAAAAGACAACCAGCAAATTATCTAAAACAGACTCCAGAAGAAGAAAAATGCTGAAAACCACCTACAAAAGTCTTTCAGCTCCTGTTCAGGTAAGCCAGAAAAGAAAGGCAGACGCTGTGAAACATTTAACCCCAAAATCAGGTGAGATGCAAACAGCTAGGAGAGCGAGAGCAATAAAAAAATTATGTGGGTTACATGAACATATATATAGTGTTTGACACCTGAGGGAAAAATGCTATGAAGCAAGGACGGTTCCAAAAATAATGCCATGAATACTTATTAATCAATAAACCTTCTAAAAAGTGCAGTAGACAAAAAAAAACCTCCATCAGATCAATGTTTGGTGGGACCACCCTTTGCCTTTAAAACACCGTCAGTTCTCTTATGCAAACTTGCATGCAGTTTAAGGTAGAGGTCGGTAGGTTCTTCCAAACATTTGGAGGAACTGGCCGCAGTTCTTCTGCACACTTTGACTGTCTCTGCATGTCCTCCCAGACTGACTTGATCATGTTGAGATCAGGGCTCTGTGGGGACCAGACCATCTGCTGCAGGGTAGTTGTGTATGACTGAGATTGGGTGTTTGAGGTCATTCTCAGGCTGCAGAATAAATTTGAGACCAACCAGAAACCTCCCTGATGGTAGATAAGAATCTACTTGTACTTCTCAACACACATTCAAGTCGCATGCCTAACACTTTTTCACAGTACTGTACAAGCTGTTAAAAAGAAAGTTACAGTTAAGAAGCTGACAAAAGATTTAATGGCAAGAATCAAGTGCTATTCAGAGAAGGTGTCAGGTGTCCCCTGGCCCACATGCCACAGTGCAAAGCCTTTCCCGGAACACCATAAAAAGGCTGTGACGCATCCGACGTGGCGAAGGAGATGGTGGGGAGAGCATTTAGAGTGCTTTGAACCTCCTCATCGCAATGCAAATGGCCGTCTACTCACAGTCAACCCATTGCATCCATCATCACTTCCGCGCATAAGAAATAACAGGATGTCATCGGTTGACTAAGCAAGGCACCCTTTTGTGTACCCATTTGCTGAAGTAAATGTGGCGCAGATAGGATTTAAATTATCCATTAAAAATAAAACACGTGAAATCACATAGAAGCAGTTGTACTGAGCAGAGGGTACAAAAAGTGACACATCTCTGTCAACTCACAGGAAACTAGTCAAAGTGAGACCGAACCTGGGCCTCCCAGCCCATTTATCTATACTTCAAAGGAGGTGTATTATCCTGTCGTGAAAAAATAAACCCTGTAAGAGAGCAGTATGAACTGCATAAAACGTACCCTGCGCTGAGCTGTCACACCAAATGCTGAATTTGGGAATATCTGTCCCGAGCAGACTTGTGGAAGTACAACCAGACGTCTGCGTGAAGTTTGTCCCCGACAGAGAGCATTACACTTTACGACGTGAGTGTAAACACGGTGACGTTGTCAGACAGGAACAGCACGCTGCCCTTGAAGCGCCGAAGTGCCAACGGGTTCTTCTGTAGAAGCTAACGTCCATAAACTCTAACAGGTTTTATACTTTCAAATATGCCGCATAACCAGCAATCTCCATTACCGGCAGAAAACAACGTGTGGAGGTGTGGTATTTCAGCAAGTCATTATATCTCACCTTTCCCGTCTACAAGTCGGCATCGAAAAGCTGCACTAATGGGGACCAAGTCGAACATCTTCTGAATAAATAATTCATGTAAAACTAAAACGGACGCACAAAATGGTGCCTTTTAGCCCGTAAACGTTGGAATAATGTGACTAGAGGTTCCGGGTGGGAGCCAGCGATGCTATGCGAATCTCAGGGCATTCAAGACAAAGGGAACAATGGGAGCAATGGCATCATTGGGGGGGGGGGGGGGGAAAAAAANGGGGGGGGGGGGGGGGGGGGGGGGGGGGGGGGGGGGAGGGGGGGGGGGGGGGGGGGGGGTAGAAAAAGTGACATGAAAAGCAGCAAACCTAGCGAACCCAAAAAAAGAGCAAGAGCACGTCGGTCCGTGTGGTAAGAAAACGTCGCCGGTCACGCAGTGGAAATGGTGATGAAGGACCAACGGCTGCCGGTTTATTAAACATGGAGAACAAAATAAGAAGAGGTGTCTTGGCTAGTAGAGACACATTAATAATACTTTTTCAGCACAACAGACACATATTTGCTCTGGGCCAAGGGAGGAGGAACAACACAAATTCTAACAGTAGACAATTTCAGTGTTGGATAAAAATTTATCTGGAAAATAAAGGAGCAGCGAAAATACATAAATGTAAAGATTCCTGCATGCACTAGACATGGATCAATAATTAAAGGAGATGTGGCTTTCTAACCACCTTGTTTCTATCTGACATCCAAGAACCTGCAGAACCACAGGGCTCGGTGTTTAGGAGCACATGCTACATTTGTATTGTTTGTTTTGATTCCGACAGACAGCAAAAGCTCTATTATTCCGAGATGATCAATACGCCTTACAGTTCTGCAATTACCATGAACACACTGACGCTCCACAGATCCATTGTGTAAATGGTTTTTTAAAGTTTATTTTGCATCCAGCTGCAGAGGTCCAAATGTACTACGAAGGCCTAAAGAATAAATGTACCGTCTCTGACAGTTGATATCCTGCCTCCTCACATTTTGCCCATTTAAAGCCTCGTATTTAAATTCTTAATTTATATTTTGTGTGATGGGGGATCACCGGCCAGTAGAACCAAAGGTTGATTTTGCCACATATAAAATTAAACACGGTGTGGGTCGGTGCTTTCCTCTGCAGAACCCCTCACAACCCTGCCCCTGGTAGAAGACAACTAGGGCAGAATGGAAAAAAAACATTTGCTTCTGGGGTCCAGTTTGGCTACGACTGAGATGGACAGATAAACTTCTCCGAACGTGCTGCTGCTACAGAGCTGGACAGACTGGGTTTCCACGGATACAGCTGTCTCATAATGACCGTTACACACTCACTACGCTTCCGTCTACTAAGCGCGCTTGTGGCATCGCTAGTTGTTTAGCAATTTTGTGAGCCTGAACCGGTCCGTATAAACGGCTGCGAAAATGGATAAAAGAAAATCACCCAGAATAAGGGAATCCTCTAGGTAAGACCACACTGTACTCTAATGAAAAAAACATTCTCAGACTTGCTCCTCGGTAATCAAATCAAAACAACATCTTAATGCACCGTACAGCTTGCAATGATGATATATGTGTTTTAATCCACTTCTAATTTCGGAAGAAAACTGGAAAGAAAAAGAGTTGATGAAAAATACTGCGTTCATGCAAACAATCGTGCTCTTAATGTACGAGACAAAAGGAAGAGCCACCGTTCAGGCACGTGTTTCACAGCAGTGCGATTTGAACAACGGTGGAAGGGTGTGCGAAAGACTGGCGTGTCTAGCGAAAAGTCAGAGGCTTGCCAGAAAGCAGAAGGTTGTAGCACAACAAAAAATGCAAAACCTAAAATAATTAGCTGTTCTGCATCATTATTTTTTCCCTCCAAAAAGAGCGGCCAAAAAAAAAAACCCCCAGCAAACTGGCAATGCTAAGAAAGCAACTAGCTACGTACGCAGGTGACCCTGCCCAACAGGCTTCCTCGGCTGTGGGTCTGCGTTCCAACCGCACGTATCACCTTCATATGATCGATTGTTAAAAATTAGCTCCCCTTTAAACAAGGAAGGCTACTGCCTACTTACGCAACGTACCCCATACGCCGAGCGGTTTCAGCGAGAGAACATGAGAAGTGTATGCGAGCGTGCAAAAGTATGAACGCTTGAGAACAAAGGCTCTGCAACGGCCGGGGAGGAGGAACGGGCGTGGACGATGTACCAGAGTTCCAGGCCGTCTTCTAGCAGGTACACGTGCGGAGGCTGGGACACGTCTGTGCTCAGCTGGATGACGGGAAGCAGGAATGCGTACAGGTTCTTGCTCTCTGCTCCAAGGCCCTGTGAAAGCATATGACACACACTGATGATCAACAAAGACCCTCTTTAAAAACAAAAATATAAGAACATACTCTGGAAAAAGGTTGTTTAAATGTTCCACTAAAAAAACCCATCTGCTTAAATTGTTTAAAACCTTTTATTTTTTAGATCAAAGCATCAAGTAATAATTAATAAGCTACGCCACTATTATTATCTCAATTACTAATGCTCAGCTTAACAAAAATACATCAACTATCCGGAAACAGGTATTTTCTTTTAGTAGCCCACGTATGTCTAAATACTTCCCTGGAGCAACTCAGGTTAAGTTCCATAATTAAGAGGTCAACAGCAGGAACCCCCTTGAAAAGGGGTAGCAAACCCACTGAGGTAATCCCACAACTAGCTGCAGGTATTATAAAAGTCACTCAACACATTTTCTGTAAAATTGCTTCCGTAAGTTACATCATCCACTATAGCGTCTGCCCAGACCGAATGTAGTCAGAGCTGACATGGAGAACAACCCCAGTAAGGTGCCACCGGTGATGCTCCATCAAGGCCAAGCTGACCAATAGCTGAGCTGACAGCATGGGGTGGGGGTGGGGTGGGGGGAGGCTGCTGGGCAGTGTTTGAGGGACAAATGACAGACCCTGACACACCCCACTCAGTGATGCTAAACACTGAACCTACAGCTTACACCAAAAATATATGTGTGTGTGTGTGTGTGTGTGTGTGTGTGTGTGTGTGTGTGTGAGACTTAGATCAGACATTTAACTACTAATTAATGCAGAAATCCATGGTAACTCCAAAGGGTTCTCATACTTTTTCTTGTAGCTGTTGGCACGCACTATTATTTTTAAAAAGCATTTCCAACGACTGAGTGCAGATGTGCCTTTTAAGGACAATGAACTCTGGACTGGATTCCCAGACCAGGAAACTTTTTCCTCGTGTTCTGAAATGGGGCCACCAACAGCTCGATAAGAATCCCAGGGCGACAGAGACGGAGAATAAAAAGCAAGTAGTGAAAACTGAGGCAACAGCGAACTGTGGGTTCAGACACGGGTTCTGATCGAGTTCTGTCTGTGCACGGTGTGCATGTTCTGCTTCTGTTTGTGTGGGTTTCATCCAGGGGCTCCAGTTTAATCTCATAGCTCAAAGAAATGGGTTTCAAAGGTATGACTCTAAAGTACAAATAGTGTGTGACAGGATGAGTGCGTCATTGTGCTTGTGATGGACTGGCATCCTGTCTCACATCCTATCTATCTAGGACAGACTATGGACTTCTGGACCCTGCACTGGACAAGCAGTCTTTGACAATGATGGATGGATGCAATACAATATAATAAAATCAGCAAAAGTCAATAAATGAAACTGTAGTACAATAATGTTACTAAACATCTGCTGGGCTTCAGAAGAACGCCATGGAATCAATATGCTGAACGTTGCAAACTGGACAAAAAGACATCAAGCGTGACAGTCACTCAAGGCAAACATCAACGTTGTAAGCCGGTAAGAGAACATCTCATTTATCCACATTCAAAAATAGACATGACGATGCAACAAAAAACCTATTAGAGAAGAGAGAAAAGGGAATTGAATGCAGAGGCACTGGACTAGGACAGGATGCCTGAGCCATGTCCTTCTGCAACCTCCATATCATTTTAAAACGTGATGCGTAGACAGCAGTCTCCATTACCGTACCAACCGTTTATTAAAAGCATTTCCACTCCGTGGATGCGCCGCTTAGCTGGCAATTTTTCCCTCCAGCTAGGAGGGCGATTAGAATTCCAATTACATAAATTTCACACAGATGTACTGCCGCAAACGGATAACACTCACACGCTGACTGACAGCTCTGTCAGATGGGTCAAACATTAGGAGAGTAGTGAGGGGTCATGGGTGACATGGGGTCCTAAACTGCAGTTCTTTTATAAGTTGTTGGTTTGAGGTGGGTGGGTGGGGTGCTAGGTGAACTTCAGCTAATTGAAAAACCTTGCAACGCAGATCAGAAAGGGTCCTGGACATGGGAGTTTTTTTATTCCACCTACTAAATTATAGACTTTGGATGCAGCCTTCAGCAGCACAAGGGTAGGATGGAGCAGTGGTGATATAACCTGGTTCAGAGGTGCGGACGGATTGTCAAAAACCACTGTCGTGCTGAAGGGCACTACCACGCCACGCTTGTGTGGAGGAGGGGGGGGGGCTGCAACTTGTTACAGTGAAACGGCAGCGTTTTCCAACGCAAGGCAAGAAGGTCACACTGTATTCCATCAGAGCTTTCAGGAGAAGTGTAAAACAGCCTGCGCCTAAGTAGACACACCGCATTGCCACCTGCTGAGACCGCGATCGAAGGTCAGCTAAACTGATAAATTGGATCACATCTCAGTAGCTTGCATGCACGGACACGCAAGCAGACATAAGTACCTGGACGAGGTGGACCAGCGTAGTGAGGATGGCGCAGCGCAACATGTTGTGCTCCTCCGACTGCTTCCACAGGAGGGGCAGGTACTGAACCAGGCAGCCCACGTATGGTCGGATCTGTTGAACACAAACACACGCTGCATCGTCGCTCTGTCCTCTGACCACATTCACAATTAAATAAGAGAACTGAATAACAGAAGAAAAAGAGAAAAAAAACATTCAGTACTGGGCAAAAGTGTTAGGCGTGCAACTTCAATGTCTGCTGAGAAGTGCAGGTAGATTCTTATCTACCATCAGGCAGGTTTCTGGTTGGTCCCAAATTCATTGTGCAGCCTGAGAATGACCTCAAACACCCAATCTCAGTCATACACAACTATGTTGAGCAAAAAGAAGGAATCCTGCAACAGATGGTATGGTCCCCACAGAGCCCTGATCTCAACATGATTGAGTCAGTCTGGGCGGACATGCAGAGACAGTCAAAGTGTGCAGAAGAACTGTGGCCAGTTCCTCAAAATGTTTGGAAGAATCTACCGACCTCTACCTTAAACTGCATGCAAGTTTGCATAAGAGAGTCGATGCTGTTTTAAAGGCAAAGGGTGGTCCCACCAAATATTGATCTGATTGAGGTTTTTTGTCTACTGCACTTTTTAGAAGGTTTATTGATTAATAAGTATTCATAGCATTATTTCTGGAACCATCCTCGCTTCATAGCCTTTTTCCCACAGGTGCCTAAGACTTTTGCACAGTACTGTACTTATAAACTTGTGCCTGAGAACAACCGGCAACAGCTCTGCAAGAACATGCACATCTTAGTATGGAACAGCTCGACGCACCATACAGAACTCGTGGATCCAGGCGTTTAAAATAAAACAATTACATTCAAGGTAAGAATCATACACTTGGGAAAAGGGGGGGGGGGGGTTAACCTTTAGCACATTTTTTCCCCAGTCTTTTTCTTATTCTTTTGCTCATACAGCAGCCCACGCTACTCAGCACCAAGTGCATCCATTAACGGCGCCCACCCTGACTTGCACCTCTGCCCAGCCAGGGAGGGGAAACAAGGAAACGGTTACGCAGGCAATCCTGGAAGTGATTTAATTTTTACAGTTCCAGAAGTCATGGAGGGAGGAGGGGGGGGGGCAAAGAGACATGAATAATTCATTGTCAAGTTCTGGCAATCATCGAACGTCTAATAAGCTAAGAAAGACCCAAACAATAATTCACCGAAGACCTGCCTTGTGGAGGTATGGCTAAGGTTGCCAAGCACACTATTTTTTCTTCTATTAAAAAGGACAAATATGCCACACTTGGGTCGACACTTTAAGACGACCTTCAGGTCTTCAGCAGTCCAGCAGAACTTGAGCAAAACTAAAACCGTTAATGCAGCGAAAGCCTCTCAGTAAAACAACTGCCAAAAAAGAGGCACAATAATCTCTACTGCTTAGTAAAGTGCACCCTGGCACCAACGAAAGAGAGTCGCCATAATTTAGGAACAGAAAAAGTTGGGGGGCCTACAATACGGTCCGTTTCCGAAGAGCCGTCGTACAACGCGGCCAGGTTCCTGAGACGGCCGATAAGTACGCTGAATTGTGGCCCCTCGGGTCAACTTTTTTACGTTTGATGCTGTTGAGAGATTCAGAGGCCCTGATGCAATTTCGGATCCGTTTGCTTCGAGACGCACGCGTCGCTTCGGAATTTTAAATGGGCTGTTAGCGAACATCAGAAAGAGAAATCAAACAACTCGCAGTCATTTCTCCAGTCGTACTTTAATATTACACATTAAATCTGTTAAACGCCGAACAAACTGAATAGAGAAAAAGTCATTAAAAATTACAGACTTGTTAAAACACTTCTTTTGAGATAGGGGCATGGATGTAACTTCGCCGTGTTCAGTCATGTACCAATTAAGACTACGGCTGCAAAGAACTAATATTCTTGAGCGCTGCACCAACAGAACATCATTTCACACCAGTTTTAAGATAAAATGACATAAGGTATGAATTTCAGAGTTTTCAGAGCCCCATTTGCAACCGTTTCACTTGTGACGTTAGATCCGAACAAAGTAGACGATATTACAGACCAAAACGTTTCTAATATTCCATTTCTAATGACACATACCTCGGTTGTGTCATTACCAGAAATGCAGTCACTGACATGTGTTTCTCCTAAAGGACATAAAATATTCACGTGAAGCCATCTCTTGCTCTGTTGGTCATTTGCTGCCTGTGTGTACTGGTTTTAGCTACAACTGATCTGTTAACCGTTTTGTTGACGTTTTGACTGGATTGATGACTCAAAACAAGTCGCACAAAAAGCGTATTTAAATGGTTCTATAAACTAAATTTGTGCAAGGAAACAGAAGCAGACAAGTATAACGTTTCATTCATTTGATCTTTCCTGAACCTTAATCAAAAGTGAATACATTAACGTTAAACATCATTTTGATTAATCAAGTACTTAACTTTATTGTTGACGGGTAAGAACAATTAAGTACCTAATCATTGTAAAAACTATTAATTTAAATAATGAACATTGTGTTGCTCATTTTCTGAGGGGGAAAAAAAAAAAAAAAACTTTTCAAGATAAGACAGTCCTTGAAAAACATAAGTCATCAGCTAACAAGTTCAATTTAGTATTACAGTAAAATCCTGCAACAACCTGCACCTCAACTAGCTCCCATCCTCTTGCTCAATATGCGACTTTCGACATTTTGCGCTGACCTTGCATGCTGGTAAACAGACGCGCATTATCCCTGGGGGGAGTTATGGGGAATTACTGGCCCTCTCTGTGTTCACCGTGTTCAACAGCTTTGGGGTGGGCATATTGTTGCGTTCTGTGAGTGCCCGTGTTTCGATGTGCCACAGAGAAACTACGCCTGTGCTTGTAGAGTTAATTCTCCTGATCCCACCTTAGCACAGTCAACGCAAGTTGCTACTGCATTATTATTATTCGATTAGTATTAACACACATCTCAAACAGGCACGTTCAGTTCATAATAAGTGATCGAATTCCTATATGTCAAAAAAATGAACCCCCCCCCCCCTTTTCACACACTGCAAGAACAACTGAAAAATACTGTTATTCATTAAATAAGGTGACGCCACATTTTATACAGCTGAATTTTTTGGGCCCCTCTTATTGGCGTTTTACTGTATTTGAATTATGCGGCGCAGGCAACCAACAGCTTAATAAAGCATAAAGTGATTAGTTTCAATAAAATTCGGCAGTGGCAAGGGCCACCGTATTAGGCAAATACAAGTTATTTCACATTGTGTCATTCATTTTTCCACTCATAGCCAGAGGAGAAACTATTAACTTTTGACAGCGATTAAAAAACAACAGTAGACCCTGTCTGCTCCACTCGCTGTGCAAAAGTATAGCAATTAAACTGCAATTTTCTGTTTAAAAAAATCCGTCGTCTGAAACTGGGCCACTAGAGGGTCACAACTGCCAAGTCCAAGCAGAAATTTTTCCCAAGGTACTGAAAGTCAACTCCTCCTTTTGAACTTAGGACTCATCAAATCAATGCTTGAACAAGGAGCTCTAGGGGGACCAGCTCTCCAAAATGCATACCTTCTTACCTTGGAAATGGGCAAATCGACATGTGATGCTTTCAGCAGCTCACCTGGATGTTGACTCTCTCTATGACGCAGGAGATGACATGGAGGACCTGCATCTTGGTGTCACACTCCGTAACCTGCTGCAGCAGCCGGAAGAGCAGACTGAAGATGGACTCTAGGTACTGCGGACAAAGGATGGGGGGGGGGGGGGGGGGGGGGGG
>UFQX01000467.1:178112-215462 GCA_900497675.1 Arapaima gigas | reverse complement strand
GGGGGGGGGGGGGGGGGGGGGGGTGGGGTGGGCAGAGCCATAAAATTACGACGGCGCACAGAGTGGCAGCCATGGAGCAGGAGAGAATGAATCTGACTAGTCTAACATCTCCATTAAACACTTATTAGATTAAACTTGTCATTAAAATCCGGGGGGGGGGTGAAAAGATCACGTAACTTCTAAAATCTAATTACAGTCAAACAAGTGTCATTACAATAGTGCAAATTTAGTGTTAGATACAATTAACACTTTTACCATATGAAACAAGCATAATTTAGACTTTTTGTCATCTGTGTTTTAAAATAAACTTTTGTTCTTAGCGCAATGCGCAAAACCAAGAGGTGAAAAGAAACGGAAAAGAACGAGGGGAAACGAGCAGGGAAGAGAAACTTACCGGCAGGAACTGCTCAGTCCTGAACTCAAAATCATCCACAGGTAATGACACGTTAAGGTAGACGACTGCCAACATCGGAGCAACGCGAGTAGGGGATGCTGGCGTTGGGCCGAACGTGCTCAGTGACCGCTCTTGAATTTGTCACCTTGTACTTCAGTACAAAGGAGATCAGAAGGAAAACAAGCACCAGGTACCTTCTTAAGAAGGCGGAGAGTGTTTTCAACGGCTTGGAATAGTGGGGGTGGGGGTGAGCTTGGGAGGACAAATCAAATACAAGGGCCCCTTTCCCTGGACGTTTTGAAGGTTATACTTCAGAAAAAGTAGAGCGACAAAACTAAAAACGTCAAGCTTAAATTTTGCAGGGAATCGTCTGAGGTCTATCAAAAGGATATTGAGCTTCAGAGTTGTGGCTGTCTCAATTCGCACCTGAAAAAGAAGAGAGGAATACAGGGCTAAGTGAGTGTCAAGTAGAAAGCGTCAAGATGTTTCCGCATTAACCGATCACGACAAAAACCTAGTTTCGTTATCCTGTTTAGCCCCAAAGTCACGACACAACACGTTGGGCTCTCCGGGGGCTGAGAGTGGTGTTTCCTCCACAACTCTGGCTTGACTGGAGCGAATGTCATGTCGCTGTCCGCTCAGTTAGGCCGTGCTCCACAGGCCTGTGGAGCTGTACCCAGCTCCACCAGGAGGCCCCTGAGGAAGGAGGCTGATGGGCTTTGGCTCTAGTATTGCCAGAAAATTGTCTTCTTTGATTTAGTTAACAGCCAAGTGGGGCTGCTCTCAGTGAGTCGTGTTCCAGGAGTTTTCTCCTTCTCTTCCACTTTTTTTTTTAAACTACGTCTCGACTTTAATTTATATTCCGGTCAGTTGATGTTGGTCCGAAAAGCCTGAAACGTGGCGTCTCTGTCCCTGACTCCTAAGCCAAAGTGCTCCTGAATAACCGGAACGCACAAGGACCGATCAGAAGGAAACCCGGCATCTGGCCTCTTCTGCAGCATCATCTCTGAAGACGTTTAGCGGTTTAATAAATGACATCATTTCGATGCAGGACTTCTGCAGTGCAGCCAACAAAAAAAGATGCTTTGCTACAATGCAAAAAAACAAAAAACCAACAAAAAAGTCTGTATAATGCATTGCTTGCAATTGTCGAGTCATCCCACAAAGTACTTTGAGTAACAACCAAATCAGGTTAAAGAACAGGCAGCGGCGAAAAGACAGGACTGTAGGTTTTGTTTACTATGTCTGCAAAGCCAACTAGAGAAATGTCAGCTGTGCTAAAGCACCTGAAATAAAAGCCTAGTTGAACTCATACACAGAGAGCCTCTCTGCCTTGTGTCTGATGACTGAAGACAATGGCTTCTCTACCTCTGTCCCCCGCAGCCCAAAGTTCACTATTGTTCTACAGCATCTCTCCCCCCCTTAGAAATAATAGTCCTTAATTTGATTTTATACTTCTGAATACCATACTGTTCTGATGGGGGGGGGCAAATGAACTGCCATTAGCTGCCAGTTGCATCTTCAGTAGCTGAGAGATAACAGGAGCATTCAGGTAGAAACCCCCCCCCGGACAGCACTGAGAAACGGCAACCGCAGTTCTCAGAACGCTCATGTGGAATCGTCCTGACAAATATGTGTGAAATACTGTGAATGGCTTTACTTGAAATGACAAGAAAAGAAAAGAAAAAGAAAAAGCGTAAACTTGCCACTTTGTACGATTTTGTAAAATCTCAGCATCAGCTCAGGACAGCTCAGACTGCAAGTGGAATTCGCAGCTGTCCGCATCCCTGTAATATCTAATGAACGTTCCAAGGTGTCCCTTTGTGGAATTTCACACAAACGTGCTATAAGATAAAGTTGGCAGACGTTTGGACGAGGTGTGCAGTGGAGGGTTTCTGTTGGCTCGCGTGAAAGATGCCTGTTAGCGTGTTGGATGTACGGCCTATACACCCACGAAGCCGTGCAGGCTGTTGAATTCTCTATAAACCTGGAGGTTTATAAACGGTGCTCATAAATAATGACATACACTGTGAATCAAGGTAGAAAGAAGAGGAAGAAAACTTTGAAACCCAGCCTGTTGACCTTGAACTCTTGCCTCAAAGGCTCCATCATAAGCTTGTCACATTCCACTCAAGCTGGGGGTCAGCGGCAACACGGACCACACAGAGTGGGAGACAGAAAAGACTGGAGACTGAAGTGCCTTTCTCTGTCGGTGTGTTCAGTACATTCCTAGTTTGGAGAAAAAGAAACTGTAACGAAACGATACGCCCTGCCTTCCACTTTAAGGCATACACAACCAGTGGGAGGAAGCCATATTTAAAAATTCAACTTCTTGAGAGTGGCTAAGAAATGAGTAATGAGAACGACACCGATCTTTCGGTCATAACTCCAATATACGATATCCCAACTCATTCTGATTTACTGTTAGGGTTACCATCAATCCGTTACCTGACTCCTATATGCAGTAAATTATTGGTGTAATAGTGCAAGATCGGTGTGTGTTGATGCAAACATGGGAACTCTGGCCAAAACAAAACTCAGTCACTCAGTGGTCGCTGTATCATGACGGGAACTTAGGGTCAAACAGCAGCATGCCAGTATCCTGGTGGGGTGGAGAACAAAAGCCAAACGGGCTGTCTTGCATCCACCTGAAGAAATACGAACGTGACAACACGCGTGTTCAAGTTCTTCGCGAGCGACATGACTCCTCTCAGACGACTAGTTCGTGCCCCATAATTCTGGTTTCGCTCTTCCAACAGTGTGTTGGAGGAGCAGAGGAGTCAGAGGTATGTTCTCAGCACCGGGAAACCCTAGCGGAGTCACGTGTGGAACTGGGACACCCTTCAAGTTGCTAACACCGAAAGGCAACACGGACAACCGGGCTGATCAGCTGTGCCCTGAATGAAGTTCAAGTCCTGCATACAACTGCACAGCTGAGTTTTTCATGTTGCCTTTCACCAGCAGATCCAAATCCACAAAACCCCCAGCGTCGAATTCCTGACAGCAGGCGCACTTGTCTCGGGTCAATACCCTGGGTTTGCTCACACATTAAAATACCACAAACTCGAAACATACGTGCGGCAAACACACTGTAGGAAGCAAAAATGTTTAAATCAGACAGAAACAGCACACATGGCGCAAAACATACATTAATGGCAAAGCAAACATGTTTAACAATACGGTACTTAATGTTTTACCAATTTAAAGGTAATTGAGACTATTTACCTTTCCCATTTCTGACCCAGGCAGTGCTGGATAACTCAGTTTAAATTAGATGCCAATATTCAGCAACTGTAATGCAATATTTATAATCCACCGAATGATCCGGTGAAGCCAAAACATGCAGAGCTGAAAACTCGCATGTATATAAATGCACGTTTGCGTTTGTTCTGCGTCACTTGTCCTTCAAAGACTGAACGTGGCAGCACCGTTTGCCCAGTTCTTCAGATTATAAATGTGTGCATATACTCTACCTATTCAGCCATTTACAAGGCTGTAGTGGAATATACACTACACTGAACTATTCGCAGTCATTTACATACTTATAGAGCAGAGCAACACACACAAAGTGCAAATCAGAGACTCCAATTTATTTGGAGAAACATCTTTAGACTGGGGGAGGAAACAAGGTCCTCTGGGGAAAAGCACACAAATTTGGGAAGAACAAACAAACTCCGCAAAGTCGTCTCGGAATTCTAACAAGGCGCCAATGACTACCAGCACAAGTCATTATACTGGCACTCCACCTTTAATTTAAATCTGTTTAAAACCAGTGCATTTTGATCTTCATTTAAATACCAGCAATGGGTTAAGGTGCCCACATTGCACAAATTACACCGAATGGCCGTACCGTATAGCTAGCATTTACAGTTCATAAGCGATATGGTATATTTTTGCACCTGCAGCTAGCTATTTCATAAGCCTTTGTGTCATTTACGCCTGCTTTACCTTTCTTTACAGCTTCCCTGCCCATTTTCTTATTACATCACATTACATCAAGCAGTTACAAAAAAAAAACGCTGATGTCAACCACCCAAGTGCTCCGTGGCAGCATTTCAAAGACGAAAACGCGTGTCTGTGTCTTAAGACGAAACTGTAAAACCGAATATAAAACAGCAGATGAAATAACCCCTGATCCCTCAGCATCGAAAGGTAGATGACGGTATCATCATATTAGCTGTCAAGGTGCTGACCCAGACATCACAGCAGTTACATGCTGGACAGTGATCTGTGTGTGTGTGTGGGAGGGGGCGTTAAATGTTGGTGGACATTTTACAGACAACGGGCATAACGGCTGCCATTATTGATGGGGTCTGACTTTCGGGCCCACCCCAGCCTGAGACGGCAACATCAGTCAGGAGCCTCGTGTTCCCCAACCCACTACCCTCAGCTGTAATCAAGCCGCAATTGAGGAACGCGGGCTGCGCCTGGTTTTGGGGGGGTGTCATCACACGTGAAGGAAGAAAGAGCCGCAGCCTGTCTCTCTCAACGGCTCTCTGCAAATCACCAGCGTGCCATTAACAATCGCCAGACCCACTCCAGCCGCCGCATCCCTGCGGTGCCATCAGCATAAAGAGGCAGAGATAATTACACCCCTCGGTGCTGCTCGCTCTGCTGCTCCCTGCCGCCGAACTATTAGAGGACGGGGGAAATAAATAAATATTGAACGGCTCGGCGCGGCCGCGCTAGACACCAAGACGAGTCGCTGCCGATCAGGTCCTGAAACCAAGGCTGCCGCGAGGAGGCACGTCTGGGGAGAGATGGCCGCCTTGCCCGCGGTCTATAAAACAGCTCCTCCGGGTCCCATCTCGTTCGGCCAGCCCGGCTGCAGTTGCAGAGCACAGTGCCTGATGTCAGCAGCTTGTGGGCAGAGAACTGAGTCACTATCGCCTTTCATTCTTACTGCACTGAAAACATTGCTATTGCAGCAAAACCATACTGTACCCTCCACTGCGTGTTGCACCCCTACTCAAAAAAAAAAAAAAAACTTTTACGAAAAAATTGGTACCGCGTACTATATTTATTTTTATATGAAACGTAAATGCTATTAGTGTTAGACACACTGTTCTGCAAAACTCATATCTGCACAATACAAATACTTCTCTGAGCCCCAGGGATCCAAACTTTGAGTCTTTTGCGCACAAAAGCACCGCCCCGGCTGCTCGGTTCCCCACGAGTTATGCCTTCCGAGGTGCTGGCGTGACAAGAAATGGAAAAAAAATAAAGGAAGCAATTTTATATATACAATTCCGCAATGTTGCAGTACTAATGGCTTTTTTTTGTTTATAGAGCACCTTCTTCACTACGATGACTTGTTCCTAAACCAGCAGATGCAGTACAATGCTGGCAATGTCAGGAGTTTGCGATCTGGATGCAGGACACCGAACGGCTAAGATAAGGTCCACTCCCACCGGAACACCTCAGAGAGAAACCGGCTTTCCGCCTCTTTTGAGGGCTTCCCAAAATGAAAGCAATAAAAGATGATGAAATACCAGACCGGTCATTTTTTTAACTAAAATAAGTTTCCTTATCACTTTCAGAACATGCACTCAAGTCCACCTAAACTTTCAACACTTTTCCAGACAGATGTGCACCCACAGCAGAAGAACAGCACAGAAACCATGCACACATTTGCACACAAACACAGACTTTAAATGCAGAGGGCCAAACACATACCAGCAGAATTATATTTGACAGAACATTTGCGCAGCACGAGGTCAAACTGAACGGCCTTCAATCGGAATCAATCCACCAAAAGAGCTGCATCTGATGACATTCCTGGACACCCCAGAACAACAAGATGTCTTCATGTTTAGATCAGGACTCCATTGTAACCTGCAATGGCTAGAGACACACACACACACACACACACACACACACACACACACACACACACTAAGGAAGCCCCCACAATGTCTTAGAGAAGGTCTACAGCACCCACAGTTGGATTGAGCAGCAAAAACCTTCGTAACCAACAATTTTTGCTGGCTTACAGGCCCCTCCATTACAGCCATAACCACTGTTGACAACTGCTAAGTATCCCAATCGCAGTGCCGGGATCACAAAACAAACAATGCGATATAGAAACAACAGTCCTGCAATCTGTGTCTGTAAAAGAATGTCCCACTGCACCACAAATCATTTCACAGACGCTCAAGCGGACTCCAGAAGAGACCGTGTGGTCACCCCACATTTACAAATCCATAATTCATAAATAGCAAAATCATCAGCCGGGAGAAGAACGAACAAATTAAGATCAAACATTTAAAGACCTGAACCTTCAAGTCAGTTAGCCAAAGGTACCCAGAGTAACTGGCTTCTGTCTTGCAATAGAAACAACTAGGCTAGAATCCACCTGCTACTGCAGTACTTCTAAGGAAGGTACCCTGAACTGATACAGTAAAAAGTGGCTTATCTAAAGCCTAACACTGTAACTCAAGTTAGAAAAAACTGCAGCTAAATCAATAATGAGATAAAATAATAATAATAATAATAATAATAATAATAATAATAATAATAATGCAGAGCGCTCTTCCTTCACAGTGCTTTGTTGGAACTATAAAACTATTCCTGGTCACGAAATGAGGCTGAACTTAATACCTCATTTATAGCTTGAGTCTGGGTTCAATTTGAGCTGCATCCTGAACTGTGATGAAGGTCGGTGTCCTTTTTGCAAATGGGAAGTTGCAGTTCCTTAACTGTTCACACCCACCCAACTGCACTACAGAAGTTACAAGAAGACAAGTAAAAGCGACCCAAACGTGGTTAAAAAGGGGTTTGTGTCCGTTCATTTGCTCAGTTCCTGACTCGATAGCCTCACAACGCACATGGCTGAATTTACAAACCTGTGGAACAGAGATACTGCAGCTTTGTGTCCTAAACACTGAGTTTTCTTTCTATCAGTATTTTAAATTTATGATGCACTAATGAACCGAGATCTCGATTTCACTTATTTAGTGTGGTTAGTTGGATCTAATATAGACCATTAATATGTGTGGGTTTTCTGGCACCAAATATATGTTTAAATTGCTTTTTCTCTTGTACTCAGATGTTCTTTTTGAGCCTGCATTTCAGAAACGGAGTCAATTGCTCAGTGCTTTAAAATCAGATATAAACTATGGAAAGTGCACAATAACATGGTCAAGGATGGCTGGATTATTGGTTTCACATCTTCTCAAAGAGGAGGAGTTGAACGTACTGCAGTTTGTAGGTAGGACCACAATGTATGAGCACAATCTACGCACAGGACACTCACAGAACAACCGCCAGTTCCACAGGCCTGAAATGTGGCACAGTGGTACTTCTCACCCTACCACAGCTCATTAAAGTTCATTGAACTCCACAAGGGTGACTTACCACCTTGAAAATTTAATGGTCTGATTTTGAAACAAGGCTTGGAAAGAGGCACGCATTAATTTTTACATGCACAACAGACGTACATCATAGGCAGAGGGTAAGTTACGTTGACCGACTGGCACAACCACAATGCTACCACACAGCACCACACAAAAGGTGTGTTCTGGCTTCTCAGGGGAGTGCATTCACAGCACACACAATGCACCTCATGTACTAAATTCAACCAGTTTAAGGTCAATACAGTTTACTGACATATATTTCTTTGTTTCAGGACAGACAGCGAGGTTCTGACATACACACACACTCAGAGCTGTGGGCAACGCTAACAATATTTATGTATTAAATGCAACAAGGGCTATAAAGTTTGGTGATACATAACTGGTCATTACTCTCGGGACGTCACTAAGGCCGACACACGCATCGCTCAACGGAGGGGTGGGGGCGATGCTGGAGAAAGGACCTGGAGATAGTTTCTCCGCTTCTGTTATCCCAGGGAACGGGAAGTCGCTCTTTTTCAAACCTACCACAAGGTCAGGGTCCTGCATAAGGCTGAGAATGGCCTCGTACAGCAGGGGCCGCAGCTCTGACTTGAACTTCACCGAAATCCATTGTCCAATGAGCCAGATGACGCGCCGCCGTATGAGCTTGTAGCTGGGGAAACGTAAGATGGAGAAAGAACATATGCAACAGGTGAATAACAGGATGAAGAGACCTTCAAGAGGAAAGGTAAAACACACATGCAAAATTAAATTAACATGCATACATAATGATGCTGGAAAACAACCGCCTCAATGGTGTTAAGCGGCCTCTAACAGCTCAGTGGAAACACAGAGAAACCTTGACAAACATACTGTACATATCCAGCATGGCAACGGAAGGCAGAACTTATTTTGAGAAGAAACTAATCACTTGCCTATCGGTACATAATAGCGGCTGTATAGCGGGGAGTCGGTCTGTTACTAAGTAACAGCTCAGGCTGCTTCGTATGCACTTGCTAAACATAAATCTATTTTATACAGAACATTTCCTAAAAATGATATTCCGTGTTCATTCCTCTTATTCAAAAGAACAAAGCTGACAGCGGACTTTGCACCCAAATGTGTTTTTTTTTCCCCCAACAGATACGGATATCCAGAGCTTAGAGGTAAAAAGGAAAATGGCAAATAAAAATACACGGGCAGTACGTAATGTGCATGAGACACAGATATATTACACACATGAACAGCGGATAAACCAAATGGAGAACATCATCATCAGCAGGGCCTCAAACCTTATATCTTGAATTTAGCAATAACAAATCATAAGTAGAACTTAAAGTGGAAGGAAAAAAAGATCAAATCACTTCCTTTATTACATCACACACAGTTCTGACCACTTTCAGACGGTGGTCTGATCACAGCCTTAGCTAGAGAGAAAGCAAGTTTGTGCCAATACGACAACCTCCGTCCCATGCCAGACCCTCCCACGGCAGCATCACAGTTCAGAAAGGTCCCTACATCAAGCCAAGGTCATTAGCAATCCTGTGAGATCGGTTTGCTTTTCATTTCAGCACAAGCATCCCTGGCCAACACCCCACTTCTGGAGCACGTGGGCTGCATATTTGTGCATTGATGACCCAGGCTATTCGGTCCCTGGACTGAGGGTGATGAACAACAAAGTAATTGCTGTTGCCAGTTGACTAGAACCCCTTCAGATCACTCGAATCTACAGATGGTGAACCTGGGCACTTGCCATCTGAGCCCAACAGGAGGACTCGTCCAACACTCTTCCCCCAATCCTCTTTATGACTTGACACATAGCTTTGCTGACATCAGCTATCCTTACATTGCTACTCTATTCCTAATTCCGACCACCATTTCTTTTTCCTCTGGGAAAAAACCTCCTGCAACAGGTCACGCAACAACCCAAGGTTCAAGATATCATGGACCCACCGCTCTTCATCTCTGATCAGCAATCGCAACCCGTTCTATTAAAAAAAAAACAAATCTCTCCCATCTGAAAACAACGGGCTCTCTTAGAGCAGATGCACAAGAACCGGGCTTCTTTCTTTATTAAAAAAAAAAAAAAAAAAAAAAAAAAAGAGAATCACCCGAGAGATCATTTTACATTGTGAAAGTGGGACGACAAATGTAATGGAAAAGCTCATTTATATTTGCTAAATATTGGCACAGCCTGAATGGCTGCCTGCAGTTCCATTGGCAGAGCTGAAACCGTCATTCAGTCAAGTGGCTCATTCAGCTAAAGATTAGAACTGTTTGTGTAAAGTAAATCTTTTCCCTGAAATAATTTTAAAGTGGATATCTGAGGACTGCACACCACTTTATGCCTATTGTCTTCTTCCTTGCTTTGCCCAGGAGGTCACAGTTTCAAGTACGCAGACAGACATACGCAGAAGAAATCAAGGTGTTTCACTGATGATCCAATTATGACTTTTTTTAAAGGTTGGACACCAAACTGTGGAGTCCCACAAGGTTGTAGTTCCAATTCCCGAAAGTTGTTTGCAAAAAATGGTCCTACTAAAAAAAAAAAAACCATCCACATGGTCTCAATGACGTCCTCTCTCAAGCACAAAGCACATTAATTGTGACAGCTGTCCACTAGATCAGGGTGAGGATGAATTAGGACAAACCCTTAACAAGGCACCATCCTTTAAGAGGGAAAGCTCATCCATCCCGCTGAGCTGACAACAACTCAAGGGAACAGGTCTCTAGTGTCGATCACATCCGAGGACTTTAGACAGAGCACCTACAAGAAGAAGCATCCCTATGAATATTTACATTTTGAATTTCTCTTCATATTTCAGACAGACAGTTACTCAGTAGGTGTTCATGGTTTCAAAGACAAACAATGGAACAGCTCTGAGGATTGCACTTGATGGTGAACATCATGTGGTGAGAAGCACACATAAAGCATTTTCTGTTGAGACATGAAATAATATATTTATGTCTATCAAAAGCTCTTAAATAATAATCAATTTAAGGGGAATTCCAGACTGCTTGGAAATGCAGTACATCTGGCCCTGACCCACCTGGAGGCTAAAGATTTAGAATGCTGTAGATGGCATTGAAGAATCATCCCCCAGCAGCTGGTCAATGAGCTGTTCTCAATGGGTCTGAACATACTCTGATGTAACTAGATCCTGGACTTCCTGACCAACAGACCACAAGCTGTGAGGATCCCTGGCAACACCTCCCACACCACAATCTTGAACACTGACACTCCACAAGGTTGTGTGTTCAGCCCAGTTCCGTTTACCCTTCTACCCTGTACAACAGCTACTACATCACCAAGATGATTTTTGATTTCAGAAGGACTCAAGCAGCTCACACTCCTCTGTGTATTGGTGGTTCAGTAGTGGAGCTGGTGCCCAGTTTCAAGTTCCAAGGACATCTCCTGGACCCACAACACAACCCACCTCGTGAAAAAGTGACAACAGCCTCTCCACTTCTTAACCAGACTGGAGAGCTGGACTTCCACCTCCTATCCTCACCAGCTACTACAGATGTGACATAGAGACCTCCTGCATCTCAGTCTGGTATGGGAACTGCACTGCCCCTGACTGGGGAGTTCTGCAGAGGGTGGTGAAGATTGACCAGTCCATCACCAGGACCCTTGTACCAACCATCCAGAAAACCTACAGCAAGCAGTTCATCAAGAGACCTCATAACATCACCATAGACCCCTCTCACCCTCTCCACAATCTGTTCTTGCCACTGCCATCTGGGAGAGGCTATCACAACCTGAGGGCCAGAACCATCAGATTCAGGAACGGCTTCCTACCACAGGCTGCCAGGCTGCTGAACTCTGTCATCTCAGGCCCCATCACCACCACCACCACCACCACCACAACCAGTGACCATCACTGCCCATAACTATTGCCACTCACCATACATGTGTGTATCTGTATGTTTGTTTCACTTTGTTTATGCTTGTGTGTATGTGTGTGTGCATATCTTTGATTATCATTCTCATTCCCAATTCCGCCCCTGTTCTGTGCATCATGGCCTGAGGATCTTCATTTCACGCTCCCTTGTATACCAGCTGTATAAGGGCATTCGACAAGAAACAATTCTTGAGTCGTAAAACATCAATACCTCTGCAAGGTCCTTCAATTACTTTGTTAAAATGCAAATCTATTCATATTGCAGAGAAATGATATGTCTAATCTAATTTCCATTTCTAACTGATACTGCAATCGCATGTCTGCGTAAGTGAACGGATTGGCAAAACACGGGCAGTACCTTACATCACTGACAAAGAATCATAAAGGGTTGGTGTGAAGATTTACTTCATATATCCACTCATATATGCCTCCTGTCCTGACAGATGAGCAATGTGCCATCTTTAACTTGAGTGAAAAACACGTATGGATGTATTAGTTCATAAACATAGGGCTGAAAACTGATCTAAACCATCTATGCTGTCACACTGTCTGTTGAGTAGTCCTGTTATATGGCACATACCCAGTATGGTGCTGGTTATCTCACTTTAGTTAAATTACATTTCAACGTAATGGGGAGGAGAAGGAAAAAAAAAACTAGCCAACATTAACTAATATAAATTCAGACTTCACAGGCTAATGATTCACAGGTTGGCAGTTTTAATATAACTTTTGTTTTCATTCAAGATAATTTAGCGACAATTCTGCTATCACTTATAAAAATTTCTAGAGATGTTTATACCCCTGCTCATCTTTTTGTTGGTACTTCATACACTGCTCTGTTTTTCAGGCCACAGGTATTTTGCACTGTAAGTGACGTTTTTGCATGGACACATACACAAGTCGCTACACACATTAGTGAAGTCTACCTCCGGGCAGTTGTCGGCTGATTTGTTAAGATGAATGGCACGCTTCACACTCAAACATAGACGCACACATATATCACATGGATTAGTGATGTGTGTCTCCAGGCAG
Source organism: Arapaima gigas (assembly GCA_900497675.1). Taxonomy (NCBI): domain Eukaryota; kingdom Metazoa; phylum Chordata; class Actinopteri; order Osteoglossiformes; family Osteoglossidae; genus Arapaima; species Arapaima gigas. The sequence continues at coordinate 202,797 of UFQX01000467.1, read as the reverse complement.
TCCCCAGATCATTTGTCAAGATGAAGACAAACGGGCCACTTGACACAGAAACACCTACACAGCACTATACACATTATTGAAGTAAGCCTCCAGGCAGTTCTTCACCACCATATGAAGATAAATGAGTCACTTCACACAGTCGTATGCATGGCACTACACACATTAGTGACTTGTGCCTCTAGGTAGTACCTATCTGACTTGGAAAGATGAAGACAAACAGGGCACTTGGTTGGATGACCAGTACCAAATGTTTAGCCACAAAAATTCTGATAATTGAGCCATAAAAATGTCACATTGCGACGTCCCTAATTGCAATATTCAAAGAAAACCGTGGCAGCCAAATGCCAAGCCCTTTGGAAGGACCTCAGGACAGTCAGAGTGTTGGTTCCATTTCCTCGTGCCAGCTACCTGCATAAAAGCAGATGAGGAGAGTCCACAAAGCACCAAAGATACTTTGAAGATGCAACCTTCACTCTAATGAGCCACAGGAGTTAGGATGCCACTACTTTGAGAACCACCCCACCTTCAAAGGGGCTTTTTTAACAAAGCTGCCCATTCAGGTCTTTTCTGTTGATCCTGATTTTCACCAGGAAAAACATTTTCTGCTAATAAAAAGAAATTTGTTTATTGCCTCAAGCTCGTGGATCTCAACGAGGAAACTCAGATGGAAAGATTATTGGATTTCATTTACCTATCTGTCTCAAGAGGTAAAAATGCAATACGCTATTCTAAAAAGCATCGGATATTTCCAATGGTACACGTCATCCAAGATTCCCTTTGAAAAAAAATAAACAACCTCAAATAAATTTGGTGGAGGTGCACAAGACTTTGATGTACAAAACAAGCACAGCACTTTGATGTGGGAATGCTTCCAGTCATTGTTAGTCTCCCATTTCCCCTTGCACACGCCCCCTTATGGGACCACCCCCCACAAAAGACCATTCTCTCTGTCAACCAGGTGAGCAGCCTTATGAGGCCTGAGGCTGGCCCAACACCGATCACATCGCCCACTGCTTCTGTGCACGCTCCAGCAGACACGGAATTAAAATTTGTTAAGCCTCGAATGATCGACAGTTCAACGTCCGAGTTCCAGGACCTGTTTTAAGACGATGTAAGACGAGGAATTATAGGTTACTGTGGAAGGAAGAGCACTTGTGCCAAATGATGCTCACCGGCGAGAGACAAGGACAAAGAATAAGGCTGCATGCGAATGAGATTTATTACCGACATTTGGGAGTACCTGTGATGGCTGACTTGGAGCTCAGCTAACAGCTGGTTCTTGAACCATGAGCCAAAATCCACGTTGTCAAACAGTTCATATGCGGCAAGCCCAACTGCGTTGTAAACTGGAGTGAGAGAGGAAATACATTGGTTGGTGAGCAAGCATGCCAGAAATTGCTCCATAGATTATTGAACAGCACAATATCTAACTGCATACAGCAAATTCTGAAATACAGCATTTATGTGGTATCTTTAGATGGTCTTCGTTCAGCTGTAAATCATTACAAACATCCTTCAAGAGAAAAATTTGTATTCACTAAATGGATCAGCAGGGCTTTGTTACATCTATAACACACCGATCAATTCAATCTGCAGGACTACATCTTGCGTATGTATGTAAGTATGTGTAAGTATGTTGCACACTGCATGTTGCCGTACACAAGTGGAATTTCCCTCTGCGGTCAATACGTTTTCTTTCATTCACGTCCGCAAACCTCAAAGACTTCATACTCAATCATCCAATCCCAGGACTTTCTCACGTGGCCTCGATTCGGCCTCTCAAAAATCGAAAGTTTGGGAACGTCGCCATGTTACCGGTGCAATTTACTGTGCAACGCGCAGTCTCAGTTAGAGATGCCTGGACGTGAGAATTCTGTGCTAATGCCGAAATTACATCATTTCTTTGTATCCATCGGCTGACGCCGATAACTAATGCAGATGCGTTTATACATTAGGGAGATGAATGGGTCTAGATCTGTGTAATATCTCACATCACGTACAACCATTAAATTAAACGGCATCTGCTGAACAACGTTTGGCCGGCTACCTGATCCTTAAATAGGGAACGGTTTTGCAGGCCTTTAAATGCTGCATAACACGTTGCTTTCCTTTTGACGGAACAAAAAAAAAAAAAAANAAGAAAAAAAAAAAAAAAAAAAAAAAAAAAAAAAAAAAAAAAAAAAATCGACCTGAAATAATGAAACGAGAAAAAATGGTAAAATGACGCAATGACAAAGAAACAAAACCAATTAACGGCGAACTTTTTTCCTCGAAATGCACGATTGCATTTTTTAGCACGAGGGACACGTTTTTCTGAAGCAAGAGCAGGTGACTCTTGTTTCTTCCTAAGTGTCGCCTAAACCCTCTGCTGTTCAGCAACACAATGACCGCATCGTCAAACAGCGTCTTGAATTATCGGTCGAACGTCAATAAAATGAATTGGCGACAAAAAACAGTACGATATCTTTGTGCATCTCTAGTTTCAGTCTTAAGAGGACAAAGTAGCTCAAATGTCGTGTTTCTTCAAGTCCCGGAGAGGGCACGTGCAAAGCCTGCTGGTCCGTGAAGCTGCAGATGCTGGTAGTAATGCAGTAACTCAGAGGGCTAAATCACCAGGAGCTGCAGCACTTCATGACCAGTGCAGTCTGGAGCTATTCCGTTCAGATCCTACCGTGGAAAAAATTAAACCTCATACCTAACAGAAATCGGCCACCTCTGGCTGTGCACAAATACAGGGATGTGTATGGAACAAGAAATATATATTTATTATTTTATGACACACATGACAGAAGGCTGGACAGAGAGCAGAAACAGACACACCTGCATCCTTAATGCGGAGTCTCACTGGATCTTCTACATCGGTCGGCCCTGAGAAGCAACACAAGCAGCACAAATTCTCAACATTTTCCTGTGGAACACCAGTGGAAATCAGCCTTTTCGGTAAACTTGTCTGCTGAAGTTTCCCGTGTGATATTTCACGGCATCTAAACATCCCGAAAGAAAAGGCAGCCTTTGCTTTGTTGACTTTAAATCTTACAATTATAGTTACTTTACCGTTTTTTTGACACATCTTGCTCTTGGTGGAATCCGCTGGTGACCAAAGCGGTGCGAACTGAGTAGTTAAGGAACTCCCATCGCACTTGGAATTTTTACCCAGCATGCCCTTTTCGAGCGGCATCTCTGTCGGAAATTCTGTAAACTGATGCTAAAAATTCCCTAGTTGATGAAAAATTATTCAATCTTTTGCCCATTAATCCCGACAAAAGCCGTTTTATATTGACACAAAACAGCTCTTTACTCCGTCACGAGATAATTATGACAAAAGATTCAATTACAATAATAAAACTAAAAAAGAATGATTTAAAGTCAACACATGAACCAGCCCTTTGAGAAGAACTTTATAGGCCATTATTTGGCACAAATTCTGGCTGAGAGAGTCATATTAAAATTCTCACGTATGGGACGCCCCATTTCACAAATAACTGACTAACACAACTCCAGATGGAGAAATGGAGAGAGCTGCGTTGTCAATAATCTGTCACAGGAAACCGTGTTTTGGGGGGACAAATGTAACTTGCATGAAAAACAGCGGCAGCAACAAAAAATTAATAACTAAGACTTTAGTCAAAGTCTTTAGACTTTGACAAACAACAAAAGCTGGATGTTAAAACTGCCACTTCCAGCCATTCTGAGGAGGCCTGGCTTGTTCCATATAAAACAGCCCCCCCGTCAACTGCATTTTGACAGATTTCCCAGAGTGCTGCTGTCCTAATGACAGCCCGACTCTGGAAAAGTCCAGCAGAACGGTTCACACCTTCCAAATAACAACTTCATTAACACAAGACAAATATTTTTAAAAAACGAACAGTAGCAGGGGACAAAAAAAAAACTCATCTACACAAAAAACATAAACAAGCTACCCGAAGCTGTGCATACATTATCAAAATCCCCCAAGTGAGTTTATTAAAGACCTTCCTCAGTCCCAGGATAGAAGCCTTATTATAAAGATAGGATGCTAATAAATTTCTTCTGTAAAATTCAGAACATAAAGGTACACAGAAAAATCTAAAACACAGCAAGAAGTGGTTGATAAATTAATCTTATGGATGTGTACAAAAGCACCAACTGATAAATTAGTACATTGACAAAAGTACTTTACAGTACCACATACTCTGTTGTTCTAAAGTTGCTTGAAAACTTATTATCATATGTTAAGTCTAACAAAATATTAAATATGAGCAAGTGGATAAGAAGGCGAGCGGCAAAAAAAAACGAGCGATAAACACCGAGGACCGACTTTTATACGATGCCGCGACGTCAAAATCGTGATAAATACCTTGCAGTTTCTGCACCATGTCCAGCAGCACCGGCGTCAGTGTCTGACTGTAATTGTGGAAAATATCGAGGAACAGGACTTCTGTGCACGGCTGTTGCAAAAATAAGAAAAGAAAAAGATATTGGCCTATGAAGAAGGCAGCCAAACAAACACTAAGCAATAGGCAAACACCAAAACAAGAAGACAGGCCAGCAAACTAAGTTAAACAAACAACTGTTGAGTCTCCTGAACAACTTACTCAAACAAAGATTACCAACTCACTGTGCTTCCTTCCACAAGAGAAACATCAAGTCCCCCAGAAGCAGAAACAGCTAAAGACTGATTCAAAATGTTATTTTTCCACACGACTACAACTTCTTGCTCACTGACAGTCGTACATATTGGAAAATCTGCCATTTTTCACGAGGCAACGCCTTTTGGTTTGGCGCTTAAACGCAGACGTTATATCCTGTTCTGAATGTTATATATCTTGTTCTATCTGCTTGAACGGTTCCGTCTACCAGGCAAACGCGTTCTCTTAGAACAAAGGAAAATGGAAATTGTGCGGCGGAGAAAAGTTGCAAGGACCTATAACCTTACAAAAAGCCAATTTTATCTGCAGAGAAGTATCTAAAAATACTTCTAGATGGAACAACTTTATAATACAGAAGGAAAACAGAGCGATGCTACAAATTCTGTGAATCCTTTAGAATTTTCTGAATTTCTGTACAATGATACTTAAAATGTCACGGCACCTGCGTCTAAGTCATAAAAAATAAATTGAACCAAATAGAACAAACACACCAAATGTTCTACTTTTCCTCGACTGATCAAAACGGCCCAGTTCTTCCTGAACTTGTGTGCTGCACCCAGTCTGAGTCTTTCCTCATCTTCCGTGACGTGATGCCCCACGGAAGCGGTCGTTTCTGCTCGCCACGCTGGGAACGCGAAAGCGTCGATTTAAACAAAGCCTTACGGGACGTGCAGTTAAAGTTCTTCACAATAAACGCAACACGCTTGGCAGACCCCTCCTGCGGTTCTTTAGTCACCCTTGGGATAACTGATCTAGTTAACAGTGGGAATCACCCCGGAGCGGTGACTCCATCTCCGGAGTTTTCAGTTCCAAACTCCCCTGGGACTTTAACTGGAGCATTATGGGAAGTAAACGTAATTTCAGAGAACTGTCTGTCGGCTATTTTGGTTCGTGTTACCGAATTGAAATTATGCATGCATCTGGCAGCAACGCCCACAGTTACACATTTGTCGCCAATAAACACAACGTGCTCAGTTGATTATTATCCCATTGTTATTATTCTCCACTTAAAATAATCGCATATAAGGTCCCGCTATTAAAAATTCAGTATTCCACACATTGAGGAATGGATTAGATTTGGACAACAACGGATGACTGTGTGAGACAGCTTTGGATATGACGAATGCGGAACGTTATTTAACTGTTCAAAAACCCGGTTCCAATGCTGGATATTTTTCCTCTATTGAAAGCACCCCACCCCCCCACCCCACAGAGGCGCAGATAACGCTGCTGTCTCCCTCCACCGGGCTGCTGTTATACTCACCCGTAGACTATATTTCCAGGAGTCGCCTCCTGTCTCCTCCACGGCTGTAAAAGACAAATAGTGAGAGGTTATGTATTAGTCTGTCTCGCTTCTGTAGATGGAACAGGGCTGACTCGAGCCCCCAGTAAAAGCTTCGCCCAACGATACGCAAAGAACGCTATAAAAATAAAGAATTTACAGCGCCAATTTATTTTTGGTCAAACGAGAACTTATGTGGGTATTTTTTCCTCCGTCGCTCTGTGCTTTGCAGAGCATCGGCCGCCCAATAAAAGTATCCAAGGAGCAGCTCTTAAAACAAAATATGGCCGGAACAGGACGATCACAGTGAGTCGATTCAGTGATTTGTGAATTCAGCAATTCCTCTGTGACCTTGATAATGTGATCATTAACACACTTATATAACTGAAGATAAATATGGCTGTATAATATGAAGTTCCTGAAATTTGCATGTGACATTTAACAAATACATCAAAATCACTTTACATCCTGACATGTCGGTACAAGAGATGCCTACAGAGAGTATCCCAAACAAAAACAAGTGACTAAAAATGAATAAGGGCCGTCTGGGCCCCGCCCACATTTGACCTCCACAGAAACCCCTTCCAAGTTGCGTGACATGCACGCTCACCGTAGTAAAAACCAGACCATGGACTTGGAGGCCAAATTCTAAGGCCCTGCTTTTACTTAAAAAAGCAATGAATGTCTTCAGTTTTCCCAGCCCCTTCCACCCAGGGACAGCGGCAACAGAGACTCTTGTTTATGGGATCATCGGCGACTGATATCGCATTAATGTGATCACTGGCACAGACACTGCGTCATTTAAAAAAAAATAATAATAATAAAAGTGCTGACTTGGCTTTGACAGCCCGCTATCCTTCATCCTTCATCATTACTTTCCCCATCATGGGTCACAAAAATCACCAAAGTCAGTTTAAATTTATTTCCCAAAGCTGCCAGTCACAGGGCGAAGAGCAGCACTCACAATACGTGCAATTTACACCAAGTAATGTTTGGAGTGTTATATTAAAAGAAAACTGTCAAACATTGCTGCAACGGGAGCCAGGTTACACTGATATTGGTACAATCACCCCCATGGGTTTTAAGGTATTTTTCCAGGTGACCTGAGGTCGGCAGTTTTGCTCCAAATCTTACATCTCGAACGTTGTCATTCTCGGTCACCTTTCATCAACAGTCAGCAACGTGCACTTCTTGACCCAAACGTCCCCATCCCTGCACATCACGTGGTCATACCAATGCAGTTGCTGCCCATATAAAATGGACTTGGTGGTTTCATTGCCTTCCACCTTCTGCAGATCCTCATCTCTTATCTTACCTTTCACCAACGCAACAACCTTACTCTTATTCTGCTCCTTTCTAACTTCCTCAGGTTTTCAGCACCCAGGTTTCAACACCGAACAACAGACATGTCCAAACACAAGCAGAACAGACTTTTCCTTCATTCGTAAGGATGTAACCTTGGGCCTAAGCATGGGAAATAGAGTCGTAAATTTCTTCCACCCACGTCTTTTCTAAACATGATCGCTAGGCCGGCTCCTCCCGTTGAGCGCATCATCGACGTAACGGTACCTTTCAAACACATTCTAGCTCCATGCCTTCGCAAACATCAAGGTTTCTGGTACTGTTGGGAGTCCCTAACATTTATGCAACGCTGCAGAAAAAATCCTACAGCTTCAAAGATATAGTTTAGCTCAGCCCGTACAGGCTGAACGGTGAACAGGGGAGGCTGGGGGACAATTGCAGGGTTAGGTCGTTGGTAGTAGAGAAGCAGAACCCACTGACATCAACCAAACTCCCTGACTGGAGAGATCCTAAGCAGGTTTGAACACAAGCGCACATGGCAAGGTTTGGATAGTTTTCCAGAAAGTGAGGTGCACTTCAGTACAACAATGTGCACTGCAGTATTACTCCTGACAACTTGTTTGTTGTTCCCTGTCATCACAAGCATTGTGAGTGACACAAAGGGCCTCGCTTGTCTGCTTGTGTCTTCTATGCCATTCATCACATAGTGGAAGATGCCCTGCCACCAAGTGCTGAAGACAGTTTTAACGAAAACAGATCAAACCTGCTTCTGCTGCACCTCTCCTGGACACCGGGGAGGTGCATATTCCAGACAGTGTAATCACCGTTGAGCTTAGAATTGAGCCACAGTACATTAAAAACATTATTTATCAACAAAGTTTATAAATTATTCAACAATGTTATGGTCCTGCTGGATGAGAACGTTCCGTCATTTCTATTTTCTTCCTCTGACATACCAAAACTTTCAGGGTCTTCTTCCCACATGGTCAACTCTTCTTCAGTCAGCAGGAAGTAGTGGGACACCAACCTCCTGCCTATCTCCATCAGGGTGGGGTGAGTGAAAAATTCCGTCTTTATCCTGTATGCCTCCAGGCTCTCTGGCTTACTTTCTGAAAAGGGGAAAAAAATTGAGAAAGAAGCCATTCCGGTGGATAACTCTACTCCAGCGAGTGCAACATTTTGAAATACAGATAAACATCTGTAAGTGTCCTTTACTTGTTTTTCCCCCCCAAAACCACACCGTGACTAGAAATTACACATCAGACAGAGGTGCAAGGCAGAAGAAAAGGCCTGAAATTGGTCTGTCACATACTATATAGGTGATTCCAAAAAAAAAAATGTTCAGGTACACAGTAACTAAGTATTATATGAACATCAAGTATATTGAGCATTTGTAAAATTATGAAAAAAGTTTGTAGGTTACTTTACAAATTGGTTAGGACTACATGTTCATATGATAGTAGCTAAGTAATACATTTATAGAGGTGTTTGGTAATTTTTGAATCACCTTGAACAGATTGTCCAGATGGACACTTATGAGGAGCGACTTCTGCTTTCATGCACACCACTGCTCTCAAGAGCCTAGTACTAAAAAAATAGAAGCCGTCTTAAAGAATCCTACATGAACTCTCTTCAGAAACACAGGGTAAGCCTGGCGGATGGTATAATGCAGAACTGAGCTAGTTTTGTCGATATCGGTGTTCTCCGAAGGCACAAGCTTGGCCGAGTAACGGGCTTTCATCTGTTACGAGGCACCTTGGCATTACACCAGAAACAATGGAGAGAAATTTATCTGTGGGCACATCAGAAAGCTCACATAATAGTTCTGCTACAGTGAGAGGCATAGCCTGCAAATGCATTAAGTATTAACCGTTTTGCCCGAAGAAAGACGCACCTTCAATGTTCTTTGCAGGCTTATAGGCATCATTCTTGACGATCATCTTGACAAGGTTCATGCACTGCACGATGAAGCGTTCAAACACCACACCCTCGCCGACCTCGGTGAAGACGTAGCTGACGGCAAACTCCAGCGATCGCTGTATGAGGGGAATAAATGGGTATGGGTGGTACTCCAGGAAGTCCAGAAGCTGTAAAAAGTCAAAGAAAATGGCATAGCTCTTTTAGGCTTGGATACTCCTGAGTAGTAATCCATCGTCGTCTTCCTTGCTTTTATCATCACATCTGCACAACTCCAGTCCTCAAAGGTGGGAGTGCTACAGGTTGTATAGAGCATAGTTTAATCAGTCTGAGCCTGGCCGACACCAGAAACCTCCAGAAGTACCATACACCTTGAATACATAATAATTTATACATGTGTTTCACGACCAGTGCATGGAAGTGCTGTCTAATTTTAGTGCAGGAAATGCACAAAGGATCAGGTAGAACATGTTTTCTGTACTAACCTCTAAAAAACCGGGATGTTTGATTTTTGAACGATAATGTATTTTGATTTCACTGCACCCATACTAAATAGTGTATTTTACATGAGATTGCAAAGACAAATAAAGTATAAATTGTAAATAGAGTAACTCCTCAGTATCTGAATCCAATTTAAATCTGAATCTAATCTAATCCCTGAAAATCGGTGGGATACCAAGTTTTTTGGGCCCATTTCCTGTTATTTTAAATGGGAAAATCTAAATAATGGGCTCCCAGCCCATCGGAAAACACCTGCTTAACTACAAACCTATGACTTGGGCAGGATAAACACTGTAAACACCAGTTACCCTATTAGAAAATGTTGTCATTAATGTGGGGTTTATACCGCGGTGCGCTACAGTGCGTTTCACACACTGCGTCACACACGGGAGTTCTGAGGTCCACAGCCCCACTTCAGTCGTATGACACGTTGAGCGAAAAGGATCAAGACGTGTGTCAAAGTAACCCGTGGTGTCCGCTTCTTTGTTTCACACAACATCGGAAAATTTAAATAAACAGGTTTGTAAAAAATGCGTGTTCGGACAAAGCGAAACGGTTACAAATGGCTGATGACATCTGCGCGCGCGGCCGTCTGGCTTCGGATAAATTTGTAACAGTACATAACAGAGTTTGTTACAAAAAAAAATTTTATTTTATTACAGAGCACCGCATTTGACTGCGCTGTATTTATTTGTAGATTCTTAAATCTATTTTGAATTTTAGCTGCATGTCGATTCAGAAAAGCTTACGTAAGCATTAATTTTCAAGAGCTGTCATAGCGAAAATTCGGATACAGAGAGTTCGGATACCGAGGAATTGCTGTATTAACTGTTAATTTTAGCATTTAGCACAGGGGAGTAGACCGAAATGAAAAACAAAACTTTGTGTACACCAAAACCAGGAATAAGAACACAAGGGCTGAAATTCACTGTTCACTGGATGACAGTAACTGCAATCGCATATAATCCTACTGGCTTTAAAAACCTTTAACTTACAACTTTGGTGTAGAGTATTATGGTTTTCTCCAGCTTCTCTCTGCATGGATTGTGGGATCCCACTTGTCTGCCTAAGGATGAAACACAAGCCTTTAAGAAACTTCTCGCCATCTCATTGCTCCAAAGCAGAACTAATGTGCCTTCAACCACATTGCAGGTATACGGAGTCAACTAGGCTATGGCTCTTACCTAAAGCGGTGAAAACCCATCTGTACTCTGCACAGTCCTCTAGCTGAGTACAAAATAATTTAGTTATCCGTTGCACACGGACAGTTAACACCAGAATTAATTCGAAACATTTTGCTAAACATATAGCAGCAGTCCACTTCTCAAACACTGCCGTTTTGTGTAGTGCATCACCGATAAAGAAAGTTATCTCCATTACAATTCCTTCCCCTTATGATAACATTAATCCAAAAAAGTCCCACAGATGCCTTAAGCTCCACTTTACTTCTTCTTTTTCATTTCGGTGGAGACCATCTGAATTCCCCAACGTCTAGCCTAGAAGCATGCAGGACATGGGCACGTAGGTAGTGCTGAAACCTGTAGCCATCAGGACTTTAGCGACAAGTCATCCCTAAAAATCCATACCATCTACCAGAAATTGAGAGCACAGAAGAAGCAGGTGAACCTGCCCCCCACCCCCACCAAGACACAGGTGGCAGGGGTGACAAACACCCACCGCAAAAGGGGGGGAAAAAAAAATCACGGGGTTCAAGCACGAGGGACTGTCTTAGTGAAACGTGAAAAGGGGAATGGGAGCAGGAGAGAAAAGGCTGACAACTCACATAAGGGAGAATCTTGCTGACCAAACAGAGCTTGGTTTACCATCACAGTGAGTTTTCTGGATCCTTTCACTTAGCTAAGCTAAGCACACAGTGCGCCGGGTAAATAGAGGAAAAAATGACTGTGCAAACCTGAAAACATGGGCAACCTATGACATCAGACTGCTGGAGTCACCGAAAATAACTCAAGGAATTTTGCTCCTTTATGGGCAAAAATGAAAGAAGGTGCTCACGCTGACTTTATTTTTTGCCACCAAGTTCAACAGGTTCGCTTCAAAATACACTGAGTGCAAAGAGCTTCAGCAAAACAAGCTAAACCCACTGAAATTCAACGCATTTGATATTCATTTCCCCTTTTTTTAAACATTTATCTGGGGACTACAAACGTAAACCTTCATGTCATTAAATAACAGCTTAATGAGCTGCGCTGCAAACTACTTCACAGATAGAGACCCCGTCATAAATAAAACAAGGATGAACAAGAGCAGACAGTGAGACAGAGCAGACTGTTCATCTGGCAGAGACTGACATTTCCACATACCGTCAGCTCATAAGCCTCTGTTATCACCCCTTTCCCAACACGTGGCTGGGGTGGGGGGTGCCCTCAATAAGAATCCACACTACCATTTGGGTAATGAAAACATATTGCCTGTGATACCGATACGCGACAGCAATATTTCCCTGTGCCGCCCATCGAGATGGAACCTAATCCCTTTGCCATTCTGTGATAACAAAGACCCTCTGTGGGGGGGGTGCAACAAGGATGGGTATAGGCCACTGCTCGGTCTTATTAGCTATAGACAGCGAGGCTCTAAAAGGAGGACGAGAGGCGTACTTACAGCATTCAAGGAACTGCTTCAGTCTTTCAAACACAGCATTCAGGAAGCCCTGTGGGGGAGACACAGTAAGAGAGAAGGGACGTGTTCAAACAGTAGTCTCACACACGACTAACTTGGCATAGTCGCGTCTGCCCCCCACGCTGAAATATGAGAGACGGAGACCCCTGAACACCGCCATCTCTGAGATTCAGCTCCAGAGGCGTGTTTGATCAGTGGCAGCCAGACTGGGAAAGGGTTGATGTTGCTTGTCACACAGCATGGCCTTGTTTCACCGAAGGAAGGCTGCAAACAAATCGGTGAAGGGAATTTTCCAATTGTCTGGGATGGTATAAAATAGTTCTTCTCGGCGACTAAATTACTGCGATCGGCCTAGAAATCCAGAGCTCCCACAAAGCTGTGCAGCATTTGCTATTGTTTTGTCGCTAGGCGGATACCTTTGTCCTAGTTGACCAATTTATTTCCGTGAACGCGTTTGAGATAAAATGTACCGTTAAACAGTTCAGAGACAGGACCTCCAACAAGGACCCTGACAGTTTCAGATCTGTGTTCGTAATCGCCACACAAATTTTTCTCCAGAGAAGTTCAGGCATCCAAAAATTATAAATTACAGAAGTTTTTTAAGAAGTTTTTAAACCATTTTTCTCTCGATCAACTATTCAGGGGTGACGCTCCGAACTGTAGACACCCGGCGCACTTAACAAGAGACGCCCGACCTAAACAGCAGAGGTTTCAGCAGTCCCCACAATTTTGCTCCTTAAATATTCAAGCAGCTCAAGCGCCTCGTTCCTTAGTACTGACAAGGGAAGCAGAGCAAGAAACAAGGCAAGGACTTCCATACCCACACTGCCAAAGAGCAATAAGCAGTAGAGATCTCCAGCACGACAGAATGGACCCCTGGAGCCCACAAGGTCAGGCTGCTTATTTACAGAGACGATGAACACTGGGCTAATCTGATCACGACAAATTAAATCTAAGCACTGAGCAGCAAAGCACTTCCTAAACCACTTCAACAGCGGCTTCCCAGGACGTGGCCCAAGGTGCATTTTTTACTCCAATCACCTTTATTATTTTTTAATTATTATTATTTATTTTTTTATTATTATTATTTTTTTTTTTACATGCCCACTTTTGCCCAGAGGGAAAGCATATAATCTTAAAACAAAATACCGAAAGAGTGGTCCCGGCATACAGTACTGTGCAAAAGTCTTATGCACCTGTGAGAAAAATGCTATAAAGCGAGGATGGTTCCAAAAATAATGCCATGAATACTTATTAATCAATAAACCTTCTAAAAAGTGCAGTAGACAAAAAAAACCTCAATCAGATCAATATTTGGTGGGACCACCCTTTGCCTTTAAAAGACCATCAGTTCTCTTACGCAAACTTGCATGCAGTTTGAGGTAGAGGTTGGTAGGTTCTTCCAAAAATTTTGAGGAACTGGCCACAGTTCAGCTGCAGACTTTGACTGTCTCTGCATGTCCTCCCAGACTGACTCGATCATGTTGAGATCAGGGCTCTGTGGGGACCAGACCATCTGTTGCAGGATTCCTTCTTTTTGCTCAACATAGTTGTGTATGACTGAGATTGGGTATTTGAGGTCATTCTCAGGCTGCACAATGAATTTGGGACCAATGAGAAACCTCCCTGATGGTAGACAAGGATCTACCTGCACTTCTCAGCAGACATTCAAGTTGCATGCCTAAGATTTTTGCCCAGTACTGTATACCTGCATTTTGGGAAAGCAGTGGCTACGGAAGCCGTTCCTGCGATGGGAATTTCTTTTTAAACGTAGAACAAAGCCGCGATAGACAGCAGTGCATCACAGCAGGTGACCGTTCCACTTATCAGTTCCAGGACTGTAAATACAAAGCAGGTAGCAGTAAAGGGCCAGGGATGGACCCCCTGCTGCTGTACCCTTCGTCCGAGCACTAGATAGGCGTGCTGAGTGCTAAGATGTCCAGCTGCCCGGGCCTTCTGGCTTCCGACATGTCCTTTTTCAGAAATCCCAAGGAGAACGTGGAACGTGAGGCCTGAGAAAAAGAGAAAGGAGCCAATTCCTCTGTTATTACTGCGGTGTTCAACTTGGTGAGTTCACTCCTAACTCTTTCCATAGGGGAGGCCCCACAATCCAACGTCCTGGCCACTGTGTACACAGCACTGGTGTCTGTGCAGATGGAAGGCAGCAGGGCTCTGGAACATCTGGCAGGCAGTATACCCAGGGCTGGAGAGGCTTACAGCCAAGCAACCTGATGGGCACAGCAGCCTATGCTGTAGGAAGCCAGGTTAGGATGAGCTGTTTCTAATATGAAGTGTGATAGCAGATAAAGCTGAAGTCCATGTTACTAACCGTATCTTCTACAGCCAGGATACTGTGTGCCAATAAATAAAAACAGCTCAACTAATGAGGCCTTGACTGATCGAGGAAATTATTCACGAAGGTGGCAGTGAATCAAGTGCAGAAAAAAAATGCTTCTATTGTATTCTGGCTGACCTGATTTTTCAAAGCTAAGGGGTGTGTGGTGGGGGGGCAGAAAAGTGTTTTATGGGCATGTCTACATCTGAAGGAAATGACAAAGTGTTTAACAGCCTCTGGCCACCGTTGTATATCACAGCAACAGACAAGAGATTACAGTGCTGTAACTGGCTAAAGACTGATGTGCAGATGTACCTGTCTGCTGGGGGGAAGCGAGGTGCGGCCCCCGAACGTCGCACTTCAAAAGCCTGCTCGAGGGGGTCTGACTCAAAGCTGAGAAGTAATGGCGCAGCAATCAGCTAGGAAGTACTCCCAGTCAAAAATTTCTCATATTACCTTTATTGTCATCGGCAGTGGGGGAGGGGGGGGGGGGGTCTGACAGCCACTTCAGCGCATTTTCATTTTACACGTATTACCGTCTCTTGATTTTAATCAAAGGTTCTCCAACAGCGCTACACGAAGCACCGCAGCGGCATCACCTGACAGTATTAACTGCGTCGGCTGCAAAGTACAACTTTTAAACCCAACGCCAAACTTTTCCTGCGCTTCTCAATCAGCGGCGCCATTTGCATGTTCGCCAGACACGTTGATTAACGTAAGGTTACCGAATGCGAGCCTCGCATTTACATTAATTCACGCGCCCTCGGTGACACAAAGCAACACGTCCTCCGCTGGCCAGAGATGATCTGTGAACGTGTGTCTGATCGAAGGAAAATAGGAAATTGTTTGGGAATACAGGGTTTGAGTCAAACCGTGTCCGTTTAAAGGACAGGGTGGGAGCCCAGCAACTGCACCCTTGAGAAGACCGCTCAAGACGTTTCCTTAAGGATCATTGTTCGCTACAGTTCGTTCGTAGGTTTTTACAACTCAATGCAGTTCGGGCGCCCCTCGACACTATGCCCGGTTACGATCGGCAAACGCTTAGCCGCTATTTAAATCCGTCCTGTCAACCAGAGGAGAAATGCTCCCCGAAGCGAGAACCTGATCGCACCGATTCCTCCTGACCACTGTTCAGCCTGAATTATGAGTTTCAAATAAAGCACTAAAACCCCAGAAGGCAGCAGTCGTGACAATCCAGTGCAAGAGTCACACCCTTGTCAGTCTGTGAAGGAAGGCACCTGCTAAGCATCCAAAATAAATGACCACAACAATTAACCTGGTATTAAACCACGTACTGAACAAAGGGTACATTTCTGAACGCACCCTTGGTATCGTCTGGTTTGCCGTATAACGTGCAACTGATTTACTGCGGCTAGACGGACCCGTTTTCAACTGACAAAACACTGCAGCATAAGCCAGTAGCTAAGGAAGCCGTGGTAGAACATATGCCATCTCATTAAAAAGTTCACCTACAGAGACTGCTGCCTTTTCCCACAACCACATAAAACCCAAGCATTCCACTGGTGTTTAACCCTGCTTAGTATAGGACGCAGGATAAAGGATGCAGACGATGTTAAATTCTATATATCTACCCATAAATATGATGTGAATTCAACGCATTTGCTTTGGAAGCACGCGCAAGTTCTGTAAGGAAATTCAAAGATGTAGACGCTGGTTTCATCATCCATCCGAACGACGAGTTCTTCCACCCACGCCCACGGCTTCAGAGAACCTTTTTCTTCCCTTTAATCTGCGAGTTGTCGCGATTCCGTCTTGAGATAGAAGAACTGTCATTAGCTTTTCAAAAATTCTGATGAGGTTTGAGAATATAATTGTCACTCTCCAAACCATATGGATGAGGGGATCCGGGGAATAATATCGTCGTGAACACTGGCAAAGTTTGATAGCAAAGTGCTTTTCGCTCCTGTTGATTTTCGCAGTGATTAGATTTTCTTGGACGAGATGAGTTCTATCAGCGGGGATCTTGTGGAGAAAAGCAAGCTGGCTGCATCTTAACCCCACGATGCCCGCAGGTCCAAAATATCGTTCTCACAGGCCAGAGAACGAGTGCACGTAACCAGGGCAAAGTCCCGAGTCTTGCATTTGGATTCACGTGCAAGTAAATCGTGTTTCTGGAAAATTACTCTCCCCCGTTTTCTCAATTTATTACCCGCAGTAATTTGGTCACGTTTAGTGGACGGAAACGGAAACAGAAAGGAAGGAAACCACGTTGAATGTATTTGGCAAAGTATAAAATCGTTCGCTCTTTTTCGGATTCGGATTCGTCCCGCCAATACGTATTCAGCAACCAGGCCAGTGAAAGATGCAACTATGCTGAGAA
Source organism: Arapaima gigas (assembly GCA_900497675.1). NCBI lineage: Eukaryota > Metazoa > Chordata > Actinopteri > Osteoglossiformes > Osteoglossidae > Arapaima > Arapaima gigas. The sequence continues at coordinate 185,854 of UFQX01000467.1, read as the reverse complement.
CAGAGTTCACTACTTCACTAAGGTGTCTTTATCTGAAACCACATAACCTTTACACAGCCATGAGTTTGCTGCATACATTCAGATTAAATACCGATGTCACGACATCATTTATCCTGCAAATACTTTGGGAACCGCTTCCTACCAACTTATGCACAAATCATCTGCAATAATAAAAACATTCTCGTTCCTACCTGTCAACTCTCCAGGCTCAAGCAAGAACTGTTTTCCATTTAAAGCCTAAACAAGATAGCAGGCATTGGATTTTTAACATCTGAAGCTATATACAAAAATGAGGACTGATCTTTAAAAACCACAACTGCCCACAGTAAATGCAGAGCTACTAGTCAAACCATATAATGAAAAGTGTGTATCTAAAATGTGTTTAAAACACAGCAGTTAAACAAACTTTGTTCTTCTTCAAATTTTTTTTTTTTTTTAAGAAACAACAAACACCACACATGTAAGTAAGCACACTGGGGACTTGCTTGAAGCTGCAGGCTGAGACAAAGGAGTCCCGAAACTGAAAAGAAAACCGACCTCTGTGTGCAACTTGACCGATGTCAAACTTCAGACACGAGCGTTCAGAAACTGACGGGTTTTCTTTGTTTTCTCACCGAGAATTACCAGAGCGGAAAATGCGGGGAAGCACAAACAAGACGCAAAAGCTCAAACAATGAACCAGGAAGCTCAGCTTTCAGGCGTCAAGAACAAACTTCTGAATTCCCACCAAATTCCTAGAGAAGCTGGGTGTCAGAGAGAGGCATTAGGGGAATGACTCTGGAGTGATCTCAGGAGCCATCAGAGAACAGAGCTTGTTCAACGCTCACCTTTCGTATTTTCAAATGATCGTTTTCGGCATGTGTGAACTACCGATAGTTTTGAAGTGAGTCCTACACAGAAATGAAGCAACTTACACTGGAACCTCATCTGTTTCTTTTTCCATCCCTTATGAAATTGCCAGCGTAGGTAGGGAGTAAAGACGCTTGAGCCAAGCAGGGTTTTGCGTAGCCAAAGGGATGTAACGTCCAACACAGAGCTACTGCAAGAACTAGTTCTCTTAAGGAAGTCTCAAGGAGGCCCTACCTCACTCCACACAAAAACCCCCCATCTCGAGCTGCATTTGTACTGCTTCCAATCATCTTCTCTTATGACTGCTCCTCACTTACCATGACCTCCATGTTCTGATGAGGTTCTTTAAATCCATGAACGGTCAGCTTCCGCAGCACTGCATATGGCCGGAAGGAAAAAACAAAAAGTATAGTTACCCAACTATGACACACACCTCTGTTGGAGTCCTATAGCTACAAAACGACCAGCTGTTATCGCTTCACGTTATCAGTCTCAATGAGGAATTACGTTTTTGTTCTAGGCCTCCAAATACTGTACCGATGACTGCAGAAGAGTGCAGACACACAATGCACCTACTGCTATGACATAATGATTTATGCAGCGCTCATCAATGCTCTGAGTTATTTTCTACCCCTCTAGATATGCTTTTGGGTACTGAAGTGAGCTCCAAGCTAAACCACAAACTCATTTCTGGGACTCAAATGGCACCCAAAAATCAAACACCACCCAGTCAACTGTCACGAAAGGTCATGTGAAGTTCTATTAACTCTGTGCTACTCTCTTACACACACACACACACACACACACACACACCACAAACGAACCTTTCAATGACAGAAGCGTCCTCTCCAGGGAGTTGATGGCAGCTGCTTCATTGCCTGTGCAGACCTGCTGGAGGAACGTGTCAGTGTGGTGGTTCCACAGCGAACAGGCAAAGCTGTAGATGCCCGAGGCAAGCTGTTGGGAAAATGCAAGCACAGCCTTTATGATGCTTATAGTAAAACTTTTAGTACAGTGATACAGTAATAACTACCAGTACTTTAACTGGTGATATGACTGCTACTACTAAAACTACCAGTATTTTAAGTGCTGGTAATACTATTGCTAACACAACCAAAATATTCAGAAGATGCTTTTCTGCAGCAAAATTGGTAGCTGGCACACAAAGTCCAGTACAGGCATTGCTGGCCTGACTGAATTAGCTGCTTCTTTAACAGATTCAAAGGGTTAAAAAAAGTTTTCATTTGAAGTTTCTAAGCTAAAGGCAAAATGAGGTTTTAAAATCACAACTTTGAGGGATACTTGTCCAATCCAGTGCATCACAGCTGGAGAAAACCTCTGGAGATCACAGAATAGAAAGTGAAGAGACTGTAGTGGCAGACAGACATTCTGTGGTCGAAAAAAATGTGCATAAATTGCACGCTTTGTTTTGTTTATTGAACTGGACATTAACCCAGTATGAATACGATATCTTTTATTGTCAAATGAGTACAGCATCTTTCTCGCTGCTACCGGGAAGCCAAAAAACAAAGCAGACAAAGAACAACAAAACAATTTTCCTTCAAATGACACAGAACTCAAGAGTATTAAATGGACCTGATTTATTTAAAGTGACAAGATGAGCACGAAATCCTTCCTGGGTATGTTTATTTATAAAGTACTCAAAAGAAACTTGTATTAAGAACCGTATGCTGTATTTTTTGCACTTCATCTTGTGATACTCAAGGTATCCTTGGAAAGAAAGAAGTTATAGAAAAATTATTTTTATTTTTTATTATTGTATCAGCAAAATTATTTCCTCCATCCATCCACTTTCAATTACTGCTTGTCCAGCACAGGGTCATGGGAGCATGGGACATGAAACAGGGTACAACCCTGGACTGTAACCGAGTCCATCGCAGCTCCGTCACAGTTCAACTGCCTACACGCACGGCTCGCTCACATCACCAATTTACCTGAAAAACACGCTTTTGGACTGTGTGAGGAAAGCCGCATAAACCCTAAACGGAAACAGCCAGTCCAAACCCACCACCCAAGAGCTGCGAGGCCCCACTGGTATCTGCTCTACTACTATGATGCTGCTGAATAGAGAACCATAAACTTACACTTGGCGTCAAGTCCTTCAGCAAGTCCATTTCTCCAAGATACCCAGTTAATACATTTTCACAATCTACTCTCCCTTTAACAATATGCAAGACAAAACAATAAGTGTGTGTTGCCGTAACCGTAAGAGGAAGGTAACAATTCCGGCACGGGCATAACTGTATCGTTTGTTACAATACCGTGTAAGCGTTTCCAAAACACAACATACGTCTTCCGAAAGCAAAAGAGTCCGTATTAAAACGGCATTCTGAGGATTTTGCGTTTGATTCTCGCAATTAAAAAAAAATAAATAAAAAAAAAAAGCCAGAAAAACACAAAAGCCACACAACATTAACCCACAGCACAGTCATAGTCAATCAGACGTGCCCAGCATTTTCTAAACGGCAGACGAATCTTTAAAGACCTGGGAGACGGGACCGAGAACAGTCCTACGCGGTGCCAGAATTATAATCAAACAGCATCGGCCAAATAGAAATTAAGTTGATATGAAAGGGCTCTTTCCTCCGCGTGCTCTCCAGTGCTCTGAAGATAATGATCCCCATTATTCTAATGACGCAGGGACCCGATGAAAGCGTTTTAATACTTTATAAGGTGCTTGTTTTCATTGTTGGTTGCAATAAAGGAACAGAGGATCTCATTTTGCATTTCTCTCTCTCTCTCTCACACACACACACACACACACACACACACACACACACACACACACACACACACACACAGAGGGGTGCCTGCATGAAAGCCGCTTCCAGCTGTTGTTTTCAACACACACAGAGAAAGAAGTTGCCTCCACGTTCACGTACGTGGTGAATAACCTGCAGGCTATGTGGACTAGGTGGTGCAGAAGGAGTTTGTCACTGCGAATGACTGTCGTCATCTCCACCACACCAGGGTGTCCTGTCCTGTGCCCAGTTCAAGACTCTGCTAGCTCCTTTTTCAGGCTCCCAATCCCAAGTAACAGAACAAATTGCTCCTTCATGTTCTGACAATTTCTACTGCAAGTGACCAAACTTCACTAAAGGCATTTTATAACGCCGACGTTTCACTGTCTCACGTGGGCTCAATCGGAGAGCCGACTGTCATGGTTAAGGCTTCCTGCTACTCAGTCCGCGACCCTGAAGTGTGACAAACTGGTCTGAATGAGAACAAAACAAATCTATACGATTAAAATAACGCGGGCCGATAATAAGAGTAGAACCATAATGTGGGTGTAGAATTCACCATTTTTCTCATAATTTATCTGCTTTTTTTTTTTACAAAAGGAATCTAGATTAACAACTGTGTTTCCACTAAGAGGACACCTCAGGGAAACTAACCTTCTGTATTTCAACGTGCTCGATGGGTCTCTGCAATTTAATGTATGAAGAGGAATAAAACGTACAGTTTCTTTGTCTTCTATCTGGGGCAGCGAACGGAGTTGCTTTGAGGAGGAGAATAAACAAACAGATCCATTTGGACAGTCTGCTGAGCACTCAATAACCATAAAAGAAAGATTACTGTATCGTGAATGTTGACAGATTAAAATGCAGATTTTTTTATCTGGGGGGAAAAAAAAAAAACTTCAGCCATTCAAGAAAATTTCCACTTTACAACATCGTTCGTATAGATTACGTTCTAAAAAACGCCAAAACTGGCAACTAGCCCACTGCATTTCACGTAGGATTATGTGGCCCTTTGAACTAAGTTTTAAATTAATATAATTCTACTTAAGAAAAACACAAGACTTAAAATTATTCAAAAAGGTGCAACGAGGAAGGGACAAACTTGATTTAAAATTGCTCAACTTGACACTTTTCCAGAGGAAATCGATATGAACGGCAGTCGAACGTTGAATTAAATAAATTTATTCATTTAAGCCAGAGAAGTACAAACCTCTGCTTTTGTCGCTGCCATTTGTGCACCTTACTGAGGCTTTCAGCTCTAGTGACTTTCAAAGATCTCGCCATGCACGTTATTCCAGCGCATGTTTCTACATCACCTGAAGCTGTAACCTCACAGGTAGAGGGGGATTTCGTCTCATTCATTTCACAGAGTTCTGCTCACCACTAATTTAAAAACTCCTTGCAACTGCTTTAAGTCTTTTTTTTTAAATAAGCTCTAAAAATATGCTCCCTGCAGGCTTTTCAGGTTTCTGTACAAAATAAAAACATTAAATTTACCTTGGAAATATGGCTAAGTCCACCCAATATGGCAACATTTTTATGTCAAATCCTTAAGTGTTCATGTTCACTTTGTTTCTATGCATTTGTGCAGAGTTTCCATTTTTTATCTCTCTGATAAAGTGTAACCCGACAAAATTCGCTGTACGTGTGCTGCTTGCGTGATGTGTGTATGCTGCACGTGACACAAGGTGTTTTAGTGATATTTCGTAAAGTTGGTTTTGGGTTTTTTGGATGGGCTTTGAACACGTGATTTTTCCATTTAAAATAAGATTGAAATAGGATCCCGGTATACACAGTTTTGATTTGCGCACCGATTTCAAAAATGAATTAAGCACGTAAAACAAGGCTTACCTGTACTTTGCCAGTATTCTTACAGTCTTCTGTCTCTATTTTAGAGTCATAAACAAAGTGTCACCCACCATAATGGAGCCGAAAAAGGTCGAGGAAAAAAAATTGCAAAGAAGGTTAGAAAAGCACATCTGAAGACTGATTTAAAATATGTGAAAGAGGTGAGCCACCCAGTACGACTCCCAACCAACCGTTCCCTTCACTGGTAAGTACAGTAACAGTTCATTGCAGTAAATTGCCATTATCATTTACTTTTTTTTTTTTACTTTAATTTCATTACTGAATAAACAGCTCTCCTCGGTTATTCTCCTGCTTTCATTCACGTCTCTGCACAGGTGTGATCTCCCAACTGTGAGCAGGAAGCTCGGTGCCCTGTGTGTGCTGCCAGATTTCGGATTTGGGCTGGGAATGTATGATCCCCCTCTTAAAACAAAACAAGATGCCGGTTTACACAGATTCACTTTGTGCAGTGTTTTCAGGAACAAATTAAAGACATGAAGTGGGGCTCGCCGGTAACCTTAGTTTCACCCTATGATGTCACGGTCAATAAACCATTTATTGGGGCAGCAGGTCAAGTGCTACTTAGACCCACTGGTACCGTTTCAATCGTGGTCACGTATAATATCACTGAGCAAGGTACTTGCCCTGCAGTAAAAATTACCCCGCTATGAAAGTGAATAAATAACTCAGACTAGCATACACACCTAAAATTGTAATTTGCATTGGAGAAACGCGTGAGCTATATGAATAAATAATAACGGTATCATATAATATGATGTAGCACGATACTGAAATACCACAGGGCTCCAGTTTTGTTTCCTGAACCTCCTGACAGCTAACAGAACACAATCACTACAGTGGTGTACAGAATCATAATGATACACAACGGGGGGGGTCCTTATTAACACGGTCAGCGCTCAAAATAATAATTACAACCTGGCGGATTCAAACCCACACTCAGCTCTTTTATTAAACACAGAAAAGCATCGCGAGTACAATGTACAATATACAAACCCTCAATGGCCTCTAAATCCAAAACACATTTATTGAATGTTAATTCAAACACATTATTGAATTAATTACTGAGGCAAATTCTATTCCATGTCCTTAACCTTTTGGAGTCACATTGCGTTGAGCGATGTGAATTGGCTTTGACTGTTAAACTGATGCAGAGTTCTAGGTGATCCGCTCACATTAACTGCTGATCCCCATAGCAGAGATTTCCAGCCAACCGTCAAATGTAGGCTACTCTCTCTAAAGAATGCGTCTTCAAAGGAGGCAGAACGTTTTCTGAGTATGACCGTGTTGTCTTGGCTGCGCTACAAGAAACGGCATTTGGGCCTTTTCCACTTGGCCAAACATCTCGGCTCGACCAAGTTAAGTCTAGTAGGATCATTCCGGATCTCTGTAAACTGCTAAACGCATAACAGCTCAAGAGAAGAGTTCTGCCGCTAAAGTTCAACCAAATAAGGCCGTTCAGAGACTGGCAAGTCAGGCGAAGGTGAAGAAACAAACTTACCGGGCACAAATCAGTGAAATCCTCTCAATTCGCGACCACCCATTACCACCCAAACTGTGAGCAGGAGAAACCCTGCAGTGCCACCAGGTGAAGAGAGGAAGAAAGGGTAATTATAGTGGTAGATGTATGGAACAGGCCTCTGGTTATTCCTGTGTCTACGCGAGTGAGCAAAGGGAACAGCAGGTTCGCTGGAGGTTGAGATTTTCATTTTAATACTGAAATCTGAGCAAAAAGGACGCTGAGCTTTGGAGCCCAGGCGTCTCAAGCATTGCTACCTTGACTAATATTTAAATCCGTACGTGCTCTTCAACTGGCATCTTTAGCAACACAGCTCTGAGTCATCTTTCCCACTATTCTTTATTATTAATATTTTCATCCAAGGTGACTTACAAGGGTAGATAACTTTCCAATCATTTACCCATTTATACAGCAAGGTTTTCTTACAGTACAAACTCAGGGTAAATATCTCGACCAAGGACGCTACAGTAGGAGTGGGATTCAAACCGGGGCCCCTTGAGATTGAGCCTTAAGCACAACGCCACCGATCCTCACCGGCTCTTGGACAAAATTGTAGGTAAACACAAGATAGTGAGTGCAGAACATTTTCTAGAGCTCACTGCTGCAGTCTGTCTGTGCCCACTTTCAGGTCAGAGACCACAGCTCCAGTCTATGTCCTCAGCTCAGAACGCCTCTGTGGGAGTTTCACCGTAGTAGAATCAAACTGTGAACATTCCACTTGTGTTTGGGGGGGGGGGGGGGGGGGG
>UFQX01000467.1:64613-178054 GCA_900497675.1 Arapaima gigas | reverse complement strand
GGGGGGGGGGGGGGGGGGGGGGGGGGGGGGTATTTAAGCAGCATAGCCAAGCTCATCTCATGAGTGTCCTGTGGTCTGGTGAACGTAAGGAACACCGAGGCTCGTAATTCATGCCAAAGGGGTCTTTTGGTTCAACCTCCCTGCCCAAAATGGCTTCATTTTATATCAAAATATTGCATTCCTCCTTTTTTGCAGTTTCACTGTAGCTGGCATATCCACACCAATTAAAAAATAAAGCTATTTTTTAATTTTAAAAGTGCTTTTAAAAAGTACTTTATTACAGCAATACATGCGGCAAGAAAAATTAAACTTACAGGCCTGATGGGGTTCAAGCACTGATACTGACTGTCACATCTGAACAGGACAGTTAAAAGTTACAGTAAAACCTCTTTGTCACCTCCAATATCACAGGGCTGTGGGATCTCTGGCACCGTGCAGAAAAGAAAACAGGACACGTGAGCACACAGAAGAGCCCTTGTCAGGTTTCTGAATTAAAAACCAACTAGTTTTGAAGGGACAAGTGTACAGGTCGGAATGCTTAAGATCCCCATCAAGTGCATTCCAGTTCAAACCTGGAGCTCTCCGCGTTCACAGCAGAGCAATTTTGTCCAATAACCTGTTCGAGGGAATCGAGGGAAAAGGAAAGTGACCGACGGCGAGATACAGACTTTGTCTACATAGTCGACTTGCAAAAGTCTTAGGCACCTGTGGGAAAAATGCTATAAAGCGAGGATGGTTCCAAAAATAATGCCATGAATACTTATTAATCAATAAACCTTCTAAAAAGTGCTGTAGACAAATAAAACCTCAATCAGATCAATATTTTGAGGAACTGGCCACAGTTCTTCTGCACACTTTGACTGTCTCTGCATGTCCTCCCAGACTGACTCGATCATGTTGAGATCAGGGCTCTGTGGGGACCAGAACATCTGTTGCAGGATTCCTTCTTTTTGCTCAACATAGTTGTGTATGACTGAGATTGGGTGTCTGAGGTCATTCTCAGGCTGCAGGATGAATTTGGGACCAACCAGAAACCTCCCTGATGGTAGATGAGGATCTACCTGCACTTCTCAACACACATTCAAGTTGCATGCCTAACACTTTTGCACAGTACTGTACCTTTCAAGAATTTTGCAAAACTTGGCTGGTCTGAAAAAATAATCTTTCCAATTAACATTCAGATACGAATGGAACATTAGTCCGTGTGCTTGTACGTTTGGTTTGGCCAAACATACCAAGTACTGGGGGCGGGAACACACATGCCACACCATCTACATGATGCTCTGGTTATTACAGCTAATGTGGCTAAAGTACATTCTAAGTACATCCTAAGTCCAATCCTGCAAAATGAATTTTTTACAACCAGCGGCCCACATCAAAGTGAAGTGCCTGGATGAAAGCTGTTTTTATTTTGCTGGGGGTTGACACCAATATAGAGTTGCTGTAAAGAGCTTAAAACTACAGCGGACAGAAATTTATTTAAAAAAGGAAAACTCCTTTTGAGTATTCAAAGCACAAAAGAGTCTGATAGCGGAATGATATTCTTTTAAATTACCATCAACCATTCATTTATAGTCTGACCATGTCATGAAAACTATTTCATGTGTAATAAAACTCACATTCAATACTGAAGAAGGCTCGCAGCTGGTATCTATGCATGGAAAGTTAAAACAGTCCAATGCGGACTGGTGCAGTACAAAAGAAAATATGAGATATGATAGAGGTTTGGGACAAGGACTTAACCAAATGGTTGCTGGCTAAAATCTTGGCTTGAGGCCTTTCTCTTGAACCCTACGTAGGACATCGATATGTAATCCTTCAACATCCAACACCAATATTTTATGCTCTGTATTATTTTCTTTTGCAAAAGCTATTCACTCATAAGTTAAAAGATTACTTCTGTAAAACTGAATTTGACCAGCTACACGTCGGTCTTCCACGTTCACCTATGACTGAAAGAAGGGTCAAGACATGAAAAGCAGAAGTTTGAAATGACCCATCTGCAAAAAATTCAAAAGTCCAATAAGATACCAGTGCATAGACAAACACTGAGGAATTGGAAACCGTTTCACACATTGCATCCCGATTTCAAAATGATGATCACGGCACCGAAAGTTAACCCTCATAACAGAAGGAAGAGCAGCTCTATGTTCTGCAGCAGAAAGGAACCGTCAGCATCACCGCTACGGACCTCTTCTATGGCCAGGTAGATGTGAACCAAAATGCATGTAATATTAATCCAACATTCAGTTGGATCACGGTTGTGGGACAAAACCACTCTGTTAGTAGAGTAACAATAAAAATTTGCGCCACGCTGCGCGCTGTTTATATCATTTATCATTCAGGCGGTTGACCGGCAGCGCCGTCAGGTAGCGCCGCACAGACAAAATCACGAGTTACTAAAGAAGCAAGCGTACGGCCGATTATGGAGATAAAGATTCAAATTTGATCATTAAGTTAGGCAAAAGGGGGAAAGGAATTATAGAAAGAGAAGTCTAGATGAGCACAGACGGGGGGGGGGGGGGGTGCCCTTGGGAGAGAGCAAGAGGTCAGAACCGACCGGAATTCTAATGCTTCCTGTCCTCTCATTCCTGCACTGGGCGTCGATCTTAGTGGACCTCACAGGTACGTGGCTGGAAACGGGTTTTAAGATCGCGGGATTAAATGGGATAAATCGTTTAAGTTCTGAGCCAAATTCCGAGTCCTTTATACAAAAAAAGAGAGGAGGAGGAGGAGGAGGAGGAGACCGGCCTTTAAGGCTATTCAAACTGCAGAGAAACGGCAACACTTCCAATTAATTTAAAAAGGTTTCCTTGTCCGCGTAAGTGCACATTTATGCTTCCCGCAAGCTCTTCTAATAGCAGACTTCTCCAAAAATGGGCAAATTCTACTTGTACAGTCATAATGTATTTGTAAGCAGAGGTGCACGCAGAGCGATGGTGCAAACCGCACGGTAGGTCCGTAGTCCCCTTCAAATAAAAAAAGAGAGGCAGGAATCACTGTCGCATCCCTTTCTCTCACAGACTGTGTTTCTGCAGCCCTCTGCCACAGAGAGACAAAGTGCCCGCAGACAATTTAAAAGCAATCTGTTTTCCGGTACCGTCTGTATGCGCGGACTGCTTTGACAGAAGAGCGCCTGCAGATGGCTGCAAAGCCACGGGTGACTTGGAAGTTGAATGAGTTGCCTTCGTCCTTCTCCTAACCGAGAGCACAAGACCGGCAGGAGCACGGCCCTTCGCAGAACGCTACGCCGATGACAGCTCCGCGCACTTTGAGTTGACCTCAGAGAAAACCCCCAGCAAGCAGGAGCCAGACCGATGCCAGGCTCCGGCAAGCCGTGCGGGTGGTGTTTGAGAGGACACACAAGCAACTGCGCAACAAAGCAGCTGTGCAGACGGAGGGCGTCCGACGGGGAACAAAAAGAGGAGTGTGTGCACTCATGGAAATTGATTTTTACGCTTTCCATCCTCAGACGCAAGAGCCAATTGTGAAGCCGTGGAAGCTTCTAGTAGTTGGTCCAGAGAGGCAGCTGTGCCGTCCACAACAGGCTCGACACACCCAACCGTAATGCCGAGGGCAAAACCGTGGTTAGTCGGACCGCTGTCTGAGCCGTCGTTCCCGCGGAGGTCTTATCGATCGAGAAGCAAACGCAAAAGCAAAAGCAAAATCCCTGTTAAAGGGGATTTAACCCACGATGCTCGCGTGCACAAGGCCCGAGTGTGTAAGCGCACTAGAAGACCGACGCGTGGCACAACGCTGAGCTTCACAGGCAAGGCGGTGGCTGTGCGTGATCTTTACTGTCCGTCGCGGAGCTGTTGTCAGGCTGCCCCCTACGCGGCTGAGCACGCTAAGACGACGTGTGCCGCGAACCTCCGAAAGCTACTGATGAAAGCAGTCGTCCAAATACCGGCACGCCACAAAATCAAAAACGCAGTAAGCGTGCGGTCCCTGCCCTGCTGGATTTCATCGGCTCACCCTCGCAACACGCTGCGAGGAAGGACAGCACTTTGTCACGTTTCACATGCCGCGGTTGTTCACACTCGCGTGTTCCTGGAAAGCCGCCTGAAGTGAACAGCACCAGAAATCTCCCTCTCGCCCAAGTAACCTTCTCTAAAGCAAACAGACGACATAAAGCAGATGGTTTAAAGACGCATCCGGCAAAACGATACGCTTTTCCTTCTTATGCACCAAATGAAACCAGTTAGAGTAATAAAATGGCGACAACTCAAAACTTCCATTTTCAGTCCGTTCTTCCTTCTAGATTAAAACCAGACCGCAAGCGGCGGAGTGAAACGTTTGTGAAACAGAAACAAGGGCCTCCGGAGGCTCGAAACAACACGGCATCTGACTCGGGTAAAAATACAAAAGAGCGTCTGATCTTTCCACAGCTCTTCACAAGTCTATCAAGGGGGTGAATGGAGCTGTCCAGAAAAACCACCTTCTAGTCAGATTAGTTCGCTATAAACATCATTACTTTGCTGCTTAGCTGATGCTTTTCACTGGTTTATATCGTAATTCAAGTTGATCATGGCACTAGAGGTTATTACAACATTAACATTCTACAAGGGACTTCTCTCTACAAATTTGCAGGTCCCCACAACACGCCACCTGCTTGCTGCACAGACACACCTCTACAGAAGACAATGCAAAGTTAACGGCGGCGTCTTTTTTTTTTGGCGCATATTTTAACCATCTACATATGGGAACATTTTCCTACAATTCTCTCGGAAGGTTTTCAACCAAGCTCCATCCTTGGGGATCTTAACAACCCCTTGCTGTCAGTCCCAGTTCCTTGATCTACTAGTTTTAACCTTTGAATCACAACATGCATCTTGACCATTATTACTTAATGCCATGTTACTTTGCACCATTTATATTACTCTTATACCAAGTATACTTATACTTACTCCGAGGCAAAATATTGGGAAAAACACTACCTGTATATGTTTAAAGCTCAATCTGTTTGTTTTGTTTGTTTATTCTTTTTCTTTTTTTCAAGCCACACACTTGACGTTTGGCAAACAGACAATTTTTATCCCAAGTTAGGCTTCTGCATAGTCAGAGAGAGACACACACACACTAGCAGCATGTGCCTTCAGGCAGTTCCCAGCTGATTTGTCAAGATTAATACAAACAGGCCACTTCACACACAAACACCCACATGCACGCACTGACAGGCACACCAGGGAGGGGTGACAGGGGGTGGTGCTGGAAGAAGAACCCTAACTGGCAGTTGTACGTCATACACAGCAACGGACACGTTACTGATGTAAGGGTAATAAAGTTTGCTGATGTACAGAGTAATCCCTAAAGGCAATTCATCCCTGAAAACATGTCAGAAACTAACATTTTAGAAATCGAGTGGGCATTTCCTATTATTTAAATGGGGGAGAAACAAATAATGGGCTCTCGACCCATGACTTGAACATGAAAGAGCACTAAAAACCAGTTACATAATTGGAAAACATTTAATGCTTTCATTAATTTGCCTGCTTATAAATTGCGGTACAGTATGCATGCAGGACCTGCGTTACACACGGCGCTTTGAGCGGGAGTTCGGTGTCATGAGATGCTGAATAAAGGGAAGACGTAACAACTGTTGTGCCCCGCAATTACCGAGATCGTCGCGTTTGCGTGCCGTAAAACTTCTTACAGAGTTCTCTTTTGACAATCCGTCCTCATCCTCCTCTTCCACCGAGGATCGAGCAGCTGAATCACAGTGCATGTGGTGACGCTGCATAAACAGGTTCAGACAAAGTGAAAACGAAACTTGCGATGAAACGAGCGGAAACACCTCATAACACACTTGCACGTCTGCAGATGCGTTTCGAACGCTCGCTTTAGATAAATACAAATTATTACAATACATAGTACACTTCAGTACAAACGGTACACTGTGCCATACAGTATTGTATTTAAATTTTTGCATTTACTTAGGTTTCTATTTGCATTTAGAGTTTTTTAAAAAATTATTATAGATAAACTTTTATCCAAAGTTTGTTATAGCAAAGTTTCCGCTTCGATACTGATATTTAGGTATTAATTTTCAAGAGCTGTTATAGCGAATATCTGGACACAGAGACTTGAGATACCGCGGGATTACTGCATTCTGTTGTCACTTTTCTCCTTTCCGCTGGACCATGATGGGCATCTGACTCTTTTTGGCATCTGCTTGTTGAACAGCGCCAACAAAACTTTGGGACTAAATGCAACCACTAAGGGCCAGACACTTCACTGATGTATAATATGTTGTTATTATTTACTTTTCCACTTTCTGACCTGGGGAGCGGTGGGTAACTCGGCCAGTACAAAAATAAACAGAAGCCAACCCCTCCACGTTGAACGCCTTGCTGTTACCAGATATGTTCCAAATTTGAAAGGCAGCACAATTCCAGCGAAGTTGTCAATCCCTGTTCACGTGAACAATGGTGCTTATGTGTGACACGGGTCCATACCCTGGCAACCCAGGGCCAGTGGACCTTTCATATTATTTTCACATTCCTATTTGAGCAGAAATACAGAACTTCTAAATGAAACCTGTCATCTGCTTATTAAGATGGAGCAGGGAGTTTATAAAATAAGAGAGATGAAACCAAGACACCATCTTGCATTGGTCTTGTAAGCAAAGGTTGCTGGTTCAGATGCACAGAGTTGCACTGCTGTCGGGACTGTTGGGAGAGGCACTAAACCTGCATTCCGAGCACAGCGAGGAGAGTCAGCGCTCGTGAAGATGACGGAGCCCCGTGCCACACAAAGCCGACCTGCTCTGTCTGACACCGGCCTCTCGCATGCTTCCAACTCCTGCCGTTGTTTTTGGGATCTCTGCTCGTAAGTGGACGTTTGGGAAAAGCCACTCGGCATCAGAAACGCGGCCTCCTACACTCTGGCTAGACAAGTTGCGCTGAAATGCTAGTCTCTGGCTCCGACTGGAAAACAAACTATTAGAGAAACTCTACGCTGAACATGACTGCAGAAACACAGCACCACCTAGAGGTAAGTTTCAGTACAGCCTTGCAGTCTTTCCTTAAAAATACTGTAGGACGTTATTCAAAAATGTAAAATTTACGGTGTCAATTTTAATTATAATAATATTATTCATAACTCCATTATCACCATCTTTTCATGTTAGTGTAACTGAGGACCTTGGGCCAGCACAACGTGTGAGAGCTGGCTCAGCCCCTCGGAGACTAGGGTGCGGATACACGGATGCGCATGCCGATTTAAGCGTCACGATGTATGCTGTTTTCATCTACTTGAACACCAGATTTTGAAACTGGAGAGCTGGCTGGAAACCCACAGCACAGAAAAACACGGCAGCCGGGGTCAGATGTGAACCCGCAGCAGCGAAAGGGCACGGTGGTAGTACCATCTGCTGAGCCACGTTACGGCCGAGATGAAATTAACAGCGGGTTCAGAAGCGGACACTGTCTCGTCTTCCATCGCGCATATTCTGTAGAGAGTAGACTGAGCCATTAAAAACAAAGAATATTTTGTGTACTATTAGCACGAGGCTGAGCTCCGTCTCGAATGGGGGTATGTTTTACTTCTCTATCACACTTCTAATGGATTCTTATATTTTAGGGTCTCCTCTAATGTTCAGCAGGCTTGGCTATCTGGATAATCTCAGTTTTCGTGTGGCAGACATTCATGTACTGTTAAAAGAAAGATAAACTGAACTATAACGGACCTGGTTAGCACATGTCTAAAACATCTCATTAAGCAGACGTGTGTTTGAGAGCTTTAAAGCCCCCATCCTTACAGTTCGAAGCACAGCACTGGAAACATAGTACTTGTCACAAGTCATCCTACTTTCTGATGAGGGGGGAAAGGTCAACATTTTAGTTTTTAATACGTTCCAACGCCGCACAATGAAACACAGTGATGCTCAAGGTCCTGGACTAACATTCCTAAAAGAATTAGGGAGACCTGAAAACTTTTTATTATGGCAACGAATATATGATAGGTGTCATTAATGAGACACCAAGGAAGAAAAGATGTAGAACAGATCTAAACATTTTTTTTTTTTAAATTGTACGTTGCATAATTTAGTTAAAAAATGGCAAAGTGCCCTAATCATATAATCAGTAATAAAGAATATCTAACTAGATCTAATCTGCATCCAGACTCTGTGTAAATATAGTTTTATATCTCACGCAGTCATTTAAATTCTAAAGCGTTTAATATTTTGTCATCCACGACATAAATCAAACGATGAAGGGAAAAAAAAAAAATTGTACAATATACTATCGCACAGAACCAAAGGCTATTTAATGTGGGACAGTATGTTGCAGCATTTTCCTCAGTCTTTAAGTCCTTGATGTTCATGGGGATGGTTAACATCAGTGTTGACATACAGACAACACTGTACCATTTTAAAATACCGCATACTTCAGGCTGGTTCTTGAACAACTTTGATAAATCCTAGAAATACACCCAAAAACCTTTTCTGGGCTTCAGGGAGACATAATGAGGAATACAGTGGAACACAGAATCATGTTGCATGTGTGCTGACATCAGCATGGGGTGGTCACCAAAGGTTCAGGTGATGTAAATTATATATATTATGTAATATGTATAGTTCTATGTAATATGTATCTAAATATAATGGATAGATAGAAGCCACAACAAGGGGATCAAGAGATGTTAGACAGGCCAAAAATCACTGCCAAGAGGAAAAGCATTTGCTAATGCTTCCATCCGACAGTCAAACCTACCCGCACTTTGAGTTGGGTGGTCATTACAGCTTCCATCAACGTTCATTCCGCAATCCTGAATGCGGCGTAGCAATGACATCCGAGACGGTCCTGACGTGTTATTTACCATCATCAGATTCCTCAGCGGTGCCAGTCACCTCAAGTAAATTTTTCATTACGATCACACTGACATGAGAAAACCAGCAACAAAACCACTTTGAGCTTTTGGTCGTGAGCTTCAGTGAATGTTCACGTCGTACTTCAGAATGGAGGGGGTGGAAATGTGAACAAAGTGACTTTGACCGTGGCATGGCTGTCGGCGCCAGACGGGCTGGTTTGAGCATTTCGGAAACTGTTGCTCTCCTGGGATTTTCACACCTAACGATCTCCAGAGTCGGAACAGAGTGGTGAGAAAGACAAAAAAAAAAAAAAACATCCAGTGAGCGGCAGTTTTGTGGCCAGAAAAGCCTTGTTGTTGAGAGATCAGAGGAGAACAGCCAGACCCGTTCGATCCAACAGGAAGGCTACAGTAATGCAAATAACCACTGTTTACAACAGCGGTGGGCAGAAAAGCATCTGAATGCGCGACACGTCGAACCTTGAGCGAGATGGGCTACAACAGCAGAAAATCACTTTGGGTTCCGCTTCTGTCAGCCGAGAACTGGAAGCCGAGGCTGCAGTGGGCTCGGGGTTACAGAAACTGGAGAGTTGAAGATGGGGAAAAACATCGCCTGGTCTGATGAATCTCAATTGCTGCTCCGACATGCAGACGGTGGGTCAGAATTTGGTATAAACAGGATGAAGCCGTGAACCCAAAGTGCCTTGTGTAAACAGTTCAGGCTGGTGGTGGTGGAAGTGTAATGGGTGTGGGGAATACTTTCTTGAAACACATTAGGCCCCTAATACCAATTCAGCAGCTTTTGAGTCACGAATTTGGCCATAGGTATCCATCATCCATAGGCATGATCCTGCACCATGTTGCAAAGCACAAGCCATCTCATACTGGTTCTATGAACATGACAATGAGTTCAGTACTTCAATAGCTTTCGCAGTCACCAGACCTGAATCCAACAGAGCACCTTTGGGATGTGGTATGTGAAAGAAGAAGTTGTCTTTGCCTAAAAGGAGGAGTTGTTATTGGGCCTGCAAGACAGTCAGGAGAACACCTGCAACACAACACGAGATGTCCTTATCCCAAGGACGAGATGAGCTAACCGCAGATAGGAATAAGGATGTGAAGAAGGGAGATAAAGTGGATGAACGTCCTTGGTTTGCACCCGAGTTACACTGTTGGACGCTTTAGGCGCAGATACCATTTAGGCAATAGAAATTAGACAAGTTGTATATCCTCTGAGAGCTAAACATGAGCTGATCACATGCTACACATGCTGTCACAATGTAACCTGTATACTGAAATAAGTTCTTTGTTCAGAGAGACTTCCTTAACTCAGACTTTGGGTGGTGGGACTCTGCCTCTGCGCTGAGAAAAATAAAGGTATTCTGTTGAACGCTTCCTCAAGTCTGTTTGATGAGTAAGTCTGGTCTCTCAAATTAATGTTCTACCACAGGTACAATGGCAGAACAGCATGAAGGTGCAGCTGACGAATGTGCAGCAATTACGTGACGCAGTCGTGTCAAAATGGGCCAGAATCTCTAAGGAAGGTTTCCAGCACCTTGCTGATTCCATGCCACCAAGAATTCAGGCTGCCCAGAGAGCAAAGGGGGCTTCCGCCGCGTATTAGAATGGTGTTCCTAATAAAGTGACCGGTGAGTATGTATAGATCCAACTGTGCAACACTTACCAAATACACCATTTACAATTACAAGAAAAAAATAACATGATTTAATCTTGAACACGACTCATATGGAGATGAGGAAAAACGTATGAACTTCAACAGAAAGAAGTATTAAATGTAAAATATTTGCCATTACTATTTATTACAAAATACTGTGTGGAACTCACACACAAGATGAGTTACTTCAACAAATGTTCTACGTTCTTCTCAAAGGTGCCTACAGCTGCATCTACAGCACAGCAGCTGGCAGAGTGGTGTTACACACCGGACTGAGCCATTCAGTCATTTTAAGAACAGTTGGACCTTTCTTCCTGCAAGAACTTTCAAAGGAAAATGAAGTATCCGTGGTTGCTTGAACATGAAGCAGAACAGAAAGCAGTTCTCCACAAACTGTGATGTTTTGCTCGATTCCGACGTCTCCCCGGGAGGAGATGTGGGACTATCGGATAATTTCCTCAGGAAATTAATGTTCTTCCTTTTAATAAGATTACTACTCCTCCAGTAAAAGGAGTTAAAGCTGGAAAACTGTTATCGGCTTCTTTTGAACAAAAGACACACCGGTATAGCAGATTAAAATTGTCTGGGCAAAAAGATCATGTAGAAATTACCTCTGGTAAGTAATACCAAGTACAGCAGAGAGACATGGCAACAGTAAACAAAAGATAAAGCTTAAAAAAAAAACTAATCTTTCCAAAAGTTGAAGAGCTCAGTTCACACTACATAAAATTAAACTGAAAAAGTTGGAAAAGAACATTCATTAAAGAACAACAAACTATTGTTACTGCAGTAAGTGTTACTTGTTCACTGCGAAACTTTGCTATACGGTTTTGAATTATCTGTGCGTCAGTGACAGAGTTAAATCTAGACCCAAACTATGAAAGAAGAATCTTGGTGTTAACTGACATTTGAGGGGAGTGGGTGGGGAGAGGGCGTTGACCTTTTCTACAAGAAATCCTGAGGACCACAGGAAAGAAAAGGTTAAGGTGGGCCCCTCCAAAGGCAACATGTTTCATAAAGGGTCCTGGGTCTAGAAAACAGCTGAACTGAGCAGAAGTGCCAGGTCTTCTCATCCTGCACGACTTTCCAAACTCAAGCACCGCGCGTTTAACTTCCGCTCTCAAGTGTTTAAGCTTCTTTATGGCACTAACTTTGCTTCCCGTTGTCGCTGGACTTGGAGCCCTGGTGTCCTGCAGGTGGTCCCCGTTGGAAGTGATTTGCAAATCAACCTCAACGACCTTCTGCGAAGGTCGATAAAGAACTCTGAATGTTTGCCAAACTGGTTCCATGGAGGCTCTCCTCACATCCAAATGAGCCCATGAATCAAACCTGCTCCCCAGCGGATTGCCTCTCGGGGTGTTAGTAAAAAGCCAATCTTTTCTCACGTACCTTCTATGAGGGCACCTGCTACTTGTGAGAAATATAATTTATCTTCCACAGAAACAAAAAGGGGGGGGGGGTCTCAGATTCCTTCCTCAGCAGAAAAATTACTGCTGCCATGAAATGACTTTAGGCTTTTTTTAATTTCTACAGTGAACCAAATGTGGAACATGAGTTTAGTATTGAGCTCCTCCGAACACAAAACAATTTTAAAAAGTGCCTTTTACTATTCAATATTGAACGCCACAAATGGAGCCTAAGTACCTATAAACGGTACGGTGGGACTACCAAAGAATAAGAAAAATTTGCCAACGCAATAAATTTTTCATTCATTATCTCAACCACTTATTCAACGTGGGGTCAAAGTGGTCGAGCGCCCATCCGAGAAGCAAAGGGTACGTGTTAGATGCGGCACCCCCCCCCATCACGTATAAATTCTACAACAGCACCGACCGGAAACTGTACCAAACTGACGACTTATTTAAAATCTGGACTCGACTGCGGCTTAGATCCTCGCATCACCTCCTCTTCGCGCTCCACTGGCACAGCGTCGACTGTTTTGAGGAGGTAAGTTCAAAGACGGAATGCGATTTGCTGCTCACGTTTAAAGAACTTGTTAAGGCATCAATAACCCATTTTAATGCATCGCTTGGAATATTCTCCACTGTTCAACCCCCCCCCCCCCCCTCCACCATGCACATTTAAGGGGGGGGGGGACCTGTCACTACTAGTAAACTGTTCCTCAAAGGGTTGTGCACCCACCCCCCCATCCACACTTACATCCTGGAAGAGCCTCCTGTCTGTAGCCAAGCACTTTGAAGCCAGGGTCTTGGTGACGTGGTAAAAGGTGAGCAGGGCCCGGTGCTGCTGCAGGTCATCCTGGACCTTGACGGACTCCAGCAGGATGGGGATGAGCTCGGGCCACTGGCGCGGACAGTCCAAACGGGCCACCTTTGCGATGAGCACTGCGATTTGGGTGGCGATCTGCGTGACAACAGTCATGTACCATATTTTTAAACAGCTCAATTAAATATTTCTGTACAAATATTTTGGAATTTTGTGCCAATTTCTGCGTTTATTCTACATTATCAAAGGTACCGACGGTCCCCGACTTGTGCCCATCCGTCAACGTTTTCGGCCTATTTTGTCTTATTTCTGTGCCATCTGGGGGCCACATTTAAATAATGTGGTTTATGTACCAGGTTTTTAAGGATTATTTTCTTTATCTCATTGCTTTGCTAAAGCTTTCATTCAAAGTTTTTTTTTCCAGTTTCGGCCAATCGTGTAGCACAATTTTTAAATGCAATTTAAGTAGTAGAAGAACAGGACTTGATGCTACAAGAAACTCAGAGAACCCAAAACATTTCAATCAGCCCGCACGTTCACATCCCTAACAAGTTCCACATTTCGGATACCGCCACCCGCCTTTGTTTTGTTTTTTTGCTTAGACGGCGTTTTTCGTTTTCCCCAAGCTGAAAGTCAGCCTTCTACAAGTTTAAAAAGCCACAGTGCTCTCAAAACGCACATAAACGCAGCAGAGCGCTTTGTGACACAAAGCCATGCGTCCGTCCCCTGCGAGGGTGCACACGCACGCTGCTGACCGTCTCAGAGCAGAACTCTGAACACGTGCGGGGGAGAAAGAGAACTTTGGTAATCTGCACAAACGCCTCGGGTCAGTATTGCCGTTGGCAGCATATTCCTCGTCCGGGTGAAGCGCTGACCTGGTTGACTGGCTCGTTGAAGTTGGTAATGAGACCAGCGCGGAGTGATGTCTTCTCCTCCTCTGACAGCGCGCTAGACACAGAAACAACACATCGACTCAGACATATTTAACACTGTTTACAGCTGGCCGCAGCAGGGTGTTTGCGTAGGAAAAAACCCCGTTACACCGCTACTACGCCAGTGTGTCACACATCAACGCTTTCCTTTCAGATGGCGATAAATTTGCGTACGACTCTGTTACCAGTGTAAGACTGTGAAGAGGACAGCACCGGAGCGTGTGACCCTCATCAGATCGTGTGGTTACCTTGCAGAAGCGTTCGACTGATCGAGACGCGGGGAGGAAAGCTGACAAACCCGAAAGTAAACCGTTCGTTGCTCTACGCGGATCTGGACGATTGCTCGGCATTTCTGCGTGAAGAGCGCTCTCGCCGCGTAGCACGACGCGCTCGAGGTAGGAGCTCTAGGCCTCTGTGCACACCCGAGTTCAGCAAGTCTCACTAGCGTTCCGGGGGTTTGACGGCTTCAACTGAACCCCCGTGGCAACGTGTGAAGAGAGCTCTCGGTCGCTGTCGAGAATAAGCCAACGTTGCCCAGGCAAGTGACGTGTGAAGCGGTGGAATAAACTGCTGTCACCTCTCTCCAGGGCTGGCGTCACCGGCAAATAGTCGGGCTTCGAGCAACAAATTGCGCTGCCCCCTTTCTGAAGCCGCGGTGATGAAAATGAACATAATGGAAACCTTGTCTGATAAACATATCTCACTAAAGACTTCAACATGTGATTCATGTTACCCCCCAAAAAAAGCTGCTTCCAGAAAGCAACAGCCACAAATTTAGCACGGTTGACTTAAATGGGTGACAAATGTGTAATCTCAGAGCAGCTCTGAACCCTTCAGATGGGAAAAGGTCATTTTATAAACACTTTGAAAGCTGAACCGCAGCGCTGTAAAGACCCGACCAAATGGGCAGGGGACAAAAAGGCGCAGCGGTGCATCGGCGCTGCCAAATTCCTGCATTAAATGGCACTCGCATTCCGTACGGCCGATACAAAGAGCTTCTAATTTAATGCGAAACACGTGTAGCTAAGCACAAAAAAACTCCATACAGAGAAACATTCAGACTCATTTTATCACGAATGAATTTCAACGCAAACAATTTCAGTCGCCGGAGACCTTTACTCGGCATATTTCTGGCCGTGTCATTCTGAACTCTAAATTCAAAACGCAGTGTTGCCCCAACATATAATGTTGTGTTACGCATTCATACAACACCTTACGGAACTATAACCTTCATTTACGTCAAGATATCTTGTTTTTAGACATAAGGCACTTACTGCGGTGCTACCCTTCTCCAGTAGCGATCGATGCCGTTCTTGAAGTACAGGACCGCGAGCCACCGAACGTTCACATCCAGCATGTGGTTGTTGAAGATACTCTAAGAGGACAAAGAAGAATGTGGAGTGAAGGACTTAACGTCGAACAATTAGCCCAAATTGGCGTAGTTTGTGTAAATACATTCAACCGCACTAACAAACAGATACTAAGCACGGCCGAGATGATACGAACATCTTTCCGTTTAAAAATAAAAAGCTAGGAAACGAAACAGCGTATGAAAAGTGGGATAGCGTGTTAATCCAGGCAGTGATGAGAAGGATGCTGTGAAACTATCACCTTTGGTAAGAAAAACACAGAACCAAACATTAAAACGTCTCACAGTGCACCATAACTCAATAAGTAGTTCTAGCCAAGCACATTATTTCGGTTTAATAGTATAAACATGCTGCAGGCTTCAATGTCTTCCTATTGCTTGGCTGGCTAAATCTTTCCCTAAAAACAAACCTGGCAAATATTTTTTTTCTGCATCCTGAAAAATAACAGCACATTTCCCGGGCTTATTTGAGGTGCGTTTCTTGCTGACATTGAAGGGTGTGTAAGAAAAAGGAGATTTTTGGGGCAAAAATAACATTTTTTAATATATGGCGTACAGTTAACAGCATTCCTGCAAGCTTCAGGCTTCACACAGAAGTAAAGTAACCCGTGATCCCTCGATTTAGGTGTATTCACAACGATTTCATTTTTAACACCTTTACTCAATTTACATGTTGTTGCTACAATGCGCTCCAGCCACAAAAATTTATAAAGAAAAATTGCATCACAAATTCATCAAAGTGTGTTTAAAAACAAAAAAACGACACACACACACACACACACACACACACACACACACACACACACCAGTGTGTGCACGGGCATTATAAAGTGTGCACGCCTTTAACAGGGTGACCTTGTTACGACAAGGAGCGTTGAATCCAAGGAAAGTCGAACGCGATGTTCACGTACAAGCAGCTGGTGTGGAAAAAGTGACGTTAAAATTAGCTCCTTTAAGAGGAGATAAACAAGTAAATGTCTCGGTTATGACTGGTCCGTGGATGGTGGCATGCTGTGTTGCTCTCATAAAAACTTCTGCTGACCACTTTATGTTATGCTTCTCCTGCACAACTAATAAAGATCTGCATTACTTAACAGAAGTTAACTTGTTCTACATTCTTTCACCACCGACTCCCGGGTGCCTCTTTTTAAAACTTCCCACATACCGATGTCCTCAAGGACACCACACTGGCAATAAACGTGGTTTTATTTGTTACAAACACGAGTAGATGTTCCACTCGCATGGGACCACCTTGTTACACTTTCCAGCACCATCGCCACGTGTGTGCGCGTGCACGCTGATTCTCTGTGTGTTTTAGAGATGTGGAAAACTTGGTTTGGGAGTTTTCGAACGGGCATCTTTATTTTTCCAATAAAAAATAATGGAAATGGCTGTCTCAAGTTATGCATTTGATTGACACCAATTAAATTCGTAAATTTAGAGATGACTGTAGATTGTGAATAATATTATACAATTTTAAAATAAACTTATTAATAAACAGAAGGGTAACCCACTGTCCCTTACATTCTGGCCCTTATTCACTACGCTTACCAGCAATACTCTAGGCTTAAAAACAGGAATTTCACCCCTGTTTAGCAACAATATGTAACATCAGGGAGAAATTTTTCTGTTGACCTTTTTAGAATTCCTTCACTCCCAGCACTTGCCATCCAACACTTTTACGACCACTACGGAGAAGGAAGGGGATATTATGGCCTTTATCAACACAACACTTTTTCTAAAGAGTCTTATGCTGTGGCCTGCAGCACTGTGCTGACAGCAGGTTCCTGCAAGGATCCCCACACATCCAGATCATGTACCAAAATAAATATTTTATTTCACTGCAGCTTCTGTATAGTAACAATAACTCAAAAACAGGTTTCCACAAGCAGGACTTTGTTTTCCAAGACACAAAAGAGAAACCAGAGAAAAGGAAAACCCAACAGCAATAACTATCAATAAAAGTATTTCACGCACAAAGACATAAAAATGTAGTAAGTAAAACCTGCACCAGGCGACAAAACACATGAAACCTCAAGAGCCTGCAACCCTGGACATATTTCCTCAGCACCCATGGAGCCCGATGACAGCCTGCCCTGTGAGGACCAACAAATGTTGGTTGCAATGTAGTCAGCAGATAGTGAGGAGCAGAGAGGAATGTTAGGGGTGCAATTCAATGTCACAATGGCCTGAAGGTCTGGGGCTCCAGGGAGGACCTACCAACAGCACAGAGTAGAAGCCAGGCTGAGTCTCCCACTGCCTGAGCTGCTCCTCGGCCGGCTTCAACACAGCCGTGTCCTGGCTGGTGGCCTGTGTCAGGGCCTGCAGGACCACAGAGCTGGCACTGTTGATGTCCATGGCAACCCTGAAGAAAACCAGCAACGGGAGACACAGAAAAACTCACTGAATGAGAAGGTCACTGCGCGAACGGTCAGCACGTAGAATTTTAGATCATGCGCGTCTGAAAAGTGAACGCTAATTTTAAAGACATTTAAAAAAACTGTATAACAGAACAAACATGCTTTCGAAAAAATAACCCAACAGATCTACATGGGCTTTTGGAAAGATTTTACAGAATGTGAGTTTCTGTGAGGGAAAAAAAACCTTCCACCAATAAAAAGTGTGTAAGTTCAGCAAAAAAAAAAAAAGAATCAAGGTCACGGTTTAACAAAAAAATAGAAGGGGACGAATCAAATGAATAACTGAGTGAAACCCCTTCCAGTGAAGTTTGCATCTTATCACATTTATTCTAGGAATGTATCACAGTGGCCAAAACAGTGTCTGCAGAAACACCTTTGAAGACGTACTGACATGAGGAAGATTCTCCAAATGAGCTCAAGATTTTGTTTCTTGATGTACAAGAAGGTGCAGACAGAAGACTTTAGTGCATACAGATGACCATTCATAAGCACTAAAAGACACGTTACTCAAACTAGACTGACCACACTTCATACTTGTATCTTAACACTATGGTCGACACCTCATGTTCATGACCAAAGTGTCTAATTTTCTTCCGCTTTTAAAAAATACATATATATTTTTTAGAATCAAAAAGTTTTAATGTAAATGCAAATTTTAAGGAATTCTGATGACTAAATACACTTCTGGAACTTACCATGTTACAAGATAATACCTGTGACCTCTTACTATTTGAATGATGTCGTGAGGTCATCATTCATTCATTCATTATTCATCGTTTCAACTACCCCACTTAAGTCTGTCTTCCCACAGGTACAAATCCACTTGCCTATTTAACAACATATTCATCTACTTAGTAGTAGCACCTCACCTGAATGTCTATTTATCTGTTTTGGTCACTGTAGAAAATGTACATATACGTGTGTCAGGTGTGTATATATTTATACACTGTATGCTAATACAACCAAGAGAATTCCAAATAAACAAACAAACAAAAGTTTCTTTCATTCAGTCATTCAATTCACTCTGTCCCTTAAATCACAACCTTTGCCTTCAACCTGCACCTCCACTATTCTGTCACAAGGTGGCAGAAAACAGCTGACAAATCATACGGAGTTAAAATACAAGCAAACCCTGTTTTGTGGAGTTAATTCTTTCCTGAAAATCCAAACTGCGTACACCGGAAAGCTATTCTGCGTCATCCTAAAAGGGGAAAATAACAATGCATTCCCAGCCCCCCCCCAAAAACCCCCCAAACCAACTCTTCCAAATACCACTAACAAAACTGTAAAAGTTTGTAGCGTCGTACCGTACAGTTTAGCGCACGCAGTCGGGGATCGCACCACACAGTTCACTACACAGCAGATCGTGCCACGCAACACATCCCGCAGCTTTATTTATGACTTTACAAAGGAGATACTCCGCAAACACACGGCAACAAAGCGAACAAAAAACAAAACTATAATGATATCAGCGAAGACTGTCCCTTACAAGTTGCAGTACTCAACAGTATTATGTCATAAGGCGTTATGATACGGGGAATAAGCTACTCACGCAACGTGGGCACTTTGGATTTCTTCATTCCTAGCAGACGGATTTCTGGTCCCGCTTTATGGCTCAGCATTATAGCACGACATCTAACCCACAGACTGGGAGCTTAAATGTTTAGATGCGTTACCGCAAAATAATATATACTGTGGGGGCGAATACCATGGTTTACCTGTACAATCACAGGGAGCAAGAATTCAAACCATTCAGTTAGGCTGCAATGTGACTTTTAAAGTTATGAGGACCACAACTGCATGATTAACCGTAAAAGTTTTATTCATACCAAAAACTGTTCCACACATTATTCTTTTTCCATCAACTACTCATTTGTCTGCAGTGACTCACAGCATTAGATACTCAACTTTACAATAGTTTAACCATTTACATAGCAGGGTATTCTTACTGTGTCAAATCATGGGTAAATAATGCGGAACTAGAACTGGGAACTTATGGACAGAAAAACAGCAGAAATAACCAGGACAACACCTGGTAAACCAGCACATAGTAGAAGATAGATGGTGATCTATACATATGTCCTATTCAAAGAGCATTTCTAATATACTAATAAATCCAAAATTGTGCACAGACTGTTTTAAAGGGGAAGGAGTTAGTCTGCAGTTTCCCTCAGTTCTATCACATCAGTTTACTGGTTCATGACATCTCCCAGCATTGCACTGAACACTACATGGCAGGACGCCACTCGGAATAAATGGATATTAACATTTTCCACTGTATACTGTATCATTTTAGAGTCATTCTGGATTTAATTAGCGAAATAACCAAAAAAAAAAACTTGACAAAATGGCAGAAGAAAAAGCAGCACATGGGCATAATTTCAGAAATGACAAATCACCCTAAATTCAATCTGGCATCTTAAGGCCTCTCACCCTGAGCCATGAAGATCTACTATTTCCCCCACACTAAAGACCGCTGTCCACGTGGTTGTTAATTCAATTTTACAGTTGCTTAGCAGCCACTTCTACCCAAATTCTCTTACACAGCTGATGCCCTGCTGTGCTTGCCTCAATATTTCAAGTTTCCAGTTTTCTGAAAGGAACACTGGTCCCTCTGCAGAAATATGATAAAATGCTGGAAACAGCTGCTGACAAACCAGAAGTGCTTGTCACCACACAGACCAGCCAACGCTACGCTGACGACCGATTTGAAGGACCAGAGCTTCAAAGCACCTGCAACTAATCAGGAGCCGAGCTCAAAGTTTAGTCATTTCTAAGGTACGTCACATGCTCTTCATGCCGCATCATCAGCTTCATGTCATCATCAGCTGTACAGACAAGACAAGGACAAGTGCTCCAAGGAGAAAGAGATGCTGACCAGCCGGTGACTCAGTTCCAGAGTCAGCGTTAACCTGGGAGCACCTGAGATAACAGAACAGCTCCCTGGTGTTCCAGGCCCTTCGCGAGTGATCCAAACCAGACGCCACTAGAATGTCAACATTATAGAAGTAGTGCCACCAAAGTCGTCGTGAGCACAGAGTGGGTCGTGCAGGGGGGGTCTGGGTGACCAGTGATGGTGAGTTTCCGGCAGGACACACGCTACAGCGTTAGGTGACCAACGCTAGAAGTGCAACCCAAACAAACACATTGCAGAAACACAAACACACTCAGCAGAACTTCACATCAAGCTGAAATGTCCCCAAGTGGCGGTGTGAAGGGTCATATTCAACGCGGATGCTCCCCCCCTCTGGAAGGATGTGTGGTCTTTCTACCCACGCGGGTCCCACAGTGGCCTGTACGGCCACACGACCCCGCTCTTCTCACACTTTTCGTGCCACAGAAACGACTCGGCCGACAAACACACCGGCCTACAGGCCGAGCCGGAGCTGGGACTCCTTACACCGCGCGCAGCGGACGAACAGGGGCTGTGAGACGGTCTCGCCCCCCCGCCCCAGCAATACTGACCTGGTGTGAGAAGACTGCGCTGCGGAGCGTGAAAACTACACTGGCGTCAATCCGGAGCTGAAACACACGCCGTTAGGATGGCGCCATACGCAAGCACTGCGGTGCGCGGCAATGACGCAACGAACACGTGTTGCGGCGCACAAAGATGACGACGACGGAGCGCACAAAGCCGCGCGCGGAGACCGCGCTGAAATCTTCGTCTTATTTATGTTTACGTTTAATCGGACCTTCGCTTATTTTACCACACGGTTAAAATGAGCATGTTTGTTTGTGTCGAAAGCATCTGGAATGTTCTTCGATATTCGCAGTTGCATGCACTGCTTTTGATTTTGTATATTTACGTGTTCATAATAAAGATTTGTTTTAAAAAAAGATTAAGATAAAACATGAATGCGAGATCCCCTTTGTAGTTGCGTAGTGGAACGGTTTAGTTGACAATATCCCTTGCAAAAGAGGCGTAGAAGTATCTTCTCACTGCTAAAGTGACACAGGTTTCCTCCAAGTTAGTCCACAGACTTTAAAACCTTATTGAAAGACTTAAGAAACTGACAGTAACTGTTGGTTCTGTGAAGGATCCCCAGAAACATCTTCCTCTGCTGTGGTTCCGCAGCCACACACACATTTTGATCTTTGTTCAGGGAATGCTTGTATTTGCTTTGATTTTTCCTTTTAAAAATGTTCCTTTCATATTTTCGACCACAGCAGAGATAAGGATGAACGTTACTATATAATAAACGTTCTGTTTTGTTAGTCAAATTCTTTATACACAAGTGCAAGCTCAGTAATAAAAAAAACTCTATTTCCCTCTTAAATCAATACAAGAAATCTTAAACTCAGAAAAACCCCCAAAGCTGCTGAAACTGTACTTCTGCTGACATCTTATCCCATTTATGATGTCTAGTCTTGTTTTTCCTTCCATCTGCAGTGTTTATATTTTATTGATGTGATTTTGCATACCCCGCTTTCCAGTTTGCTTGCCTATTCACTTTGTTAACAATGGAGAAGAAACTGAACGATGCTGATGGTTCTTCAACCTTGTCACCGCATCTCTGGTGGGTGCTAGTTGTACTTGTAAGCCGGCTAAAGAGCAAGCTGAAAACTGAAAAGTATTATTAATGAAGAAGTTGACAGTGACTATGCCGCTAAGGGACGCTGACAAGCTTTCAGATCCTCCAGACCAACCAGGCAAACATTTAGTAAAACAAACCAACAAATAAAATTGAAAATGTAATAAACCAAAGCTGATAAAACCCGTAATAAAGCAACCGAGCCAGAGGGGCAACACGTGAAATCTGTCCAGCCTCTGATCCAACCCACCGCTTTGTTACTCCTTTAGCTCAAAATAAAACCACCAGTGAATGAATGAATGAATGATGAATGAATGAATGAATGCAAACTACCGCTCCATTTACGTACCACGCAAAGCCAAGCACTCTGATGCCCCCTGATTCCCCAGCAGACCGTACCACAGTCCAAAGGCGATAGTCCCCCCTGGGACAGGTGACACTGCCCACGCTGACCAGCCACTAATGCGCCAAAACAACATTCACACGAGCACGTGCTGGAAACCCAAAAGTCTAGCGTCCTAAAAACCACGCAGACGGGGAAATGGGGGCATTCGGGGTCGAATCCAGCTGTGCCGAGCCCACGCAGGTGGGACACTTCTCATCCAATTGGATTCCTCACTGTGGTTCCACTCCATAGCATATCTATCCCATGTGTGTCTTGTCACATGCAACACCAGAGAAAAAGTTTCTGGACCTGCTGTATGTAGTGTTGGCTGTAGGAATAGTTCCATACCAGCAAAATCAAACTAGCCAGCTGAACGGGAAGAACAAGATCAGAGCCATCGACACATAAACCCTGCCAGTCATCAGATACCCAGCTGCTATAGTAAGTTGTCCCAGAGAGAAAATGGGAGCTGCAGACATCAAGATGCAGAAACTCTTTACAATAGAGAGCCTTCCATTCAAAATCCAACACCCGTCTGTGCACGTGTCAGAAGGAAGGGTGAAGATGCCTGGAAAGTGCGATGACTACCAACCTGAAAGAGATATGGGGCATCCGTGAGGACAAACATCTAATGTCCCTTAAAGATGAGCTGCTAGGGGAATGTCTGAAGCAGATAGGGGACGTGAATAGCAGGGAAGCACAGGAGGGCTCATGGATAAGCCCTCCGTGGAATGTACCACCGACATAGCAGAGGTGGCCGATGTGAGGAGATCCTACCGGTGTAATCCAGCTCCTGGTTCCCAAGTTCCCCATATAGCAAGTGATATACATTAATACCCGTCTCAGTGTCTAAGATGAGAAGTCCCTGAATAAGAAGAGTTGCATCCAAGCGAAGCAAAGTTTATTAAAATACACTTGACTATCAAACATTTATTGTTGTTACTACTTATCATAGGGATTGAAATGTATGGTCTCAGATAAAAAAGTGCAAACAAACACACAAAAACATGTCAGTTACCTCATTCACTATTTATTAGGTAAGTGATGTTTCACATGTTCTTTGTCGTCTTGACACACAGTCCTGTACAAAAGTCTTAGGCACCTGTTGGGAAAATGCTATGAACCGAGGGTGGTTCCAAAAATAATGCCATGAATACTTATTAATCAATAAACCTTCTAAAAAGTGCAGTAGACAAAAAAACCTCAATCAGATCAATGTTTGGTGGGACCACCCTTTGCCTTTAAAACAGCATCAGTTCTCTTATGTAAACTTGCATGCAGTTTAAGGTAGAGCTTGGTAGGTTCTTCCAAACATTTTGAGGAACTGGCCACAGTTCTTCTGCAGACGTTGACTGTCTCTGCATGTCCTCCCAGACTGACTTGATCATGTTGAGATCAGGGCTCTGTGGGGACCATAGCATCTGTTGCAGGATTCCTTCTTTTTGCTGAAGATAGTTGTGTATGACTGAGATTGGGTGTTTGAGATCATTCTCAGGCTGCACAATGAATTTGGGACCAACCAGAAACCTCCCTGATGGTAGATAAGAATCTACCTGTACTTCTCAACACACATTCAAGTCGCATGCCTAACACTTTTGCACAGTCCTGTAGTTGTTTCAGGATGTTAGGGATATTTTCTGGATATTTCTCAGAAGATCTCTGAATGAATCATAATCGTCCTCGTAAGGAATAATGGAAGCAGCTTCCTGATATCCAAGTCTGTGGTGTTCGAGCCGTTTATAGCAACCAGTTACATTTGGATACCAAGGTGTATGCGTGTATGTTTGTAACAGACACACACACACACTCCCTATACATGTAAGCACTGTGAACAGGTAGTTATTTTTTTCCATATTTCTTGGTAGCACCAGCTACATGGATACATTGTTTTCCTTTGTCTTGCCTTGCAGATGTGCAGATGTGATCCAGACAGTGGTCCTCAGAACTGGAGCAAAGTTTACCTTTTTCTTGGACCGGTTGTGTCAGTTATTACCCAGTAGCTACAACAGAGAAAATGCAACACGGTAGTTTGGGGAGGACAACACGTTTCAGTAACAGCAGATGGCAGCAATATTCCAGCCTCCTTAAGCAGCCAAACCTAACGGGTATATAATATCACCTCAGTAACATCCAGATTTTTAAAACAGTTTACTTCTATTTTTACAAATGTACACAGAGTGCAGCTTTGATTTTTTTCATCGCCTCATCGGAACAGATTTCTGCACCCAACACGTATACAGTACATGGCTATAGTTCATCCATACTTCCTACACGATTGGTTGTACTTTTGATAGAAACCTGTTTTTTTTTTAGTATTTTCAGACACCCCATTACCTCCGTTGCTTATTTTACACGGGCAGCTCTCAAAAAAACCTCCAGTTGATGTTTGCTGAAGACCACTAGATTCTATTTTGCGCACATCTACCAAACAGAACTTGAGAAAGTAACCTGCTGAAGGCAAGACTCCATCATTGAATGTAAATGTAACTTATTTCACGAACCAAATAGATAGCATATTTTTTCTTTGACACTCAGAGATATTTACGCTCTTTATTTATACATTTACTAAGTGGTTTTTCCGCAGAGCGGAAAAGAAATGTTCACGGCCCGCTTCTGATCCGCGGACCGGTTGAACGCAGTTGGTGTGTTAATGGGAATGTCTTGCTTTCAGGGGGGTCCTGGACATTCTGCTCAGATGGAGCCACGTATAGCAGTGAGTTTAAAAAAAGGGAGTTAAAATGAAAATAAAAACGGGACAGGAGACGAGGGACGCGAACTGTCGTGGTGTTCGGGGAGCTGCTCTTCATTTCTGTCGGGACGACACTCCTATTTTTTTAAGGGTTCACGTTCTCACGGTGAAGAAGGTGTTCCTCAAGACCTGGTATAAACTCCCTAAGGCTTCCATCACCTCCAAGGGTCAGTGAGCGAGCGAGTTGTCCGTGGCGCATCTTATATACCCCCATATATACGCAACAGGGATCAAATATAAAGATTTTCACGCATCATTTATAGTAATATAATGTGCTATATTTTAAAAATACAATATAAATGAGGCGTCCGTTATAAATTATTAATCCTCATTGGCCGATTAATGTTTTGAATTTGGGTACCAGGCTCAAGTCGCGGGTTGATAGTTACACCGGTGTTTTCCGATGGGCTGGGAGCTCATTCATTCATTCATTCATTTATTTATTTATTCATTCGTTTATTTATTTCCCCCCTTTTTAAATAAAGGGAAACAGGCACTCGGTATCCGAAATTTCAG
The DNA here is from genome assembly GCA_900497675.1 of Arapaima gigas. Classification (NCBI taxonomy): domain Eukaryota; kingdom Metazoa; phylum Chordata; class Actinopteri; order Osteoglossiformes; family Osteoglossidae; genus Arapaima; species Arapaima gigas. Next base: position 152,439 of record UFQX01000467.1, on the reverse strand, counting down.
TATCCGACGCTTTTTTAGATTCGGATTCCGAATCACAATCGACAGGTGCTTATGGGGATTCTTTCCGGAAGCAGTGGGACTAAACCTGGGTCTGTTCACTGTACAGTGGCAGCTTTAACCAACACACCACCTACTATCTATGCACAGTTTTGGCCGAGACCTCGAGACCATAAATGAGCCACAGTGATCATATAAGTATAGTGAACAATTTGACACAAGAGAAAATTGTTCCGATTTGGTTACAGCTGTAATTTCTACTGTGGGATAAGGTCCTCTGAACGTTCAGGTTGCTCTTACCCCCCCGAGATGAATCTTTGTAGGTGGTAGATTTCAAAAAAACGGCTTGCAGATGAGCAACCGCTGGAAGCAGGAACCCGAAACAGCAGATTGCTTCAGCACCACAGCGCAGCAAGAGGCCCAAGTCCGACAACCATCGATGGAAAAAAATTTCCTTGGATCACAGATAGAAAATTCCAACGTCGGTTATTAATTTTATACAGCAAAACCAACATCTGTTACTCTTATGTGTGCAGCTGGCAAAACATGGAGCGAACATAATACTCATGAGCAGAACTTTGGCAAAGCTGGAAAAAGCAGCAAAGGAAATAGGTGAGGGGATTCAGAACTTCAGCAGCTGTCTTGATGAAGACAACAGCAGTATGACTTTCAATACGCTTTTTTTACAGGGCACTAAGCGAAAGTCATCACAGCTGATTTCAATCAGCGTGACGTTTATGAACATAATGAAGAGCCTGAGGGGTTTAAAGGGTGTTGTTTTTAGGTAGGTTGACCTAAGATGCAGATGTGTGCTGATGGTTTCCCCATTCAACGTGTCCATCCATTCTCCTCCGAGGTCGAACAACGTGAGGATGCCGCCAACTCCAAAGCTGGGCAGGTTTCTTGAAGCAGAGAACTTTGCCCAGGTAAGGGGACTCAAGGCTGTCCACATACCCAGCTGGGACACTGAGCACAGCTCATGATGCTCCCAAGAAGAGAGGGTAGGTTTCCAGGATGCATCCAGGGGAAAGACAGTGGTATCTGACCAAAATGTCACTTGTGAGAGAATTGATGGTCTTTGAGTTGGGAAAGCAACGCTAAATGTGATTTTTCAGCAAAATTTTGAAATGAAATTCACTTTACTGGAATACAGTTCCTGATGATGGCATTTCTGCTGGAGAATGTTTCAGAAATAAGGTTGTCGCCATTTGGCACGGTTATTTTTTCAGTAATTGCCAAATATTTCTTTATTAGCAGAGCAAACTGATCGTAGTCCTTAACAGTCCAAGTAATTTTTTTTACTGTTTCAGAAAGTCACTGATCTGACTTGCTTTGACGGCTCCTTGGACTTCATGATTTCTTTGCTTCAGATTTCACTATATGAAAGAATCTTCACAAATACAGGCATTTTTTTTAATCTCGAAATCTGCGGGACTATCATGGAACATGGAAACAGGCCGACAAACTTATTGGGTGGCTCAGTAAGGTAGTTTTGTCCACCTAACTCATTTAATTTTGGCCACAATGAAAGGGTTTCAAGTTATGCAAATGAGTGAGCTCCAGGGGGTTGAGTCCTGCCCCCAACCTGGCGGAAGTCAGGTAGAAAAATGGAAAATTCCTCTGCAAAAATCAAGAAGAAAGACAGAAGGTAAGCTGGCCCACGTGAGGAGGAGCTTTCGTTGGCCGCGCTCTCCTCGGACGAAGACCAGGAGCCATCTCCCTTCCTGGAGAAGACACCGATATCATTTCAATCTTTGTTCTTATCCCCGCCTCAGGGAAAATTTCACAAAGGAGGGTCAGCCCTCAGCTCTGAGATGTGTTTGGAGGGGTCAGATCTCCGCGCAGTGATGGGGTGGTAGATTCTAGCGAGAAACTCGATGGCCTGTTTTTTTTTTTTTTTTTTTTAAAGAGTTTTAGCATTTTAATCCATATCCCGACTGATAAAGACAGCTGTGTTTAATCAGCTCTCATTTTCTACCTTCAACCCAGGAAGTCCATCTTCAGGACCAGCGGGATGTGACTCATTTCTCAAGACTGGAGGAAGGGCGGGTCCTACTGGATCGTAGGTGGCTTCCACTCTGCAGGCGTAGGGATTCTTTCTGGAGACCTATGAAAAGGTAGGGACTTTTATTGTGTGTTCTCGCCAGGTTTCTGGGGCTGGATGCCATTTGGAGAGGTCAGCACAGAGGTGCTCTGTGCATCTACGCTTCGCTGGAGATCAGATCCTACATGTTTCCATTAGAAGAGCTGGTCCTTAATTGCTTAACAGATAGACACTTAATAATAGGAAGGGACTTTGACGTCTTCCTCGAAGGCAAAGGGAACGTCAATGATAAACTTTTTAAAGATTTTTTTCAGTTTTATCCTTACTGACGGCTTTAAAAAGTGTAACGATGTGGGCATTGTGTGTGGCGCATGGAGCATTGTCCTCTGTTTTTAAAGAGGGTCACTCGTCCCACCGGTGGCCACCAGATAATGCAGCCCTGGCCCATGGCCGTGGCTACTGGAAACTCAACCTGGAGGCACTCCAGGAAAAGGAGTCCAGGGACATGGTTTACGATTTGTGGCAGGAGGCCTTGGATTGTTACCCCTCATTAGCTGAGTGGTGGGAGGGGGTCAAGGTGAAGGCCAAGGCCCTCACCGTTGATCATTGCATCTGTAACACAGCTTTGCGTCGCCAAGGCATCGCTCAGCTCAAGGAAGAGCTCCATGGGAGCTCATGCTGGCCATAACAGCGGAGCAGATTTGGAAGTTGCATCGTGCTTTTATAAAAAAAGAAAAACTTTTTTTGAAAAATTCTGTTTCACCTTTTGGGATGTCTTAGGACCGGGATTTTTGTGAGTAGCTGAGGAGGTGCCTACTAGGACTACGAGGACAGAGGTTCTCTTGCGACAAAGAGATCTCGCCAACCAGAGGCCCCTCAAAATGCTTTACTTAGATAAAATCCTACTCAACACCAGGCATTCTGTTAGGTGGTGTAAAATCACCACAGCAGGGGGTCAAGGCAGAGACCCTTTTCAAGCACAGGGCTCTGTAGCAGAAGAGGGGTACTTGGGTTCTGCTGGGGCTGGAGGACAGCAGGTGGACCAGGATTCAACCCAAGCGGCTTCACCACCATCTGGAGCAGTTCAACTGGTGCTGCCGGCTGAGAAAGTTGCCTCTTAAGGAGATGCGGTACAGGAACCATCTATCCACATACCCACATTGTCTGCGGATCTGCTGTGGAGAGAAGGAAACCCTCACGCATGCTTTTTAGGCCTGCAGGCAGGTGCTCTGGCTTTTGCTCAGTCGCCTGTGTGAGAAGATTGATCTGCAGATGATTATGATGTATGATAAAGTCTCAAATAGGGATGATGGGACCCTGAGGTCTTGAAAAGCTGCCAGGAACGTGGCTGGTGAACAGGGTTACCAAACAGAGGCTGTGGAACGTGAGATGGCAGCTGCTCCAAACAAAGGCTGGCTTGGGCATCCAGGGTGTGTTCCACAACCTCACGTGTAGGATGGAGAAGGGACTGCATGGAGACCAAAGAGAGGAGGAAAGGCCTCGTCTGGCTGCGGGTTCATCACGGTTGTGGTGTGACACACGTCCGTTCATGACCTGCAACCCCTATTTCTGGTGTTATGTATGACTTCTGTTTCGTTGTATGTTTTACGTCTGCTGCATTTTAGGGGTTTTTTTTTTTTACTGTTTTTTGTTTACTTATTTGCTTTTTCATTTTATTCACACTTATACTGCATATTTAAAGATGCTGTGTTTGAATATATAATTCAGAAGTAGTCAGGTGGTTGCTGGTTTTCTTGCTTTAGTTAGTCTGGTGTGGTTAAGTTTACTGACAGGAGGGTGATTCCTTTGCTTTTTTTTTTTACTGAATGTATATTTACTTGTTCCTTTCTGTGAAAACAGATGTTATCTGTTTAGTTTGTGCGCAGTTTGTTGCGGGGGACAATGTTTTAAAAAGGATAGATGCAATGTGAAGGAAAAGACCCACGAAAGGTAGGTTAGAGGTGGGGCAGAACCCCCCGGGGATGGGACAGGGGGGCCGAGTTGCCGGGTGAGTTTCCTTTAAACGTTTATTTTGAGTCTCGAGATATTTTTTTCATTGTTTTAGTTATAACCATCAGGCAGTGTTCACATTTGTAGGTTCCAACTTGGATTTTATCTTTTTTTTTATTGTGGATTTATTTATTCTTCAATAAGGAGTTTTATAATAGGCAGAGATGGTGAACTGAGATTCTATAACTGGTGTGTTGGACACTGAGGGTTTACATCACACATTGTTTCCAGGCATCTCCATTCTGATCTGTTAGGGGGGGGGAAGAAAAAAAAACAGGGAAATCCTGGAGGACGGCAACTTGGGAGAGGATCTCATTTCCAGCCAGACGACAACCCCAAACGTGAAGCCAAAGGCTTAAAAACAACGATGTTATTGTCCTAGGGCGGCCAAGCAAGAGTCCAGACCTCAATCCAAATGAGAATTTGTGGCTGGATTTGAAAATAACTGTTCACTCGCAGGTCCCCGTGCAGCATGACGGAGCTTGAGCAGTTTTGCAATGAAGAAGTATTGCTGTGTCCAGATGTGCAAAGCTGATCCACAAGGACTCGCAGCCTCCTTATTTTAAAATACCTCCCTTATTTTTATTTATTTTTCACAAACTTTGAAAAAACTGAACTTCGGCCCCATTTTGCCGGATTACACTCTGTTCGTGACGTTAGAATGGAGACATGAGCCTGTGAGGATATTTATTAGCAAATCACGTCCCCTTTTTTAGTATTTTATTTGAGCGTAACCGCAAAAATAAAACGGAAAAGTAGATAATCGTATCTATAAAAGTTAAAAAAAAGGAGAATGTCAGGGTTTACTGGTCACATATTAGAGGGGCCACACAGTTTCCATCGTGCGTCTTGCTTCCTAATCCTTAAAATGTAGTAACTTTTTATATTGTTCTAGTTCCCTTTCCAGCAGAGTGATGCATTTCTGTTTGTCAGTATAATATTTACCAAAAAATGCATGCAAGTTTCAGCTGGATATATCTAGATTAATATAAAATATCTGTGAAATTCACTTTAACCGTCAAGTCTTTACATTAAATTTTCCACGGAGCTCAGAATAACTTACTGTAAACAGACGTATAGTGTTTTACTGCTCTGCTTCACAAAATACTCATGAACTATTTATACCCCATTCATTGTAAATCTGGACATTTGTCGGATGTATCAGATGTATAATTTTAAACGAATCCTCTTTTATTCTGTTAGCGATACAGTATTTATTAGACAGATTCCATATTTCTTCTTTCTGTTTCATCATATTTTGACGGTAAATATGATTTGCACCCCGGGAAGGTACTTTTCTTATATAGTGCCCTGTTTACTAAGACCATGTCTAAATACGGGGTCTTTTGTACATTTTTGGGCTTCTTAGCATAAGCTGGAAGAGACAACTGGGAATTATTTCAAATTCCTTCGATGTGACAGGAATCCAGCACCAACCCGGTATCCACAACAACATTTTTTTTTACCATCTTCTAAAAAAGTGTTTTGTTTTTGTATGTAATACTGTTCCAGATTGTAGACATAACTTTGTGTAGAAATGTCCATGATATCAAGGTTTACGGAAATCCAACAATTTGTCTCATTCACATCAATACTACACTTTAAGAGAAAACCTCTATCTCCCATTTATGTGAATGTCAAATTTGGGATAATATTCCAAACCTGGCGTTTATAATTAAAGTAATTTTTAATCCAATTTTTCTTAAATACAGCAGTTGAAGGATGAAAATCTCATGTTACTCATGTTCCTGCTGCTCCTCCACAGCGATTCAGCTGAACTTCTTGCACCGATTAGGTCCTCTTCTCCCCAGCCTCCGCCATCGGCCGGAAGCGCTCAGATCCTCGCCAAACCTCAGTGCTTTTCCTTCCAAACAGGTGCACTTTCTCACCTGGACCTCAGGGTAAACCACACAATCACTCAGGTCGCTTTCTTCTCCTTTTCCCAAGATGGTGTCCAAAGTCGATCCCTCTTTGCAAAGTTTCTTCTTCTCTGGAAAGAACGGAGGAGCAAAGATCCATTCCTTTTTTTCTTGTCTTGCAAGAAAGTTGCCTATCGTTCCCAAAATCACCAGAAGTTTGGTGGTGGTGGGGGTGGGGGGTGTGACACAGGACAGGACATCGAAATCTGGTCAAATAAATAGCTTCCACTTCAACATCCTCTCCTGTGTGTCTCCTGTCCCCCCCACCCTCAACCACTGGTGACACCCCTTTACATGCTGAAATCGACTATCTTAAGTGGACCTGCAGGGGGTACAGTATGGCTGGAACCAGTAGAATTCTAGCTGAAGGTTTGGTCTTGAGATGGACTCTAATTGTTCCGTCTCAAACTTCACTTGGTCTCACTCTCATTTGGACTTGGTCTTGGACCCGGCAGCGGTGGTCTTGACTACATCCCCATCCAACTATGGCTACATTTGTCTAATTTTAGGAGTTACTGGGAACCAGATGACGGTTATTTATGCCCCAATATGTAAAACCATCAGAACAATAGAGGGGGTCCGTTCGTTTTCACATCAGACCCAAGCCATCTATAGATAGTTTGTCGGCAGCGTGAAAGACGAAACGAAAACACCGAAAGACCCTCTTATATGTGCCTTCCATACCAAACACGATCTCCCTCCTATACAACACCTGGACTCAACAAGGACTGTGGCACAACCGTGTTTGCGTGAAACGCAGTCAACGTGGCTCTTCACGCCCTGGATGCCCTTGCCTAAATTCCAGAGCATCGGCAAACTGTGACGTTGTTCGTCCCGACGAGGAAGCGGCGAAAGTCCCAGTAGTGGAAATGCGGTGAGAGAAGGATGACATCAATGCTGCGTTATGTTGGCCGACAGAAAGGACTCGAGCCTTGAGCAGGTGGTCCGCTGCCCAAAGAAACCGTATGTGATTTTTCTCTGACCCGACTAGAGGCCATTTTGGGGGGCTTTTACACCACATCCAGATGTGATGACGTACATTCGCCAGCGCTGCGGAGTGCAGTTGGGAAATGAGTCTTCCAAACAGCTCAGCTCACCATCTCAGTATCACCTGCAGGTGCAAAAGACCCATTAAGGCCCAGTTTGCTGTTGACTTAGGCAAAGCTGAAGGCAGTGCTGAAGTGGGAACGCCAGTAACGTCTGAGACGTGCAACATTGTTCTGAGGAAAGGAGTTCCTCGAGGGTGTGAGGAGTTTGAAGACGATGGAGTTCGGCATCCCAGAAAACCTCACTGGATGGCCAGCAGTGAAAACCAGTGGGCAGTCAAGCTTACGTGAAAAGGCTGTGAAAAGACGTTGTTCCTCACGTCTTACGAATTTTTGGAGACAAATTTGAAAAAAAAAAAAAAAAAAAAAGTGGACATTTTTTGCCTCCCATTTTGGGGACCGCTTCAAAGCCCAGCGCCCCCTGATTCCGGGATAGGCTCCGGACCCCCGCAACCTTGCTGGGGATTTAGCAATTACACACCAGGTGGACGAAACGGATGAAACTCTTCATCCTCCAGCATGAAATCTTACCCACGAGAGTGGACACGTGAGAATATCTGTGCCGAGAAACAGGGCTACAGTCCGAGATTCAAAATTCATCGCGGCTAACAGAACAAAATCAGGAACTGGTTTGCGCTCCAAATGACGGGGTTGTGGAAAACTGGAGGACTTGAGGTTTAATAAGGAATGGTGCTTTTGGAGAAAGTGTGGAAAAGGTGGGCGTGGTAAATACCTGCTTTGGATGCATTTGGTCAGTGGTTTTGGGGACCCCTCTGCTGCACAACATCTGTGTCGACCAAGAGGTGACCTGTGGAGGTACAGAAACTGAAAATTAGAGCTTTATTTTCATTTATTTCCCTATAACTTAAAACCAGCACACAGTATCATGCAGAATACAGGATGAGGATCAACCAACAGGAGAAGGAAAATTTAACACAGAGTTTAACACAGGACTAAGATAAGGAATTCACTTATCTATAGGTTATTCTGGTCAAAACAGGAGACGTTATGTCTATTCTAGGCCATAAGAGTGACATTAAAGTCAAAAGATCCCTTCCAGAAAGCCTCCAACCGCAGCTGTCAAAACACAGGGTGTCTTTGGGTCAGTTATCAGGTGTTAGACCCAGGAAGGGAAGGAGGCCATACGCCAGACAAGCAGAGGCCCGAGGAAGTCTGTGGAAGTAGAGATCTGTTCAATTCCACCACAGAGAGAAAGGACAAAAGAGGCACAAAGTGCTCTGAGCTAAAATACCGTGTTATGTATTCTAGCAAAACGGTGGGACTGCAGCAGGTAAGAGATGAGTGAAACATCTCGGCTACGATTTGAAATGTTTCCTAAACAGCGCAGTAGCAGAAAGTGCCTGTTCTTGACAGACATGCTGGAGTTTCCCTTAATACTCCACATGCACAGAAACACGCCGGAAAGCAGGAGTTCCTGGCTTCGAGAAGCGATTAACAAATGAGTCATTTACACACATCCAGATGTCCGTGACACATGTGGGATATAGAAACTCCGCCGGGGAACTGCAGTCTTTGACCCCTGTGCTCGGGTTGGGATCCCCTGGCAACAGCGGGGGTTTGGTCACCTTTCAGCTCCACAGAAATGTGCCTCAAAGACCAACTTTCACAGATTCCACACATCCCTGAGCTAAACAGAAACCAGTCCACTTTAAGGGGTGTAATTCTGCAGACCAGGTAGCGCACTGCAAACAACAAAACCTGACTTCGCCTCCGAAAAACGTTAAATACAAAAAGGAAGTGGTCCCGTGTCAAAATTGACCCCCGCCCAAGAGGTACCTGACGTCCACAATAAAATTACAGATCTTATTAACTGTCAAATTTTCACTTTAAAGCCCCACTCGGGACCTCTGAAGCGACCGCACTTTCATTCAGTTTTGAGAGTCTCTTCTGAGTCAGTTCATTTTATTTGGATTTAATTTTAAATTTGTACATTTAAAAAAATTTAAATATGAAGTAAATTTCATTTTTATAAAACTTGTTCACAAATGCATTTACGCCAACAGTACTTTACTCAGCCTGGTGGGTTTATGAACTGCATATGGAGGACCCCCCCCCCTCCATAATGTACTGACAAGGTTTCTTCAAAGCCACCAGGAGAGGGAACTGAGAGAAGTGGGGAAATGAGCAAACAAGTGAAAGAGACCAGTCTGATAGCAATAATTATTAACATCTCAAAAAGTAGAAAAGAATAGAACTGTCTTTGGAAAGGCACAAAGTGGCACAAATGCAGCACTAAAACATGCCCCCAGTTGTGTGTCTACACTGGTCAGGGTGACGTCACGTCATGTAAATAATCATTAATATCTCCAAAACGAGAAGAGACAGAACGTCTGAGGGGCATCTTGACAATGTTCCTGAACCACCTCAACTGGCTCCCCCTGATCCAGGGGAGCAGCAGCTCCACTCCAAGAACCTCCCAGATGTGAGCTTCTCACCATCACTGTAACTTCGGTAAAACTACACAGAAATTGAATTTCGGCTGTTTGCACCTGCAGTCTCATTCTTTCAGTCCCAGAAGTAAGAAAGTGCGGCTTCACATGTCTATTTGTGATCCCCTTAACAGCCGTAATGTTCTAATGGTGTTGAAGGTAAACTGTCTGTGTTTAGACATAGTTTATGGGTTTAAAAATGGTCAGATTGCTGCTGGGTCTTCTTTGTGGGGATGCAGATCATACAGTGGGTGCAATTCTGGGAATGTAAGCGTCACCCATCAAGGAGGGGCATTACAGGACAAAGAATGGCTAGCAGGGTGCTTACCTGTTCCAGACTGGTGTTTTCCGGTACCGGTTTATTTCATCAACGGATAGTGAGTCAAAAAGGTGTGGGGTTCAACCCTTTGACCAGCTTGTGTACTGCTAATAAGCTAAAGAGCATTTTCTATAATTCCTGTCTCCAGCACTTGCCTGAAGTAGCAACGCTGGGGGGGCGGGACGCTACAGGAGGTAGGTAATGTTTAGGTAAGTGTAGGTAATATTTCATTATTACCTATGTGTTAAAATGTTAACGTTAAAAAACATTAAGGCGACACACATATTTCATTATTTAAGTCTAACATTTATATACATATTTCCTTTTGCACAATATTTGTTCTGTTAAAAAATAATACTTGCTACTTATTTGTAAATCAAACAGCATGATTTTACCTGACATCACCAGTAGGGGGAGCTCGTCAGACATAACGTTTGGTTCTATGGTCCAACTGCGAGTGTTTGGAACAGACAAATATTCTCACAGTTGAACAAAAAAAAAAAAAAAAAAAACATGACCACACCTGAACAGGTTGAAAATACTTAGCAAAATCTTCTAAACTTAAGATAGGTCTTTGAGTAGGTTTCCCGTTTCTCTCAAATGAAATATTAAAACTCTCGCAAGCAATGATTCTGACGAAAACACAGAAAACAAAAAAACGACAGCCGGGTCTGGACAGGTAGTGGGGATTCCCAGGCCCAGGAACCGTTTTCTCCACACCTCACAGCAAACATCACGCCTTCTCCGTATTTCCAGTGCGAAAAGTATCAGTCTCAAAGTCAATGATAGGCGTTTTATCGACGGGAGTTTCCGCCACTGTAAGATCTGACGCTGTGAGGATGTAAAACATCACCTGTCCTTACTTACACATCAGATGTAACTGTTGCGTCTTTGTAACATATCGTCGATAAGACATTCTCGGCATCATATTTTAACAGGAATTTTTTAAAATGTGTGTGTTCTGCAGAATAACTGGATGGAGGGTCTCTTGCTGCAGGGTGTTTAAGAGCTCGTGTGAGAACCGATGTTCCTGGCCAGTGCAACGTCACCCCACCGCATCGCTGCACTTGTCTCAACGCCAGATGTTTGTTGTTCAAACAAATGAAGCGAGGGAGTGGCTGAGGCGTGTTTTGGACCATCCAAGCCAGTCCTTACACACAACACAGCCACCAGAGCCCACCCACGTCGCTCACCAGAGCCTGTGCTCAGGACCAAATAAGGCCAAGATGGCCCCCAAAGCGAAACATCTAAACAGCAACCGGGCACAAATTGGACTGTGTTTCACCAAGGAAAGCCAGCATCCCTCAGAAGTACCGAAACCGACGGGACAGAACAAAGTTTGCCTACGTGTAGCTAAAAAGGTTCGTCCATCAAAACACTTCCATCTATCCCAGTTTTCGCACTTGTGGACGTTCTGGATTGAATAACTGAAAATGTTGAGTTCCTACGTTTCTTTGCTTCCATATACACATGGGGTCTCAAATCACCAAATCCCATTTTTACCACACTGGACCCGAGTGCCAGATGAGAGGTATAGGTGGGACGAGGGGCTGACAGACCACAGCATGTTTAAAAATGATGCCGTGTATAAAACGCGACAGACCAACAAGTTAGCATTTAACCGGTACTTAAAGCACAAAAAAACAAAAAAGTGAATGAGGAGATGAGCCGCCACCCCCTCCATCTTCTCCTGCCCTGATTCCCAGGGGGAATTTGCTTTCACTCTTCTGTCCACTTCACCCCCTGCAAGAGTCACCCAGGTTGCCCAGCTGTGTTCACCTATTTCACTGGTACTGCACGCTGCACCAAAAAACCATTTGAATCTACCTTCTAAACACTTTGACCGTCGCCAAAGAAAGCAGTGGGATCTTCCGGGGATCTTTGGATTTCGCTCTTTATTAATGACAATAAGCACATGCAGCGGCCCCCCCAGTCAGAGTCAGGACAGGGCCACTGCGATTCAAGGGTCCCTGCTTTGTTCAGGAGAGCCCTGGGGAGCAAAGACAACATGTGGCCAGATGGAGAACTGGGCTCTGCTTGTATAGCTGCACTTGAAGAAGCCTCAAAGATAAACAAGGAGGCAGCCGGTCTGATCGCAGCGCAGAGCCCCAGATGCGCTAAACAAAGGGCAGAGCGACGCACATCTTTGGCAGCGCTGCGGAGGACCCTTCGTACGTCGCCTCTTTGTTTATGTTTACTTTTTGCCGCTTTAAATATTTACCAGGGTTCAAAACTTTCCGCCCCTTCTGTATTATTAAAAATGACCTCTTAGATTTACATGTACACTTGATATGTTGCAGAGACTCGCGGTCGTCCAACAGACCAAGAAAAAGAGGCCGCTTGTAAAAAGTAAAAATCTGATGGCCTTGGATGGACATCAGAGGCTGCGCGTTTAATGTCAGACTAGTATGTGTGCTCACTGTCTTCTGAAAGCCTCAGCGGTCCACAAGGGGGGAAAAGTTTGGGACGAACGAGACCGATATTTGCTTTAAATGTTCAAATATGACGAGTGATTTCTGCCGGTGACTGTTTAGACGGAACTACCCACTAAAGAGGATCTTCCTTTTCTTCATATTTGTTTGTAGATTAATTTTAGTCTCACTCTCACGGCACAGGAACCTGGGGTTGTACACAGAGCGCTGCAGCCTTCCGACATGTTTCAGTGTCTGAAACCTCCACGCTGGCGAAGGTCTCGCAGATTTTGTTTGACTAGGCTGCTATTAGATTGGGGGTAAAGGCCAAGGCTGGAGCTCCAGCTACTTACTTGTTCGGTTTCCTCGGCTCGTGAGTCCCGGCACCGAGTCCTGGCTTTCAGCCCGGCTGAGACGGGAGTGATGGATGCTTTGATGATCATCTGTTTTGCTGCTGAAACTAAGATTAATGCCACATTATGCATAGATCATTTGTGGGCATATACAGTTTTTTTACACGTCCTTTTCTCTAGAAATGAGAGAATTCTCAGAGTTGACCGACTGTGCCCATTAATTCATCTCTTACGTGCTACGCGTTTGTGGCGTCTCAGCCCAAAAGGAGGACCCCCAGCGAAGCCCTTCGTGTGCTGGAACGGTCCACAAATGGGCGCCAGTTTTGTACCAGTTCAGCTGAACATCCTCCTGCCCCACCTCCTGTGGCCAGACGCCTCACCTTGACTGACGTTGTTGTGACACGAGGGTGAAGGTTCAGGGACGTGGAGAACCGTCCAAACTGACACCTGGACCTATCGAAGAACAGAACCGGGTTCAGTCTGGTTACAATGAATGTTTCTGCACGTCAGACGATTGGATGTTTTTATTTTACTTTTAGCTACACAAGACATAGATATAAATTCAGGGCAAAACAATCATTTTTGCTACTATCTGAATAGAAGTTATTAAGAATAAAGTATCAGTTGATCCTCGATTTCCTGAACCGTGTCGGGAGGAGGTGTCTGGACATGGTGGAAAACAAAAGCATAATTTATGTTGTACTTTATACCATGGCTCAATACCACACTGTACACTACAGTACGTCAGTAATGTGTGCGATTAAATGAAATAAAGTCAGTATTATAACGGAAACCTTCATTATAAACAGGAAACAGCAATATAAGGTGCTAATAGGACTGCGTGGTGCTGTTTGAACACAGTGTCAAAATCGATTAAAACATTATTTTACGCATTAATGAAATTATTTTCACCAACAAAGCCAAACAATTAGTTACTTACGTAAATATATACAGCACAATTACATATTTTCCTATATATTATGTGAATAAATAAATAAATATTAAGTGAAAGGTGACAAACCTTTGCGTTTCGGTCAATTACTTCACTGTATGGATAGATTTATTTCTTAAAAAATGTAAATAGTTTCCATTTTGGAGCGTTCACTGAGACGTTTCACTGGAGAGGACTGTAAATAAATAAGTTACTTGGACTGAAGTGCCCTGTGTCTGTGCCATCGTTTTGTTTGTGGTGGAAACGACTCCATCTACTGCCTCCCGTCACAATTATGCTCAAAAATATTTTTTATTATTTACGATTTTTTTCGGGAATATTTGTGCAACGGTCGGTAGAAACTGAGGTTTGGAAAACGGATGACAGACTGTACCCATTCGGCTCAACGCTTTGTGTTGTTTGCACACAGGAATAAAAATGGATCCAGGTTTTATATACACAGGTTCCAGTAGGCAAAAAGACGTGGTTAGTTTGAGACCTAATCTGAACTGAAAAAATAGGTGTGTAAGTTACATGTTTGCTTGAATACATCAAGAACAATGTTAATAAATACTTAAATGACTGGCATAAAGATACCTAAAGCAGTAGTTTGACGCATTTTCAGTTGAAAGAAGGTTTTGCTGTAATGATGACACAGGTGAGACCCGGATTAAATCCCATCAGAGCTCTAAAATGATCCCATCCCTTTCAGGGTCTTATGACAGTTCTGTCACAACTGCAAAGGAACCCAAAAGCGCTGCATTTGTCATCTGAGACAGATAATTCATAAAGGCTGTTATTACAAAAAATCATCTGTATTGACTTCGACTGGAACAAGACCAGGAGAAGAGCCACCCAGCGACTTGTGTCAGAAGGATGTTAGTTGCTTCACGAGAACCTTACACAATTTGTAGGAGCAGATGTTCAAAAAAAAAAAAACGGTTATATTGTGACACGACTGCTGCAGTACTGAGGTCAAACACTCAGTAAGAGCTTAGGAAAAAAAAAAAGATTTCTGAGCTAAACATGCAGCTGTATGATTTTGTTTGTTAAAATGTTAGCTAACCAACAACATCTTTGAGTTATTATTTATAAAATAATCATTTCTGAGGTTGGAAAATACATGCAAACTTAACTGTTTTAAAAAGGTGCCATTTATTAGACCAGCTGTATAGTCAGAAAGGTCCCATTTTCATTGTGAAGCAAGTGTCCTTCACCTATATTACTCATTGCCATCATGGTTTGGTAAAATGTGAGACACATCAACCCCATGAAAAGAAATTGATTAAAATCAGTGTGATATTAAAAATATATTTTAAAAAATGAGAGCGAGAGAACTGGGAAGCAGCAGAGAGGGGTTTAATGCTCAAGCTCAAGGGTTTAAACAGGTGAAGAGATGACTGAGATAGATAGATGCATCATACCTAGAATTTGCAGGCGAACCCCCCCCCCCCCCGACCCGGGAGGGATCAGGGGTGCTGTCAGGACAGGCGCTCTCCTCCCTGTTTACCAATGCTTATCAGCAGTCTCTCCCTTCTGTCGAACAGGAGCATGTCTGAGCGACGCAGTTTGCCCGGGGTCTTGGGCGTCGGGGGGGAAGCTGAACGATGGCAACTGTAGCTTCCACACCTCAGTGATGAGTCTCTCTGGCACATCTTCAACACGTCTCTATGCCACAGGGACAAAAACATATGCTGAGACGCACACACACCTGCAGTCGCTCTCTCTTGCACACACACATTGACTTAATGGCTTCTGCAGTGATTCAGTTCTATTCAGATTATTTTTATAGAGGCTTCCTGTCACTCAGTGACTCAGCTGAAGAGCAGATGAAGACAACAGACAACAGAGCAGGTAACAGGTATATAGTGAGGCTGTACATAAAGGTCATGTGTTCAGAAGAGCGACTATACAGGGTATAAGTGTAACACGGTAAACCTGCCAGCAACTGAGGAGAGGGAAGGAAAAAAAAAAAAACAAAAAAAAAAAAACTCCCAACCAGGAGGCAAAGGGAGAAAAATAAACCTGTGGGGGTCGGTCCGAGTGCCAGCGGCTGCCCCCCTCCTGGGCTTCTAGAAAAATAGTGTTAGTAGTAGCAGCTAAGACAGGTTATACTGCGCAGGACAGTGAAGCTGAATAAAGTGATGATGAATTGCAGGTGAGCTCATCGCACCTATTATGGCAGGGGGTTCTCAACTCCCAGCAGCATGAAGTGCTGGTCTGACCGCTGGTCTTGTCTGGCTTCATCAGTTTGTGGGGGGTGGGGGGGGGGGGTCAATAATCTGTGGCAGCTACCACTCACACCAGGCCATGGTCTGGTTTTAACCAACATGGGGGTCTGACATGTTGCTTTTAGGCTAAATAGCGAGAATTACCTTCAAAGAGGATGACGGTTGTGTCCAAAAGGAGTGTTTTGGCCCCCTGCCCCCCTGGTCAGAGCATCGCTCGATGAATCATTTCCCCATGATCCATTTCACCAAGCATTGTGGAATCGCAATCCTTTCCCCAAGTACAACAGTCCAGAACCCAGTCAGATGATGCTTTCTATTTACATCTATCCATCCTGCCATTTCTTGCCTGCTGGCATTTTGATTTATGACATCAACACATCACTCCAGCTAAATGCCCCCCCCCCACCCTTGTTTTATAAAAACGGAAAGAAACATAATAAAATACAATTAGATCATTCTTTGGAAGGTACTGTTCCATCATACTTTTCCAAATTAATCACAGCAAACCAATAAAAGATCAGGCATATGTACAAACAATCTTACTCATGCTTACATGCTTACAGACATGCGTTCTGTTGGGTTGAATTTTGTGCAGAATGTGCTGGAAACATGGCACCGAGATGAAATCAGCCTCAGGGAGAATGACTCATGAATGTATACACGGTGCTCTGAACAAGGATTTGCCGCTTTCTAATTTTCCCCTATTATTGCGCATTTGTCACACTGGATGGTTTTAGATCTTTTGACAAAATGTATCATTAGTCAAAGGAAACCTGAGTAAACAGGTAATGCAGTTTTTAAATTATTGCGTCATTTGTTTTAGGAACAAAGTCGCCCAACGTTCATGTCACCCATATGAAAAAGTATGCGCCCCCTTAAACTTAACTGCTTGCGGCACCTTTAGCCGCAATAACTGCAACCAGTCGCTTCCCACAATTTGATATCAGTCTTTCACATCATGAGGAATTTTGCAGAACTGCTTTAATTCGGAGACATCAGTAGATGTTCAAGCGTGAACTGTCCATTTCCCGCCACAGCATCTCTACTGGGTTCCAGTCAGGACTTTGACCAGACCATGCCCAAACTTTAATTTTGTTTCTTCTCAGCCATTCAGATGTTGACTGACTTCTGCGTTTTGCATCATTGTCTTGCTCCATAAACCAACTGCACTTCAGCTTCAGCTCACAGACAGATGACTGGACATTCTCTTCAAGAACTTTCCAGTACAATGCAGCATTCATGGTCCTTCAATAATGACAAGCGGTCCAGGTCTACAGGCAGCGGATGTTCCCCACACCATCACACTACTATTACCATGTTTGACTGCTGGTATGATGTTCTTACTCTGGAATGGCTGTACTTGCTTCACACAAGAAATAATGAGACCCATGTAATCCAAAGAGTTCCTGTTGACTCGGCTGTCAAGAGAACATTATCCCAGAAGGCTTGGGAATCATCCAGATGTTTTTTTTGCAAATGTGAGACAAGCACTGAATGTTACTCTTGGATAGCAGTGGTTTATGCCTTGTTACTCTCCCATGAAACCCATTTTGCCCAGTCTCTTTCTTACTTTGGGGTCATGAACACTGACCTTAAGCTAAGACCAGAAAGGCGTGAAGTTCTTTGGATGTTCTTCGAGGTTTTTCTTGTGACTTCCTGGATGAGTTGCTGCTGTACCCTTGGAGTAAATTTGGCAGGACAAACACTCCGGGGAAGTTTCACCACTGTTCCAAGTCTTCTCCATTTGGAGATAATGGCTCTCAGGGTGGTCCTGTGGAGTCCCAAAGCCTTAGAAATGGTTTTGTAACCCTTTCAAACTGATATAATTCAATAACTTTTTTCTAATTTCTTCAGAAATTTCCTTTGATCTTGGCAGAGCATTCTTATGGAAACTTTGTGGTGACTACTTCACTCTCACTGTAAAGTTCAACGTATGGTGAAGTTTACATTTAACAGGCCTGCTGCAAGTAACTCAGGGGTCAATTTATTCATTCATATTCATCATTAAATAAATAACGTAATGATTTTTAAAAAGTGTTATTTGTTTACTCAGGTTCCTTTTGTCTAAACATCTAAAATAGGGCTGGGATGTTGTTTGCAATAATAAAATCGATTATTAATTAAGCACGTTAACAGTATTATTTAGGAGCTCTTGGGGTCGAAGTACGTCTTGTGCTACGGGTTGGATAAACTCGTGTTTCTAGTCATTGGAATATGAAACATAATGGGCAGTTAAACTAACTGGTCTTAATGAGTATCAATATGCGTCTGACTGATACACAGACAAGGCAGAGAATAATGCGTTTTTTGTACGCAGTTTTTTTTTTTTGAAAAAGTTCAGGTAGCTACAATAATTTGGAATGCTTTCCTGACTATTTTCTGCAATGATGTGAATAATTCAGCCCTGAGACAAATGGTAATATTTCTTAATGCAAAATTAGAGAATTAGAACAGATAAAACGAGATAAACAATGAATACCATTGGAGCCTTCTGATGGTCAAGTGGCGGACCACCCACAGCAATGACCTTCAAACTGCCCTGAGACGGGATTCAAAGCAGGGTCCTGAAATGACCACCAGTAAGTCATACATGGTCAATAAAACGTATTAATAACTGAATACAGGAATTCTCACCCCACTTTTCTGTTTAGCCTCACTGACCTGGCAGGACACATCGGTGTTAAGTGTGGTAATGGAAGAAAGAGGATCTCTGTATAAATACCTTCAAGACCAGAACTCTTCACACATTGAATACATTTACAAAGCAGATCCTAATTCGCATCACCCTCCCCTTTGACATTTCATTTAACCCCCTATTTACAGATCAAGTTTCAGACCAGGACCATCATAACTGAAGGGAAATACTACCAGGCAAAAATTTTTTGTTACTTCTTACCATGTTTTTAGCCATCCAACCTGATTAATGTCATGCGCTTCAGCACTGTTGATTTTTTTTTGCTATTTTTTAACTAAAAACATATCCGTAAGAGACTGTCCAAGTCAGGATCATAAAGGTCCAGATATACTTGGCACTAAACTAGTCAGGATACATCACGGACAGGCCGCAGTCCATCACAGGATATCAACACACAGACACAAAGACACAAAGACAGACGCAGAAAAAACTAAGGGCGGTTCATAGTCACCAGTAAACCACATCTTCACACCATCAGAGCAAATCCACACAAACGTGGAGGAAAAATTCTAACTTTTCACAGACTCAACCACAATGGAACCAGACCAGCCCTGGCAATGTGAGGCAGTAGTGTTACCCAATGTGAAGCCCTTAAAAGACACATCATACAGTAACTGACATGTGCCCCACTACTAGAGGAACAAAAAATACAGCCAATACATTACTCAGAAGACACATTAGGTTTGCTTGAACATCATGGGGAAATATCCACCCATCCCCTCATGAGTGACAGAAAATTGTATAGATTTTAGTAGAAAAACACCTACCTTTACAGATTGCACGTACGTCGGCTCGGTCTTCAACATCTTAGTAGGGGATTGGCTGTTGTGAGCGGCAGGAATTACATGGACGACTCTTTTCGAATTTGATCCACAAGCTGCTGGGTTTAAAAAAAAAAAAAAAAAAAAGACAACAGCAAAATATTATTTACATCATGTGTGCTTTCAATGCCATTTAGGTATATTGTGAGCTTGTGTGAGATGGAACTGTGGTACGGGATGGGGTGGACCTTGATGGACAGCTCTGTTAAGTCTGTCTCTACTCCTAAGTGGAGAACATGGGAGCCCCCATAAAACAACTGTGGGTTGAAAGAGCTAAAGCATCTCCATTCCTCCCCTTCTGTTGCCATGTTTTGGGTTCAAAGAGGCCACGTCTGCTTTCTGTTTGCATTTGATTTTTACTTCCATTATATGGGATGTTCTCCTGAGCCCCAGTCCCACCCACAGGAGATACCTTCACCCCACGCCAGCAGAGGTTCACACGGCAGCAGCCTAAATACACAACGCGTGGGCGCAGAAATAAAGATGCTGCCCTTCATTTTTAATCTGAAGCCCAGACAAGGAAGGGAAGCTGCATTGTTGGGAAACACACTTTAGTTGAGTTGCATAAATCAAAATCAAGCTGTGCAAATATGACAGCTTTGTGTAATCTGGTAAGCAAATAGGAGGTTCACTTAAAAGCTCTAAACAGAGACCTTCCATTTCATCCAAAAAAAAAAAAAAAAAACAACATCCACAAGCTAAGGAATGCGAGCGAGGCGGCGTCTAAGGGCACAAAGGGAATTTAATCTAATCACCTCCTGCTGCCTTTCTTTGCAGCTTGGGTGTTGAGTGGTATGACAATGAGCGGTTGGTGTGTGTGCGTGTGTGCAGCGATCGGGACCACACACGGAGATGTGGAGGGGGGCAGGAAGCTGCTGTGTGGACAATGGCAAGCAAAGCTTGCTGACAGAGGTGCTCAGGGGCCTTGCGTGTCGAAGCTCAGTGCGCACAATTGTCATCACACTCACACAGCTCTGGCCAGCCAGGGGTGCTGAGTACACACTCCAAACCATACAGATGCCCACACAGACATTCAGACAATGTCCAGCCTCTCCCTAGTCAGACACAGCCTCCAATGTGTGCATGTTTGTACATGAGGTCCCAGATTACACAGCTGCGCCGTGAGTCTTCTCAACTCGCCCCGTAAACTACAGCTAGGGAGGACAGTCCCTCAACCCCACCAAGTAACAAAAATGTCTGAAAAAGCCCTAGAGCTGTTTTTCCCTTTGGACAAATCGTTTTGACGAGGTCTTTGCGGGACAGCCACGTGTGAACTTTGAACGTTATAGCTCATTCTGGGTCACTCGCCATGAAGCTCCTCCACTTACCGGCGTGTGTTCCAGGAGATCGCCGTCCTGTTGGGTGGCCGCTGGGGGGGCCGCCTGAATGCCTCCGTTCTGGTGAACCACAGCAGTAAAGCAGGGGCTAGTGGGACGTTGGTATTCCTAACTAAGGATATTTTAAAATCAGCAGGAAAAGGATGAAAAGTTGAAAAACCAAGCCTCTGTATAACAGGCTAGGTGTCGCTTACCAGTGTGAAAGAACTGAAAGAATCTCCGCTGGAGACTGATGTTCAACTGATGTTTTGTAAAGTCAACTAAAGCAAAGGCTGCTTCAATATACTATTAGCCACCTTCACATGGAACAAAAATGATTCTGCGTAGGTTTTTTGCAAAATAAGAACTCATTTCAGCCACAACTTGTCCACTGCATGTTGTAATGTTGCATAATGGGAAAATACTGGTTTGGTGATCCATAAATAAAAACACATTTCACAAAGTTATCTTCAGTGACCTGTCAGCATTATTACAGCACTACAGTATTATTGCTCCTTTTCTTTTAGGTGACACATTTGTCCAAAGCAACTTAAAATGTTAGCTTTCTGTACCAATTTTTACAGTTTGGCAACTTTCTCTTGAGCAGTTAAGGGTAAGAACCTTAGTCAAGCGTCTCGCGGCAGGAGCAGGGATTAAAACCCGGGACCTCAAACTGCAAGACAACAGCTCTAACCAGTCTGTCACCTGTTGTCCCTATAATGAAGGAAAAAAGCTGAGATTTCATTAGTTTTCGACAGCAGCCCTTTATGACTACCTGCTCCTGCTGCTGTTTCCTTAACCACCTTGAGACACACATCCCACGTTGTCAGGTTCAACAAGCTATAAAATCGAAGTGACACAGTGGCCCAAAAAAGCCGAGTTGTGAAGAATGTGCCACGACGTACAACCTACAGCAGTATTTCCCCGTGGCCGGGCTACCCCGCATGTAGGGTACGGTGTGGTGTTCGGTTATTACCATTATTAAGCTGTTGCTTAGTTGACAGTTATTCAAAGTAAATTACAGTGTTTCACCCATGTATGCAGGAGGAACTTATTGTGACCCTATCAGTACCACTTTAAAGAGAATAATAGCAGTGGTTTTGCCAGATTAAACATGGAGGTACAGTCAAACCCGGTTAAAATCACATTGGATAATGTCGTACTCTGCTTAATCTTACATTTTTTATCCCCGGCCAGATTCCGTAGGAATCCACAGGGCTGAACTCTGGTTATTGTCACCTAATGTCACAGCTCGGTTAATCTCAGCTAGTTTGCCTGGCCGGTGGTTTCATATCCCCACTCATACTACACCGACTGAATTAAACAGCTCAGGTTAGCCCGTTTTTTTGGGTAACAGTCCAACTCGTGGAATTTAGGCGACGACCGTGCGATCGTTGATTTTGTAGATGTCGACTTGGACGCAAAAATGTAAATTTTGAAGACGCTTGACAGTCACTGTAATCGTAAAGACACTGCAGACAAGTTTGCTATTGACGTCTTGACTGTGTCAAAACTTGTCAGACAGCAGGACTGAGATTTTCACTTGTCGCCAGCTGTTATAAGCTGTAAGCGCATACGAGCGAAGTTTATACAAACTCTGAAGAGGAGTTGCTGAAATGGTACAAACAAACAGGCCAAAGCTGACAGAAATTGCTGAACGTCTTGCTAAACAGATGGGTCTTCCTCAATTGAAGCGTTTCAAATGGATTTCAAAAAAACCACATCGCTTTCAAAGTCGCTGCAGGAGAGCCAACCTTCAGGAGGATGACGTTCATGACTGTCTTTCTCGTTTGCCTAAAAATCATTGGCGGCGACCGTCCGGATGACGTCCTTAACATGGATGAAGCTGGGGAGTTTTATAAACTCTTACCAGACACAACACTGCACTTCTGAGAAGAGAGGTGCCAAAAATTGCCTAAGAGCTCCAATTTGCTGCAACATGTTGAAAAGTGGCCACTGATGGTGACTGGGGGGGGGGGGGGGGAATCCGAAAACCCACGGGGTTTCAAAAAAGAAAAAANGGGGGGGGGGGGGGGGGGGGGGGGGGGGAAATCGCAAAACCCACGGTGTTTCAAAAACGTAAAAAGCCTACTGTTTGCTTACAAGGTGAACAAGATATGTTTGAAAACTGGCTTGTTGCACTTGACAACAAGATAAAAAGGAAAAAGATAGAAGTTTTGCTGCTAGTAGACAACTGCCTGGCACATGCTGATGTCGGCAGTCTCGATGCGACAAAGTTAATCTTCCTGCCGCCTAATACTGCAAGCGTCCCCTAGCTGTGTCACCAGGGGGTCGTCTATGGGTTCAAACAGCAGTACATAAAATGAATTGTGCGCCACGTTCTGAATGCCGAGGACCAGAAGCAATTGGCTAACATTAACAGCAAAATTGCAACTGACTCCATGGAGAGAATTAAGTCGGTCCGCGATGGTCAATTTTTTCTGCAAAACTCATTTTGATTTACCTGCTAGTAGCGGCACAAGGGGGCATTCGTGGTAAATCTTACATACGCACAGTAGACTACATATACTCTGATAAAATTATTTGATAAAGAATACATTTGATTCAGTCTCATTTAAGCATGTTAATCTATTAAGTGGCAATTTAACACTAGCATCTAATCCCACGAATGTGATATTAACCGGGTTTGACTGTAATAACTAGTCATATAAAATACATTTTTCTTGAAAAAAATCAGTGCTTTGTCATGCTTATGTAAACGTTTGACTACACAGACTGACCAGTATCAGCAGAAAACACTGATAAAAATGCATACAAATTCATTTAAAACCTCAAGTACTTTTTTTTTGTAAACAGCCCCCTGGGTCCAGCACGTGTCTCATGAGTCCGCACAACTGCACACACTACTTCTTCCACAGAAACTTCTCGTTTTTCCGCCACAGCTGGGTACCGTCATTGTTTTCAGTGTTTTTAGCTCTGGTAGCTACAGTAACCTTCTTGCATATCATGTCCACCTGTGTCACGTCTGTCAGTTTGTTTATGCACTCCTCATTTCCTTCATCAAGGATATCCCACACATCCCTGCAACGTCTCTTCGATCTGTCCACGTGAACCGAAGCAGGTTGGCTGGTGGGTTGGGCTGTCTTGGGCCTCCTTTGGAAGAGGTCATCCAAGATGGAGGTGTCACCTATCAGGTCCGACAAGAGATGCTGGTGGATCCTGACTTTGGATGCTGTGGAAGGAGTGGTTGCTGGGGGGTTCTCATCCCCACAGAGAGTTCTGCTGCCATGCAAAGGCACAGGAAGGTCCTGGGTGGGTGCAATGGTAGGTGCAGGTTTAACTGACTTTGCACATAGGCTGTTTGAAGGTCCAGCCAGAAGAACTGGCTCAGAAGTAGCTTCCACATGGCAATTGGACCCCTTGGGTATCTCCACGACATGCTTGTTTAAACACTTCTGCTCCCTATCTCTGTTTGGTAATGTCTGCTTGGTAACATCTAGCCTCTGCTCCTTGGTTTTGGATTTGGATTGGGAACTGGTGCCTGCCACCACAGAATTGATCTTTTGCTTCCGTGAGGAGGAAGATGAAGAAGAAGGAGACTGCAGCTGTTTGGCTGCTGTAGAAGATGTGGGTTGTGCTACCACTGGGTCTTCATGAATCCTGCTGAGAAAGGCTTTTAGAGCTGGGTTCTGGCTGCTGTAGAAGTTCTTTAGCATACCCCGCCGTGTATCTGAGGTGCTCTTCAACAGATCTTCTGCAAAATCCTGTACAGATGCAGCCTTGAAGAATGTCGCCATCTCTTCCAGTTGCCTCCTGATGGAAAAAACATGTTACTTGTCAAAAAAAAAGCAACAAAATCAGCTCCCACTTTTTTTTTGTCCACTTGCTAATGGTAGCTTACAAAACCACTTAAAAATACAAATAACTTGACGAAAAAGAATGATAAATAATACAAAAGGGTAAGAGAAATACATTAGAGCATAATAAGTTTTAACCTATTATACGATGTTTCTGCCAGTTAGGGATTTTGTAGGAGCCCTAAATAAGAAGTACTTTATGCCAAGACTTAATTTAACAGCAATTTTAACTTAAGAATTAAGAAATAGTATAAAATTAAACCGCAGTCTTGAGGCAGAGAGGCCTCATGCCCTAGGGCTTGGAAAAACCACCACAGCAGGATAAGGGTCAAATGTGGCCACTGCTGGCAGCACGAGTCACTCTGGGGTGGTCCTGCCCCCAGGACCAGGCAGGGGGTGTTGTCCTCACCCACAGCTGCAGCAGGAGCTGGCATGCAGCCCCATGCTGCCAGGAATTTCCTCCTCTAGCCTTTTCACTTTTTAATGTTTCTTTAGTAATTGCAGGATGTGTTCACTAGATGCTTTTTAAAATCGGTTCCATATTCAGAAGGGCATCCAGACACGTGCAAGTGTGCTATTAGTCAGTGTTTAACACAGGGTTAAAGTTATCATATTATGCTACAGTTCTGGTCCGAATATGTTTAACACTTTCCAGCAATGGGATTTCCAACATCCACAAGAGAAAGATGATGTGGGCACCAAAGTATTTAAGAAATGGTAATGATTGGTTTTTGATGCATGAAGTCTAAACTGTAGCATAAAGTTTGGTTTTAGAATAGCGAGAACAGTAGCATACCTAGCTTTTTACAGAAATAAGTTGTCTACGGAGACACGTGACTCAAAAATTTAAAAAAACATTTTAAAAAATGTGCAGTACAGAAATAAACGTGATGGGACCAACAGTTGTTAGTTCCCTCGTGAAATTATTTTCTCAACTGCCAGTTCTACAGCTGTGGCCAGTACTTATGGACTTCAGAAGAACATTTTGATCATACTTGTTCCTCAAGACAATCCTGGTCCAGGAAGACAGCAGTGTCACTTTAAATGTGGGTTCAAGTACACATCAGGTCCTAATTAAATGTTTCACCAATAAACCATCTGGATGCTACACCTCACCCCTAGCTGACCACACTGCCCCAGACCTCACCTACGGATGGTGCTAGGTGTCTCCCCGATGATGAACGTAGCATTGCGTGTCCGGTGGACAGTCTTCAGAGTCTGGGTGACTGGGTGCTTCACGGAGTGCAACTGCAGTTTTGCCACTTTATGTCCAGGGGCTCTCACCTCTGCTTCACTTGAGTCCGAGATCTGCGTATCTCCCGATACTGTCTATAACACACAAATGCATAAACACGGATGATATTTGTAAAAAAAAAAAAAAAAAAAAAAAAACATGGAAAAATAATAAAAATAAAACGTATTACGCTTTGATTATATGCTTCCTGAAGAAGCACGGCTATTTCAGAAAGTAATTATGTGAACCTGGTTCCCTAAGGACTGGATACATCATGTCAGTAAGAAGGAACATTAAAATTATGAAAGAACAGCCCAAATACAGGTTTTCAGATTTCAATCTCTCTAATTTAAAACAATTTTTTGGCCAATGTTAATTTATATTTATGTTGCCTAGCAGCAATACACATAGCACTAAATTCCGCTTACATCCCCAAGCAGAGGATAGGCTGGTGGTAGCTCACCTCAATGGTGCCCATCAGCTGACTGGCTGGAGCCTGAGAGTTTCTACCGTAGTGGAACACATCTCGCATGGCAGCACGGCTGATACACTCCTCCAATTTGCTGGAACCCACAACCCGCTGGTTGGAATGTGTGTGCACAACTTCACGCATTCCATCTGAGGGGAAAGAACGGCCCTTTCCTCAACCGTGGCACTGGTTAATCTTACATCAATAATAGAGTAAACAGTGCATTTCAGACATTTCAAAACACATTTTCTGCACATGAAAATGCTGAAATGAGTGAACGGTTTCGATTTCAAGTGGGCTCTAAAGGGTCTCCGGAGACAAGAGGAAAACCACCACCATATACCTAGGTTGTTCCAAGTGCTGAAAAGATTCACAATGCAAGGTGGCTTATTTTTGCAAAATACCCATACAAATGTTTCATAATTTATAATTGAAAGCAACTATCTCTACAAAGCCATTACCAATTTGAGATTTTGATCCGAACATTTTAGGATCACCAAACTGCTATGGTTACACACAAGTAACTGAAAATATATTATTGCTAGTATTATTCATATTTATTACTACTAGCACCATTACCAATTTGTTGTTTGGGTGATCTTTTGTCCAAAGCAGCCTGCCATATTTTATACTTCAAACAACATTACCTAATAATCGGTCAATGGATCCAACATGATGCTGTTTGCCACGATGTACTGGGTCTTCACTCCTCCACTGCTTGCCAGCGGCTGGCCCAGTTTTCCCTGGTGTGGTGGAGGGTTTATGCTCTGAAACCCCATGGTCATCTGCTCTGGATGCGTTTGTTTTGAGGAGCCCTTCATCTTCCAAGCAGGTGTGGTCCAACCTAGCCAGTGTCTGGTCCAGATCTTCCGCTTTGAATGGGCCCTGTCTGCAACGTTTCCTCCTGTTGTTGGCGGTACCATTTAAGTTGTTGCAATGTTTCTGACCCATGGATTTTGAGGTTCCTGCTTCACCTGTCTCAGGAGCATTGCGCTCTGTCTTGCATACACCGTCAGGATGGTGTTCAGTGATGCGTTCAAAATGTTCAAAACTGTCTGTGGAAGACCCTGACCGCCACGGGTCCCCCAGGTCTAGACCTTGGCTTACTTTCTTCCTTTTGCCTCTCAATTTCCTGCACACAGCAACTGAACCTGGGAATCCTTCAGAAGCATTATTTGGATCATTTTCTCTAACAGAGGACACCCTTTGGTTCTCTGACTTATTCTGGTTGACATACCCCTTGAAATCATTCGAAACTGTTTGTTTGAGATGTGTCAAAGGGGTTGGATGGCCTTCTGTTTGAATGTCTTCCTCATCAAGGCTGCTTTCCTCACTCCCGCTGCACTTCTCAGGGCCTTCTTGGAGATATTTGGAGAACCCATGGTCCAGGAGGCTCAGACCAGTGGATGAGGGCCCCCAGACCCCGGATTCTGCCTCTTTAAATGAAGTCATCGGTTTCCTACGAGTACTACTCCCTGCCTCGTCCTCGCTGGCACTGCTGAAGTCTAAGACTCCCACAGCTCCCGCCACACTTGCTTTGTTGCCTTCCCCTTTGGGAAGCTTTTCTCTAGGTGGCTCTTCAGCTGACTGGAGGAGAAAAACAAGGACACCTGAAGTCAAGGTAAAATGTTCCAAGGTGACTGTGGAATACTGTCACTAGAGTGACTATTTGTAGATGATGGCAAGAGGACAGCCTACACAGGCATATAACTCTTATGAAAGCTTTTACAATTACATGCATTATGCAGTGGTAGCCAAACTGGACAAAAGTGAGAACTGGGAAGCACTGTTCTATTTCACGAATGGGGCAAACAGGAACAAATCTCTAAACTGGCATAAGTTAAGCTGATAATGATGTGAACATTAAAATGGTTCAGGAATCTACAGGTAACAGTGTCTGTATTTCATTTTCTATTTCATTCATGGGAAGAGACAAATTACAAAGAGACTTTGCCTGGGAAAGAGGATGTGGGAAAGAAAAGAGGATGGGAAAAGAGAAACATTCTGAACACGGGTCACTGCAAAGACTGTTTCTCACATTCTCGCTTGTCTCCACAGCAGCTGTGCGAGCCATCATGATGCCTGCCTTCAGGTGTCCCTCTCTCTGTTACACACACAAACCAATGGTTGTTAGCTGCACGTCCAAATGCTGTTTGGATACTTCGTACTGTGGATTATATGTATGCATGTATATTATTGAATGCATTATTCAGTTGTTCAGGAGACGGTCTTCCGCAAATCAATAAAGCGGTCACACGATATTTTAATAGAATACGTCAGATGTACTAAAAAAACTCAACAAAAGTTCCCCATGTAAGTTTTTCATTTAAAATTGCTTAATCATTTGTCTCACTATTGTGATCGGCAAGAATGTTTAGCACTCTGGCCATTGATAACAAATTAATGAATGAAAGTAAACTTTAATGATCGCAGAGGCAAACGGCCCTTGGTTGCAGCAGTATACAATGTGCAACATACACATGACATACATATGTACAGTGAAACAGATAAATGAGATTTCCAGTTTAACAAGCAAATAAATAACCATGCATATGTATTCCCAACTGACTAATCAGGTCTTAGTGTTTTATAACAAGCTTTTTTGACAAGCCTTCCTCTAACACATTGAATTAATTCATTTCCTGGTTAATTTTCTGACAGACACAAACAGTTTGTGACAGTAATAAAGTGCTGTTTTCCAGCGTCCTGGGTACAATTCCAATGTGAGACTTCAGGCAACTACAGATATTGCTTTCAGATGGTTCACAGAGAAGAACAGGGTGTGTTCTCAGAATGCTGAGCGTGTTTCATACATCGACAGCGTTACCTCTAGGATTTGCTGTGTTAGGCAGGTGCCTTCGGTCTGCAGGCGGAACAGGTTGCGGACTCCGAACAGCTCCCCCGAGTGGCCGTCTGGCCCCTGCACAGCCTCGAAGTAGCGTCGTGCGTGTTCCTTCCCTACCACAGCTGACTGCAGTTGCTTCATGACCAAACACAGGAGGAAGGAGGGAGACAAAGACACAAAACACAAGAGCAGTTCTTCCCAGCACTTCATAGGAAAACAAAACACTTCACCCAAACACATATGTCATTATTCGACAAAAAGAGCCAAGAGTTGGCCAAAATGAGATCATTTAAACTATGAGCATTCTTCCTAACTGCTATAATGAAGAAATTGCAAGGAAACATGGATTATTTATGCAAAATGTTAAATTCATTGCTTCATGAATTATAATTGAAAGCATGAAGAATTAATTTTGTTGAACTCTGTAAAATATGTGAACACTTCACGGTAAGAGAATTTTTACACTCGCAAACAAGCAACTGATAAACAGATGTGGTTCAGAATCATTAGTATTGTTGCTAGTTTGTTGCTACGGAGATCATTTTATTCTAAGTGATTTACAGTGGGTCCCCTACTTATGAACTTAAGTGCAAGGGTGAGAGTTGGTTTGTTACTCAACATGTTTGTTAGTTGAATGCAAAATAGAGCAGGGCCAGGGGGTCCTTGAGGGGTCCTTGTCAATTCTATATACAGCTACTAGTGTTGTGCGTGTCGACTAAAACAGTGGCATTGGACAAAGTGACTGTACTTCAAGAATTGAGCATCTATGTATCTCGAAAAACTGAAAAAAGGGTCTGCTAAATGAATAATGTCATTTTAAAAAGGTTCAATCCATCCCCTCTCGCTTTCTCCTAGCGAAAAAAAAAAAATTGTGGCTAACAGATAGTCCCTCCTATTCTGAGTTGGGACCTGCAGTTGTCTTCATGTTCCGAGTCCCTTGGCAAAAGCATTTATGAGATGCCATAAATGTGAAAACTTAATACAGACCCACACGAGACTTTGTGCTTTTATTCCACATGTCACATGAAATTCACTAATACGAAACACAAGCATAACAATAAGAAATGAAAGCTTAATAAAAAATCCAAAAAAACAGCGTGCATAAGTTCTGTGTTATGTACCATGAAGCTCA
This sequence comes from Arapaima gigas, assembly GCA_900497675.1. NCBI lineage: Eukaryota > Metazoa > Chordata > Actinopteri > Osteoglossiformes > Osteoglossidae > Arapaima > Arapaima gigas. The sequence continues at coordinate 122,398 of UFQX01000467.1, read as the reverse complement.
GAAAACAATTACACTTTACCTCGAGGCTAGAAGGCCTCGAGGTGCTTCACTGACTCCTCACAACTGGTAGATGTGGAAGTATTAGGACCATCTGTAACCTGTTTACCTTCTCTTTGCTTCTTTTCCTCACTATGAAAAACTTAAAGTAGTCCTTACTGTCTGCGATCACTAGCTATGGTGGCACTTCAGGTGACACTTTGGTGCATGACTTGAATTGGTATGCCATTCACCTTCTTTGAACCCAAGAAATACATGCAAAAAATACAAAAAAGAATTAAAGAATGCTAAAAAGTATTTTGAAAAGTTTGTTTCAGCGAAAAGACTAAAGTTAAACTAAAGCTCATAAATTGGGGACCTCCATACTGTATTTGTGTCATATATAGCTCGAATTCTTACTGGATTTCACAGTAAGTGCCTTCCTCAAGGGAACTACAGCACAGAATGAGGCTTGAATACCAGTAAATTCACTTAAATTTGAATAAGTCCAAAAGCTCACAGTTACAGAAACTTCTGAAACTTTATATCCCCAATCCATCACTGCTGGAGATATTGCAAATAAGTCCCTAAAAGTAGGCAGGTTTACTGTGTAAATACAGTGCACTTAAATTGTTAAGCTCTATTAGGTTCCCCAGCACCAAGTAACTGCACTGCAGACATACAGTTTGCTACACAGCCACACAAAGTTGAAGTCATTTTGGCTGGTTTTACTGCAATGACACAAAGAACTGGGTTCCACATTAGTTATCTTGACTAAAATGCAAACAAACACAAGTTAAAGAAGACAGCCCATAAATTGCCTTCCTCATATGAACGGTTGTTAGGATCAACATTTGGTTGCTAAATTGATTAACAGAAACGTCAACGGCTTTGCTTTCCTTGGATAACAGGACCTCACATAATATATAATGTTCTATTTAATATAAACACCATCTGTATGCTTTGCACGCTGTTCACATACAAGAATTCAAAGAGAGGGTGCTAACTTACGATACCACACACGATGTCAACATTACAGCACAGACCTGTTTGTAAACCTGTCGCAGGTAAATTATCTCTTCTACCGTGCCGAGGGAAATCAGCCTGAGAACAGTCACGTCTCTGTACTGACCGATGCGATACGCCCTGCCAAGGGAGATACAGAGAAGAGAATACCTTACTATTTCCCATCAACTGATGACATCAGACCGTCAGACAAGAAGAAGCACCAGGATCAATAAAGCAGTTAGCCATTAGCAACTAATGGAACAAAAAAAACGTACAGCGATAAGGAAATAGAATGAAACTGCATGTCGGTATATATAGGTATGAGCTACATACTGAATTGAATGAAAAGCCACTTTAAAGTCATGAAGGACGAAGGCCAGTCAACATTAATACGTCTAAGGGTTCAACTCACAAGCAGGACCCACCTGTCAATAGCCTGAAGGTCACTGGCTGGGTTCCATGTAGGGTCAAATAACACCACAATGTTTGCCCCAACAAAATTCAGTCCCAGCCCACCAGCCCTAGACAACAAAACAGAAATCAGACTAAAATGCCTTGTGGGAATGAAAAGGTTTTGTAACTTGTACAAAATTTATTTAAAGAAACTAGCACAATGGACAGTTGGGTAAATTATTTTGGTAAGCTATATTTGCTACTTTATCAAGCGTGTGTCCTCACATTGTGGACACCAGGCAGATGTTGATGTCCAGTGAACTGTTGAACTCCTTGACAATCTTCACTCGGTCCTTTGACTTGGTGTTACCATCCAACCTCCTGTACTCTATCCCAGTGGCCATGCAGTAGCTCTCCAGGATGTCGAGAAGCTGGGAGAAGGAGTAAGAACATTTTAATCTCAATAAGCGCTCCCTAGCCAATGTTCAGAGCTTCTCATCTTACCAACTTGGCCTTTTCTGTCTCAACATCTACACCCTCATTACCTTAACCCTATAGTTTGACTAATTGTACTAAACACTACTTTTAAATGTTTTATCATAGCTGTTTTAAGAGAGGCACCATTCCCTGTAACTAGGACAATTATCTACATCCAAGAATTCGTACACCTCCAAACATAGACCTGAACGAACCTCCTGTTAAAAACTAAACTATTTCATGTGGATGAACACACAAACTGTGTTTAAGACTAAGGATGGCTGCAATGGCTGCAATTACAGTCTGTGTTTACTTAAATGTTTGTCCTTATTTTTATTGATTTTGGCTTGATGTGTTTAACTCAGTTTCACCAAAATGCAAGTGCAGAAAAAAAGGTTAAAGTTCTGATTAATGAACAGGGTGAAAATAATGTATAAAAGAACTCTTAATGAACCATTTATTTAAACCGGAAAAACACAGTAAAACCCCACAGTAACCCGAATTCAGGCACCAAATTCAGATTCGCTCCCATTCTTCTGTGGGGGGAAAGGGGTGAGGTTAGAAAGTGACTTGTCATTTAGGAATTTCTTGGTTTAATGTATGATCACTTGTACACAGCATGTGTCACTATATTTACTTATGTGCATTTTGTGTGAGAACCCTACTTTTTCTGCAAACAAATATACTGCTAATTAGATTTTTAATGTTTAACACAGTATTAACCTTAACGGTAACATTGCAAGAATGGAGGATACAGGAAACCACAGCTGCTCTGCAAATTGTCATTATTTCATGTGCCGGAAAGCATGACACAGGCACACACCCTAACTTCCACAGAGACACAAAATGCAATGTAAAGCATATTGAGTGTGGGCAACCAAACATTATAAACGCAACCTAGTTACTAAACCCATAATTAACACAAGAATTAACACAATACACCCGACACTTATTAAATACACCTAAAACAGCAGGAACACTGCTTATAGCAAGGGATAATGGGAAGGGTCCACCATCCTGCCACTACAATACCTTAATATGGTAACATAACTCTGAATAAATCCACTCTATTAATATTATTAGTATTAGTCTATTATTAAGGTAGCATGGTGGCTAAGCAAGTAGCACTGCTGCCCTACAGCACCTGGGCTGTTGAGGTGTGAGTTCAAATCCAGCTCAGTCTGGTGGAGTTCGCATGTTCTCCCCATGTCTAAGTGGGTTTCTTCTGTGTGCTCTAGTTTCCTCCTACAGTCCAAAGACATGCATTTCTGGTTAACTGGTCACTCTAGCTTGCCCATTGTGTGTGTATCACCATCCTGTAATGGTCTGGTGTCCCCTCTGAGGGTTGTTTCATAGCCTAGCACCATATGCTTCTGGGATAGTCTCTGGACCAGCACAACCCTGCACAGGAATAAATGTTCAACAACTGATGGATCTATTATTAGCACATATCAAATTTGTCACAGGCACATTTTGTTTGTAATAATCAGTCTATTTTCTACACATTTAGTAAATCAAACAGCTTCTCATAAATATAATTCATTCATTGTACTGTCTGTTTTCTAGTTTGACTTCCCAATTTAATCATTTCTACTACACTCATACATTCCTCACCTATGGAAGATGACTTACTTAAAAAAAGAGTAATTGTTAACTGAAAAAAACACAGGGACAGCATCAGAAATAAAACATCTAGTAACTCATCAGCACCCCCCTAACTCCCTACTGCACTGGGTAGCACTTTGCCAACATTACCACAATCCCGCAACATTTGTTGGCAGCATAAACATAAAGATTGCCTGACTGCAACAGAACACTCGTGAACACGTGGAACTACAGAATGTACAATGTGAACCTGCACAAACACATCAGCGCCTTTAAAATAATGAGTTTGTCGGTTCTGTCACCTGCAGCGCCACTTTACTACAAAGCACATACGGCATTCGGCCCTTTCGCTGTAAACTGCGACGTATTAGTCGTATGCTGCTGCAAATAGTTTTCCGTCAGCGCTGTGATAAATATAAAGTGATCGGTGTTGTTTCTCAATGACAATTAAAAAAATATATGCTTGTGAATAAATTGCTGTGAGAAATTTCGATGACACTGAAAAATATGATGCAAGCGAGTCAACGGCAGTTACTGGTACCAAAACGGATATTCAAGCTGCATCAAGTAAGACACGTTGTTCACCCTTTTTGAACAGAACTGAAAAAAACTTACAAAAGGTAAAGTACTGCAGCATCAGATTCTGCTCAGGGCACCGCTCAGCGCTAATGTTCAGTTCACTTCTAATGTTCTAACACCCCAGTTCTCCTAGATGCCTTGGGGTCATAACACAAACACAGACACAGACACACACAGAGAAACTTGCCTTGGTGGACATGGAAAAGAGGAGTACTTTGTCCTTGCTTTGCATGTAATGATTCAGCAACTTCTGCAGAACCTACAACAGATCCATGTATTAAACATCAGCTTATTTTATTAAATATTTTAAAGAATATGAACAATATTTCCATATCAAAAAAATTAAGTTAATAAACAATTTACTATGACTGCGAAGCAAATTTAACATATTAATCGTGTGACTTTTCATACATGATCTGTCCACCAGACACTGACACTACAGCATATTCACATACAGTTAAAATAAATTCAAATGTAATGTGTTTATAATTCAGTTAACAATGTTCTTCAGACATGTAGCACATGTTTAATAACTGATGTAACATTCATATTATTCGTATCATTATTGTGCAATGAATTTGTAACAAATTTAAACATTAGAAGTTATGCATAATGCACAAATAGGAGGAGCTGGAGTCAAGAAAGATTTCTATGCCCGTTCCTTGAAGGAGCGTCAAATTGCCCCCCTGGCATCTTCTACACATACTAAAGTCATCTTTCAAAGTGTAACCCAAGATACCCTTGACACACTATATGCACGGGCAACATTCTGGAAGCCCAGCCGTGTCCGTGTGTACAACACTGCACGGAATGAAAGAAAGAGCAGAATAGGCTGATATACATGAAGAGATTTTGGGGGGGGGGGGTAGGGTTGTAGTGTTGATTTTGGAAAAAGCTCTTATTCAAAACACTCTGGCCATGATTGGGAGTATGCCGTTTCCTCAAGGGAGCCCACAGAGAGCCATGCCTGCCAATCACAGGTCCTCACCCCATGACACATCAGTGCAGGCGCAGGTCGGGGCAGGGCCTAGAAAAACACCGCTGTGGTCATTTTCATGGGATGCGTCCTCACGCGCCCAGGTGGAACCAGGCTGACAGGTGCCAACTCTACCAAAGAAGGTTCTACACAAGAGCGTTGTGTACATTAAAAAATACCCAGTAATTCAGCCCAGAAAAAACGACTGGTACACAGTGGAAAAAATGCTTGGGTTAATTACGTCGTAGAAAACCTTTACAGCTTTAAATTAAAGCAGGGGAGATGAAAGGAATTCCAAACTTGTTTTCAAACATCTTGAGTTTGAAAGTGGTCATATAAAAAGAAAAAAAAAAGGCCTGTAAAGAACAGGTTTGCTGTGGCACAGTTTTTTAAGTCAAATTTCTGAATTATCACCATCACATCTGCCGTTTCCTGTACCTTCATTTTCCCGCTGTACATCGGGTCCGACATGGCCTCGAAGGCAGCCTGCTTGCATCTTTGGACAAAGTCTGGGAACTTCTGAAATACCTTCTCACAGATTTCATTCACATATTGCTCCTGAGGGTTGTAAAAAACAAGGTCAAAACTGATAAGTCAATGGATAATGCTGCAGATGTAAAGTGTTGCTGCAGCATTTTCGTTACACTTACGTAAACAATAACAATAATAATAACTCTCCTACAAACTACAAACTCTCCGATCCCTATAACTGTTCCAAATTTATTACTATTAAGGTTGAACTTGGAGCAAAGAACTCTTACATCCTATTAGCACTATGCTCTCAGAGGAATTCTGGCTGCCGCTTCCTTACTGTTGCACTATTCTGATAGAAGTTAACAGCCTCACAAAAAACAAAAAGTTCCTTCACCCCCGATGATAGTAGTGCTTTTGCACAGTTCTTTCCTACTCCTGATGCTTGATGCAGGTTGTAAATGGGAAATAAATGAGCATGTTTATGGTAAGATGTACCTGTTTCTTACTGGTGCCCTCTCTGGGCTGCAGCAAGGCCACATGGTTAGCCACCTTCCTCAGTATGGCCAGGTAGCTGAAGTACACGTCTTTCACCGGAACACCCTTCGAGTTGTTCTACCCACAAAGAAAAGTTGATGCAGGTTTATTTTACACAGTTCAACTGATATTAAAGCTCACATCAAACGTTAACTCCATTGTTTGATAAAATGGGAGTGACTGAAAATCACTTTATAAATACAAATAGAATGCCTGCTTTATAATGAAAATTTCAAAATTATCAGTATTATTAACAATAATCACAAACTACCTATAATGGAAATTATGGGGGGAAAAAAGCACCATGTATTGACTATACTATGCAACAGATATATAAAGTACCGTGTCTCAAACTTCTGGGCTTTCGAGAACCCTGCATCTCCCGCACAATAATTAGGCTGTAAATTCCTTTGCTAACTTCAATAGAGAGCATTACAACTTTATAACAAAAATGATTCATTTTAATGAGAATCTTAATGAGATCAGTGCTACACACAGTGACAAAAACACATGCAATCACTACACAATATAGAGAATTATTTAACATTATTAATTTAAGCCATGAACAGATCCAAGCTTTGGATAATACCCTCTGAAAAAAAAAGCATTTAAACATTAATAACAGAAAAAAGAAACTGTTTTCGTGCTCTCAGCACATCACTTGGATGTGTAATGTGTGTGTTTACTGACAAACGCATCCTAGTGATGTGCTAGGAATTCACCAACAGAAGTGTAGTCATATAAGCATAACATATGGAAAACACGAGACCTTAAAGCAGCACTTGCTCCTGGTTCTTCCACTTCCGCAGCAACGTTCTCCGCTTTTCAGGAGCAAGGAAACGTCCTCCGAGTCCAGCACTGCACGGTACACCATCTGCTGGAAGTCTGACAGGGAGCAGAACACCACCTGGACAAATGGGAGAGGTGATCACTGGGAAACTTTCACATGTGACCCTGAGTCCAGAAACTCACCGTGTTTCAAACAAAACAGCTGTATAGCTTAAGAAGCAATGTATGCTGACCTTGCAGAAGACATCTGGCGACACTTTGAAGTACCAAAGGATCTTTAAGGTCAAATCTAACGTTACATAAACTCCCCAGCCAAAAGTATTTGGACACCCCTTCTGATTAATGGGTTCGGCTCAACGATAAAGCAATCGGTCACAAAAGCTCACACAAAGGGACCACCGAGTGCTGAAGCATGTTGCACGTAAAAATCATCTGTCATTGGTTGCAACCTTCACTACTGAGTTCCGAACCACCTCTGGATGCAACGTGAACACAAGAATTGTTCATAACAAACTTCGGGGACTGGGTTTCCATGGCCGAGCAGCTTAAGATCACTGTGTACAATGCCAAGCATTGGCTGGAATGGTGTAAAGCACGTTGCCATTGGACTCTGGAGCAGTGGAAACACGTTCTCTGGAGGGATAAATCAAGCTTCACGATCTACCAATCTCACGGACGAATCTGGGTTTGGTGCATGCCTAGTGTCACCTGTAAAGTGTGGTGGTGGAGGAGTAATGGTTCGGGGCTGTTTTTCATGGTTTGGGCTCCTTAATTCCAATGAAGGGAAATCTTAATACTACAGCATACAATGACATTCTAGAGAATTGTGCGCTTCCAACTTTGGGGCGGCGGTTTGGGGAGGGAGGACCGTGTTCTGTTTTAGCATGACAACCCCATTGTGTGCAAAGCAAGGCCCATAAAGAAATGGTTTACCTAGTCTGGTGTGAAAGAACTTGACTGGCCTACACATAAACCCTATGGAACACTTTTGGAACAGCGACTGTGAGCCAGACCCCAGCTCCCCATCGCCCTACATCATTACCTGACCTCACTGATGCTATTGTGTCTGAGTGGGAGCAAATCTCCACAGCTGTTTTCCAAAATCTAATGGAAAGCCTTCCCAGAAAAGTGGAGGCTTTTATAGCAGCAAAGGGGAGAACACCTCCACATTAATGCCCATGATTTAGAAATTAAACATTCAACAAGCCCCCGTGGGTTTGGTGTTTGTGTGTCCACATACTTTCGGCCATGTGGTGTAGTTTAAAGGCTGACCTTACGTTCGGTATTTAGTTTTTTCACACTACTTGCACAACTTGACAATGTCGTCAACATCCCAGCAACCAAAATTAAAATTATGAACATGTCCTGTAAATACATTCAAATTCATTCAAAAACATACAAAAAGTATCTAACGTTATAAAGAGTGAATTTAATAAAGGCATGCATGCTTTATAATGAGCTTTTAAATAAATGTAAAGATTTCAAAGCAGTGTGTTTCATACATCTGCAGTTTTGTGCTGTATTCAAAAGAATTATTTTTTAAATGGAACATGAATGGCCCCACAGTGAATTTTCAAACACAGAACTTCCAAGAACTGAATTTCCTTCTCATAATAGTTGAGGTACACAAGGAGCTGTCATCGCTACATTCCAGCCCAACCAAAGTTAATCTGGGTTGGGCTGAAATCAGCACAGAGGACATGAGATTCAGCACTGCCTCTGCACTTACTCTGTCTTCTTTCCTGGGCAGCTGACTGTAGATGAGAGCCTTGGTCCTCCTGAGAAACCAGCGGGCAAGCCTCTGGGACAACTGGCGTACCGCATCTCTGCCTGTGGCCAGCGCTCGCTTCGTAGTGCTCCGTCTCTGGCCACGTTCAATCGGTAGAGCAAAACGGTTCCTGAAGTGCTCTAAACTGTCCAGGCAGCCTGGGTTAGCCCTGGAAATTCCACATTTAAAAAGACAGGGAGGGAGAAGGGGTATCTGATCGGCGTTAAAAATTACTAAACAGCAAATGACACGTACGTCAACCTCAGTGCAAAAACGCTAGAGACTTGCTCCTGGATGCCACAGTCCACGAATTCAGCATTATCAGTATGTGGAACTGAATAACCACTACCAAGCAAAAAATAATTTCTGAAACAAATATTACAAAATAAGTTTGTATTATCATTGCCATGGATAAAAATACTTTACATTTTGGCATTTTATGGAATTTTAGCTAAAAAAAATTCCCCAAACCAATGAGGAAATTATAATTTGATCGTATTAGGTAATGGCAGTTCAAACCTCTCACAAGAGAAATTTGCCTAGTGTGGTGATTTCTGTGGATAAAATTAACCCCATTATGTGAAGAATGGGTTTGTAATCTTAACAGCACTGATGCACCTGTCCCGCCTTCTGACTGTAAATGTCTCTGGTGAAGAAAGCTCCGTCACGCGACAGTCTCCTCCGCCCATGCAAGTCAACCCACCAGTCCATGACACACCACAGTTCTTCCAGGTTGTTCTGCAGAATGGTGCCCGTCAGTCCTATTCGAACCTTGCATTTCATCTGCTTCATGGCTTGGGTGATCTGCGAGCTGGGTTTTTTAATTCTGTGGGCCTCATCTACAATTACTGCAGACCAGTTGATGCTGCCAAGGAACCATATGGGTTTGTAAAGTTACCTTACAGAGCACATTTATAAAAGGAAACCTGTGATCTACAAACCACAGGCATGAGTATTATTTAAAATCCGTAATGCAAAATGTCAAAACCCAATAATCATCTTTATTTTAATAATTATATATGACTTCAAGATGAGCTTTCCACGTTAACTTTAGCATAAAAGGCAAACAGATAAGTAAAAATCTGTTAAAACGAATCATTCAAAAGAGCTGACACTTAGCTCATCTTGCAAGCGCCCTAGTGAAAAGGCTAGGGCCAGGCAACCCAGTTTTTTCCAACTCAACTTCCAACAAACAGAGCTTAGAAGCTTAGAAACGGAATTAAATGGGCTCAGTCGTCTAAGACCCACGACAAGGCCGTCAGTGAATTAGCTTCTAGCCCTACAGTCGACGATATTTTGCTGAAAAGTACCTGTTGAACTGGTCAATGCAGATTCGCAGTGTCTCATAGGTGGTCAAGGCAATTTCACACCTTCTCCTCCCCACACGGGCAAACTCTTCCTCCTTCCTGGTGCCATGAACAACAACAGTCCGAAAGTGACCCCAGGTATCCAGCTCATCCTTCCAGTTGTACAGCACAGACAAGGGAGCCACAATGAGGAACACCTGAGAGACAGAACACTCTGAGGAAGAAGGCTTTGCCATGTGTTCCGGAATAACTTACAGAGTTGGAATTTTTTAATAAAACAAGTCTGCAATGCACCACAGAAAAAAAATATTACTACCTTACTGATTCGGTGCTGCTTAGAAGATTTCTGAGACAATAAAAAATGTGGAACATTGTTTTCCACGTCTTGCCATGTTCCTGTTTTGTGTAGAACAGCAGCCAGGAAAGCAATCACCTGTATGTTACAGAAAAAGAGTAAAAGTAAAAGCATAACCGTTGAGCCTGATAAGAAATAAATCACTTTTTTCTTTAAAAAATCATGGGTTTGTTACACCAAAAACATGGAATTCAAAAAAAATGACTAAGAGTTGTATTTTCAAGCTCAGACAAATTATGCTGCAAAGTTCACAAAAACCCTTCGCAGACTAATTTACCTGGATGGTCTTCCCAAGGCCCATGTCATCACCCAGAATGCATCCTCTAGAGCAGGCATAATTGTTGTAGATAAAGCGCACACCATCTCTCTGGTAGTCCCGTAGATACCGATTGATGGTGTAAGGAATGCACTCCCCATTGCTAGAAAGCTTGTATGGCACTGAGGTACTGGGTGGTCTACGGCTGTTGTGAAACAGGGGCTTCTCGTCCACCGGCAGACTGAACCTGGGGGTTGCCAGGTATGGCTCTTCCGCAGTCTCGTGGTCAGTCCCATCCATGACTTCCTCCATCTCATCATGTCATAATTCCCCAACTACTGCAGCCTCACCAGAACCTTTGGAACAGAGTCTGTTGATCACTGCATGAACTCTGACTCGGGGCATTAAACATAACTACTCATAACTCGCTAAATAACTGATTTCTTTAAGTCAAGAAATACGATTTCAGTCTATCCTCAATTTTTTGAATTTTCTGGGTTTCAAATTTTACGGACCGTAACAGAAATAATAATGCAGAAAAAAATATGAAAATATGAATATTAAAAAAAAACAATAATAAAAGGGAACGCATTTCAATATTGTACATATTTAATTAAATATTTAACTAGTTGTTAAGTAGCGACGTTCTGATAGAGGTCTATGAGAACCTTGCTTTCAGCATGTTATTCACTATACCGTATGTCAGCACGTTTCAACTACAGTACTGACTTTATTTCATTTTATTAGGGACTTAACATGTTCTTTATACATTACTTTAGGTTAAAGTTAGGTTAGGTTAAAGCACCACAGTACAAATATTACACTTAAATTACACTTTTGGTTTTCTAGATTTTCACCATATTCAGACACCTCCTCCCCCCATTTAGCCCAGAAAATCGAGGATAAACCATATTTATGTATTTTCCATTTGTTTCTCAATCTACAGCCAGCTATTTGAGTAACATGTACCAGCAAAATGGCAATACGAGATAAATATGCTGGGCTTTAATAGTCTTTTTCAAATACGCTGAGGCGTACATCACCTCTGAGAAAAGCATCACTTAAATAAATGTAAGTAAATAAGTGTAAATGTTAATGTTTAAGGTTCCAGCAAAATCTACACAAATGCAAAGCTGGGGGAATCTAACATGACCCCTCAAAAAGGATCGTGTGAAACGCAATTTTCTTGGTTTATTTTGACAACAGCGTTTTAAAAAATATAAACAAACACCAACTGGAACAACTAAAGCCCAAGAAAACTAAGGGAATGAGGTGACACTGCCATCTTAGCCGCCAGTTGCCCTAATGTAACAGTAAAACAAACACAACAACAGCAAAATAAAATAACAACAACAACAGTGGCTTAATATACAAACTAAACATGTGAGTTAAATAATAATAATACAATTCGAGACAACTATCTGTTCGTTTGGCCGCCATAAGCCGACATTGACTGGATGGCATTTAACAACAACAGTTCAGTGGTAAATACTTATATGCTGTGAACATAACTATATTATAAAGTGTAAATATTGACAGTAATACTTTCCAAGTGTAATATTTACATTTGAATAACACACGTTTTTTATGTGATTTTAATGTAAAACAGCTAAGCTGACGTGTGTAACGTATGAAACGTTTGATCCAACCTGCCATCCGATTCTGATCGTAAGACCGATCCTGCTGCCGTTGGTTTTCATTGGTATTTGTTTGCTTTCGCAGCACGAGGTGAAAAGTTGTTTTTAAATTCGCTTAACATTTAAAAAAGAAGTAGTGAAAGAGGTAGACGGACCTGGGTTCTACGCCACCGGGCTTCACTGGCGGTTAGCACAGCATAGCAGCTCGGCAGACCCGACTTAATCCTCAAAAATAAAGAGAACAAACCATGTCTTCGCTTGTCCAAATGTACACGATTGTCATTCCGCTTCTAAAAACATCATTTAGAAAGTGCTTTTAAAAATTGTCGTGGAAAAAAGAACAAAAAGCCTCTCGAAAGTGCTTGCTACTCGGCTAGCTGCAAACTAGTCAAAGATCTCTTCATACGGAGTAAAACCAAGGCTTCCTGCAACCACGCGAACGAATATTATAAGAATAATAAAGAAAAAAATCTCTGTATTTTTACTTAAAAATAAAAATAAACTGAGACTTAGAAATGTATGTGTAAAAACTCGCGATCGGATGGTAGGACCCACTTCCGCACGCGTGACTTTGCCATCAGCAGCAGCACTTTCCATACGGTATAGCCGCTCTCCTAAACACAGTTTTTTAAAATTATTATTATTATTATTATTATTATTATTGTTGTTGTTGTTGGTGTTGTTTTCTAAAATACTGGTTTACTTGGTTCTGTTGATACTATTATACTGCAGCCTTGCAGTCTGAAACCTGGATCAAATCCCACCTTTATTGTAACACACCTGATTTATACACTAGGACAGATATAGTAAAACATGGTGAGCTGTAGTCCCCCTCTTATTGCCACTGGACCTGCTTAGGGCCGCGGTAGTCCGGAGCCTATCCTGGAAACGCACACGGGGACAAAGCCACTACACTGTAAATGTGACTGAGATGCTCCTCTTTGTACTCTGGAAAAAAGCTGAAGCCCCAGAAGCAACGCCGAGCAGATGTGGGAGTAACATGCAAAGTCCACCCAGACTGGGCCGAATCACCGCTGTACCCCCTGTGTACCCCCCGTGCTGCTGTGCCCAGCTGCAAAAATGGATTAGATCAGCTGTATTGTTGTCTTTGAACAAAAGCACGAGCTAAATGACTTAAAATACTATTTGCCATACACTTACTATGTCGCAAACAGGAATAAAATGAATTAAGAGTTATTTCAGTATTTAGCTCATTGTCCCAGCGCATGTCAGATTTTTTCCATCTTTTCTCACAGATTTGGCACGACTGTCTCATCCTAATAAACAAAAGGGTTTGACTGGAGTAACTGGCATCTCTGACATGATGAAGCATCTCGCCGAACCCTGAACATTCTGTTTTGTTCAGGTCCGGTTTGACTTCTCAGTTACACAAAACAAGCAGGGCTACCTTAAAATATTTTAACGTTTTTAATTTTAAAATCTAGTTTTGCAGACTAGTCATAATTTCAAATTTGATCACAATGAAAAATCACACATGCACAGGGTAAAAAATATTTTATTTTTGCATAGTCGTATAAAATGGTCATATGGAATTATAGTCAGTGAAACAAAAGTGAAGACTGCGTTTAATTTGCATTGTCGGTTGAAAAACAACGTGAAACACCTGTTTTCATGTCATTGTAGAGTTAAATACAGTGACTGTATATACTTCTAGAAAGCAAAAGTAGATCATGTTTATTTCTTGGTTATACGGCATACAAAAATTCTTCCTGGAGTAGGAAATACAGCAAGCCTGAATATGTTAATAAAAGAAATGAAAGTAACAACTATTTCTTATACTTCAAGACATTCCGTAAGATATTTTGCAATGCAGTCATAGAATCATGTAGCTATAGAGTAGTATAAATTTATTAAATATGTAGAAGAATTTAATTATTAACTGACAAGAGTATGTCAAGAAAGAAATGAAAATATATAGACTATTTCTTACACTTTAAGACATTCCGTAAGATATTTTGCAATGCAGTCATAGAATCATGTAGCTATACAGTAGTATAAATTTATTAAATATGTAGAAGAATTTAATTATTAACTGACAAGAGTATGTCAAGAAAGAAATGAAAATATATAGACTATTTCTTACACTTTAAGACATTCCATAAGATATTTTGCGGTGCAGCCACAGAATTATGTAGATATACAGTAGTATGTATTTATTAAATATGTAGAGGAATTGAATTATTAACTGACAAAAATAACCCCTATGTGAAAATAACCAGATTTTATGTCCATTTTTTTGAGAGTCTGGAAATGACTGTGGAAGAATAAGTGTGTGATCTAGCACACAATGTAAACAGATTGACATGAGTGTTTGGATTTCTCGAGGAACATCTGCCGCAGCTGCTCCATAAATTCTCTGTGTTGAGAAAGGAACAAAAAGTTCCATTTTTGTATAGCAGTGTACCATAGCCTAGTGCATAGCTTCATCTGCTGGGGTATGTACTGAAAGAGGAAAAAAAATATACACATTAAATGCGTGCCAATAAAACATGTTTCTGTGCTGGCCCAGTGTTTATTATTCCACATTTGTATCTCATATTTAGATGATTTTTCTGTAAACATTCGATTTTGGTCTTTTCCCTCCCACATGTGGCGAGCTAACTTCATCATGGGATCCATTTAATTTCTTTATTAAGTTTTTGATTCTAAATATAATGACAACTGTTTTCGATAGGTTACAGAATGTATAAAGCCTGATTATAATATGTTTCCTATGGAAAGCGGGAGGGAGAATGTAACTGGACTCGTGAATTTGAACTCTTTGAGTCAGTAGCATTTTCACACATTTTCAAACCTCAGTCTGCAAATGAAACCATGGAGCTCTACTGAAACCCACAATGTCCTTTTTCCAGCGTGTCTAATAATTATATTACTTCCAACAGCTTAGTCTGCAGCTAACTGAGTACAGGGTCCAGAATTTAAAAATTTAGCAAAAGATGTTGTTAATGCTCATAACTGTCATAAACAGTTTGATCTTGGTGCTTATGGACTCAGGTGTGAAGTTTATTTGCAAGTACAAAAGGTAATCGGTGCAGGTTTTTGTGTTGTGAAGTCTCGGGTGCAAAGCAACAAGGAGACTTGGATGGCACAGTGGGTCAACAATCCCAGGAACACAGCAACTGGGAGACTTGGGATTCGTGATGACTGGAGGGCTCGGCGAACACTGGAAAGACCTGGACAGCAAAACACAAGTGGGCGCAGGTAGCAGGCACAGGAATCAGGAATAGCAGAACATGAAATGGATGGCAGCGCTCCTCAAGCAGAGATGGTACAACTGTGTGCACTCTTTCAGAATCCACAACCCGAGTCCTGCCAGATTCTCCTGTTTAAAGACTGGGTTGCTAAATTACATAATTTAATAATTCCATGACTGAGTTTAGAGGTGTTGAGCAGTGCCAGGTTGCACATTCGACGACCGCCTTTGGTCATCTGGGCTGCTGCACAGAACAATAATCAATCATTTTTACAGAAAATAGCATATGGTCCATTTGCCTTCTCTTGCTCCTTATGACACGGTCCATCTCTCGTCTGCTATTCTCCCATGAATCATTTAATGACGGTCGTCAAAAGCAAGAACGTCCAAGCCGAAAGGCACGGTTTGAGCTGCATATGCATTTAATGCAAAAACGGAATACGGGGATGATGTTTCTCCTTTGTTCTGTCTTCAGTTTTTGGAAGTTTACGGAATGGCAGAAGTTTCATCACAAGATCTAATGGATAAATGCAATCTGTTGTGCAATGATGACCTATACAGATGAAGTGCAGCTTCTCGTAACTTCGGAAGAATTTCATCAAAGAAGAAACAAACCTTTGGAGGGTGCGAAAGCGTACCGCATCCTGCTGTGGTCTCCACCAATGAGCATTAAGAACCCCTTGCTCGCTCCAATAAAAACAGGAATACGAAGGGACCGTCCCACTCTACTTGTTGGCTCGAATTTACACAAAAGAGTAAGCCGATAATAGTTAGAGCGAGTTAGAAATTTATTTATTTATGACACTGACCACAGCGAGCCATTTAAGGCAAAAAGTCAGGAGATCTGTAGAAACAGATATCCAAACGGCCCCCCCATGGAATGTAAAAAGGATCATTTAGTTGCAGTAAATATGACATGTTCTTTAATACAAATGATTCTTCCACATTATGAAACTAACCCAGGGTGATTTGTGTTTTACTCATGTGAATTCAGCTGTTCTGGACAAGCATACTACGGGAATTCAGGGTTACTGAGGGAAGCATTTCATGCAAGATATATCTTTTTCATATCAGTTTATTGTCCTTAAATATTTTTCTTTGACAGTGCCAGAGGGTCACCACCTGAGGGGTATGCGACAGTGGGATGAACGCTGGAGTGTAGTGTAGTGGTCAACAAAGATTTCCTCCCAAAATCAGGGGTTTCTAGGCTCAGGGTAAACCTATAAACAAAGCCACGTACAACGTAATACTAAGGACAGGTATTAACATATTATCTGCATTACCATTTTTTGATTTTTGAGAACGTAGAGAATTTTGATCATTTTGAACTCCTGGGCTGCCAGACCAGTTTTGTTTTGTGAGGTCGAATATCTTCTTTGTACCGAACGGCACTCTTTTCCCCCCTATATTGTCAGTGTTAAATAGAAACTTTGCAAATAGGCCGACTCGAACCGTCATACTTTTATCAGTCTTCCAGATGACTGGGTTCGAAAGGAATTTGGAAAAGATCCCCCAAACAAGAAGCAATCTATTTACATAGTTTACCTCAGTGGCGCTTGAGAGCAAATGCGGGCAATGCCATGCTTTTTAATTAAGTCGTACAGAACTTGACTGGTTTCCAAGCTGCTTTGAACTGGATCCAAGGTTTTTTCCACCCGCTCGCTCTTTTGCAACGACTCAGATTTTAAGAAGCAGCAAAACAAAGCGACACTTTAAAGTCCAACACGCCTCGTGTCTCCAGGTCTTCTCAGGCAGGCCAGCGCCAGAAGAAATCACGCCCTCCGCTGCAGCGTCGTGAAATTCGTGTTTCCCGTGAACGAGCGTGAATCTGCCACAAATTATTTCGCCCACCACTGTCCAACACCACCAGAGTCTTGACCTCAGCGGCACAGAAGCATTGAACCAACATGTACAACTGAACTGGTGCTCATTTTGCAGGAACTCCATTGAGGAACCTTTGTTTATGTCCCTGGACTACGGTAAGCATGTGAGCTATAAACTGTAACTCCTATTTTCTGTGTCCGCAGCTCGATGAGCCAATCTTCACCAGGAATGGAACCAGCTGATCTGAAAGCCTAACACAAGGGCACTGAAGAATGTTCCGCCACCCATTCCCGCACTGAACACAACAAACACATTTTATTGAATAAACACATTCTTTTCCCCTGGGAAAGAAGTCATATACAGTACATATACGCATCAGCTCTAGAAGCTGCGGAGCTGCAGGAGAACCGCCCTGTAAAAGCATACCGAAGATCATGCGGTGCATTAAAGGTTCATGTGTGTCTTTTGGACTAGTGCTTTTTCAAAACGCTTCACTTCTTTGAAAGCAAAATGATTGGACGTTCCAGAACATCTTACACGTTCGACGCATAGTTCAGAATATTCAGCTTCAGCAAACTGTTCTTCTTTTAGGTATGTGGTGCATGGAGCTAAAACCGTGTGGATTTTAGCTATTTGGAGGCCAAAGTGCATGCCAGTTCTCACATTTCCCATGGGTCATTTAACACCCATTGCTGTCTCCCACATAGTTTCAAGCCACGAAGAAAAATTATAACTGGAAACACTTGCAGTCTACCTAAGATGGTCTTGGGCTTGGAAAAGTCTCATCTAAATGCATAGCTATAGAATACATTTCTGGCCATGGTTCCAGAGTGGGAGGGCTGATGGAAACCCAGCCTTTCCTGTTTGTTGAGAAATGGGGCCTTTGGCCAGTGCTGTGGCAGAGATGAAAGAGAGCCAGAGAAAAGTCCTAGCTTTGACACAGTGGTTACCCAGCGAAAACTAGTTTGGTTTGAAACGATAGAAACTGAATGATTGTGATGAGGTCAGGCATGAGGTCTGGTTTTGAAGCAAGAATCTGGAGATGAAGAGTAAACACTAATCTGCGTGAGAGGGGTTTTCATCTCAGAAGCTTGTTTTTGTTGATATTTCCTGATTCTCGCCTTTTCCTACCTCCACATCTCATTTTAGTTTAACTGTGCTCTTAGTCTGTCACTGAAAATGCAGCACAAATGGAAATTGCATTTGCTGGGATTCTATTTTACGTTATTTTAAGTGGGAAAAACAAAAATAAAAGCCCCCAACCCCCCACCACCCATAAACACGCCATCTTTCCCAGATATCACTAAAACACCTCATACCACTGGCAGCATCCCTCAGTGACACAACACCACACACACAGGGCATCGTGCCACAGTGCAGAACACACACGTGACCCCAACCCTTCTGTTCACAGGAGTGAGATCAGACCCGACCAGAGATGTGAACTTTTCTAGCCTTATTACCTTCTTCCTTTTCAGTTTTTTCCACAAACCTTTTTACGTTTTTTGGCCCCATTTGGTGGATCCCACTTTATGTATAATTGTCAAATGGAGACACTGCACAAACATGCACAAAGAGAACAAGAAGCATGAAACTGTAGGGATGTTAGCAAATACTGTCCCTTCCAGGCTGCTGTACAGAACAGTATTTTGTCACAAGGCACTGCGGTACAGCAATAAGCTACTCGTACGATGCGTGAACTTTGAATGTATTGGTTTCTTGCAGGAGAATTTCTGGCGCTGTTATGGCTCTGCGTTATAGTGGGGTAGAAGTACAAAAAAAGTTGTGTGTAGCAAGGCTGCGTGTAGCCGATTTTACCTCAAAGTACAAAGAGATCTGTAGTATTTATAATTTATAGCACATGTACACATCCCTAAGAGTACTGTGTGCCCCGACCTTCAGCTGCTTGGTGGTCCCACATAAAACAGGTCCAAAACTGAAAGCCTGTATGTTATGTTTCTAGCTTCTCGTGTGGTGGGGTCACTTGTCTCTCTCGCTCAAAACTGCTTAATTTCTTTGAGCGTTCAAGAATGCTGGACTCACTACTTCCCTAATCTCCTGAAAGCTACATGAACTTACACATTATCTGCCCTGGTGATCTTTGTATTTCTTGTCTGACTTGGGCCTTACAGTGGCACACCGGGTAGCACTAGTGCCTCTCGGTGCCTTGGCTGTTTGGGTGGGAAAAGAATCCAGCACAATCTGTGCAGTTTTCATGCTCTCCTCATGTCTGCCTAGTCGTGCTCCCGGTGCTCTGTTTTCCTCCCACTGTTCAAAGGCCACCCTTCAATAGACTGGTGAACTATTCAGGGTGGAATAGACCCTGGTGAACACCAGGGTCTATTCCAGGGTGGTAGACTGGTGAACACCTCCTTTCCTAATGCCTTGTGGTTATTTTGTGATGGACTGCTGTGGCTCTAACCAGGACAAGAGGTTCATGAAAAAGTAATATAAAGAAGTAAAAAGCTTTAAACTTATGCCTGTCCTGTCCAGTGACACCATACCTGCCTTGCAACACGATTATATAAACTGCATTTTGTGGACCAGCGTGACAGGTGACTGGGGTGCCTTGAACCCCAGAAAAATAGATGTTTAACCATAACACACTGCCAGATGATCCACTGGAGAGGCACTGTGGTACTCCATATCTCATTCAGGACAGCAGTCATCACACTTTCCAGGCCCCTTCACCTTTCTCTCCAACAGGTGTACAGCTAAGTGTTGGATTTTGGATTGAAGGCTCCATGTTTTGTAAGGATTTTTCATGTCTTGATGCCTGCAGCTCCCATTTCCTCACTTTGCCCATGACATTATATAAGAACGCGGGCAAAACTTTCCTTCAAACGTACGTCTGGCTCTTAGATCCAACTTAGGCGTCGCTCGCAGGTTAAATCACTGTCTAGTAACTGGCAAAGTTGAAAAGAAGGAAAAGTCTTTCATGAACCTTTTGACTGAGCGGAGCTCAGTGAAGATAAACCCCCTGAGATGCATGGTGTCAAAGTCCGCGCCAGCTCTCGTCTCACTTTCAGCCACGAGAGGCTCGAAAGAGCAAGGTGTAATTAAATAGGAAGTCTTCTTGACCCCCCACACAGAGCGAAAAACAACAGGCCTTAATTTTCACGAAATCCGAAACCGGCGCCTGCAAGTAAGTTATGCTATATATTAATTAGAGGCGTTGAGGAGCACCGCTGTGTTGTTGCTTTACAGGGGCCTGTTGGTGGTCTGCTACCCTCACAATCCACCGAAAGTCATGTCTCTCTGAAAACGCTGTCTGCTCCAAAGCAATTTGGAGTCTCCTCTCCCTCCTTCCCTCTCTCTGTGTGGTCTTCATTGTAAAACCCCATCCCACGCACACTCAAACCCAGACAGTAACGTCCAATGATTTTTCCAGTCCGTCTTCCATTGTACTTTCTCGGTCCAAACTGTTGCCTTATTGTACATATCCTCAGATGAATCAAACGTCTGCAGATCAAAAGCATTTTCTAGGAATCCTTCTTAATGGCTAAACTGTTAAGAAACAAGTGACGGAAACGATCCAGATCCACCACAGTTTTTCGTTGTTAAATGTTGCCATACATGAGATATTCACATGTCATATTCTGGGTCTGTGGATGTTCTCCATCGTTTGGTCAGTCGGTGTCCCTGCAGAGACTTTAAACATCCAAAAATAGAGTGAAGCTGTGATACAGAGACTGTAGTCTTTCTAGAAGAGGAAGATATTACGGTACGCCTTGACCGGAAATGTGGAATTCAAACATTATCCTCATCCAAGTAGGGACATCTTACAGATGCTTTGACCCTCAAAAACAAAAGCTGGGGAGCAATGCAGATATTCCGGTCAACAAGGACCAGGACAGAATAATCCTGTCGATACTGGGGACCCTGCAGGATCCAGGGTAGGATATTAAAAAACAAAAATGACCATCCAGGCCAACAGCAAAGTAATCACAAAGCAATCCAGGGCCAGGGCTGAGTAACTGAACAGATGCTGTGGTCATCCAACAGCAACGCCTGAGTGGTCCCAGTGTGACTCTTGAGGACCACGGCTGAGTAATGCTTCAGACGCTCTGACCACCGAGAGTCGGAGTTGAGTGATCCCATAGACACCGTGACCATCCGAAACCAAGAGGGAGTCACCCCACACCATTGTAGACTAAGGTTCAGGAGCTGTTTACAGACTCTAACTTTACAAGTATAAAGCAGAATAACCCTGGAGATGTTAGTGAAACACATCAGTACAGTGAGCCATACTGATATTTAAATGTGGAAATTAGGCAAAGTTGACTGCAAGCATCTTCTGAAATAATTTTCTGAAAGTTTAACAGAAAGCCAGAAGAAGGAAAAGATCTGCAGTTTTGACCCCCCCCCCCAACTCCTAAGACATATATTTAGGTACAAGTAACAGGCAAAGCTGAAGCCCATAATCTCTCTGTTCATTTGGATAAATTGCTTGAAATTTTGCTTGTCCTCAATTGATTTTTTTTTTCCAAAAATCATTTATATGGCAGTATGAATTTGTGCAAAATACTGACACATGTGTCACGGAACTGCTTTGGTGTGCATTCCATTTTACTTAAAAGAGGCGTCCGTGCAATATTCTGCAGTCTTTCACCTCAAAGTCAAGCCGGACCCTGCAGGAGAAATTAGAAAACTGCTGCAGTCCAAGCGTTTTCAAACAGAACTTGAATAAATTCCTATTGGCACGGGTTGAGTTTCCTGTTAGGCCGCTAAAGGGAATTTATCTACAGCCGATTATGTCTTCAGAGACACGCCCTCTGAATATTGATCTTTCAGGGAGAGAGAGAGGAGAAAAAAACTTTTTAAAGAATTTTATGTTTTCCATCGACGTTGGTGTGCATTACTGCAGAGCAGAGGCGATAAGAGTTGTAGAAGAAGGTCGCAAGGGGTTAAGACCCTCCGATTGGAGTAGGTGGGTCGCTAACATGGGTTCAAACATCATTTTCCGTGACAGGCCCCCGCAAAAGTTCATTTTGGCATGTGAAAACAAACAAAACAAAACAAAACAAAACAAAAACTGTTAAACAAAAGGAATTATGGGGCCTCATCTAAGACAAACAACATTCTATTTAAAAGCGGCGTAAGCTAAATAGAGCCGCGTGTGTGGTCTGAATGCCTGCCGGGCCTGTTCCGGGGTGATCGCTGCCTTCCCGGAGAAAAAAATAGCAAGCACAATAATCGGTGTTTGCCTTTGCTTGTACTGGAGAGGGAGTGAGCAGCTCTTTTATGTCTAATAAGCCAGCGAACGCTGGCATGTTTGGCGGCGGTTTGTGTCTGGATTATTGCACTATTTGCAAATATATTAACTTCCTCCCAAACAAAAGCATTCCTTCCCTCTGTGCCATTGCGCCGGGGTAAGGGGCAGAGTAAACACCGCTCCGGCCCGCTTTCTGCATCAAACCTCGCAGACTTTCACCGCGCGTCCGTGCTACTTCTCATACGCCGCATCTGCCGTTTTAAACGGGATTGGAAAATGTCTGCGTTTCATGTTGCCCTGCGCAAGCTGTACCGCTTTCCTGCAGAAATGCACGATGCCACCAGTGCTGGGGTGTGTTTGCCCCGCAAGCAAATTTCGAATGTGTTTGTGGTGGGGGGTTCTGGCAGGGGGTGGGGTGGGGTGGGGAGGTTGGTTATGCATTGATCTATTCCAGTAATAGCCCAGAACCCTGTGGGTCCTTTCTCACTTGTTGGCACAGACTAAACATCTTTCAACACCTATTCACAAAGCCTGCCGAAAAAGAAAAAAAAATAATTTCCCTGGAATAAATGGGGTTCAGAAACAACTTGAGGGGAGAGCTTTTATAATGTATCCCTCAAAAGTACTGTAGATGGTGGTATCAGTAGTTCCCTGGGGTATATCTTCTCATTGTGGTGCTGGGACATGCTGTGTGGATTCAACAGCTTGCACAAGAGCCCTCCAGAGAGGCACCTGTTAGATCTGTCAGATCCGCTGATAATTTGGAGATCGTGGAGCTACAGGACTGTGCAAAAGTGTGAGGCATGCAACTTCAGTGTCTGTTGAGAAGTAAAGGTAGATCCTTATCTACCATCGGGGAGGTTTCTCATTGGTCCCAAATTCATTCTGCAGCCTGAGAATGACCTCAAACACCCAGTCTCAGTCATACACAACTATGTTGAGCAAAAAGAAGGAATCCTGCAACAGATGGTCTGGTCCCCACAGAGTCCTGATCTCAACATGGTCAAGTCAGTCTGGGAGTACATGCAGAGACGGTCAAAGTCTGCAGAAGAACTGTGGCCGGTTCCTCCAAATGTTTGGAAGAACCTACCGACCTCTACCTTAAACTGCATGCAAGTTTGCATAAGAGAACTGATGCTGTTTTAAAGGCAAAGGGTGGTCCCACCAAATATTGATCTGATTGAGGTTGTTTTGTCTACTGCACTTTTTAGAAGGTTTACTGATTAATAAGCATTCATGGCATTATTTTTGGAACCGTCCTCGCTTTATAGCATTTTTCCCACAGGTGCCTAACACTTTTGCACAGTACTGTATGTCACCGTCTTGTTTTCGCCATCCGCGACGTGCCCTCCCTCACACACCTGCCGACTGTTGACAAGGCCCACAGGTGACAGTTCCATTTGTTGCTGCTAGAATGGAGCGAGCATCCTTGCCTGCTCATCATGATCACGCACAAGAGCAATCTGCCGAGGGAGGTCAGAGGAGAGCTTGTGTAAAGAACAGGACGTGTCCACAATCTGCCACTTATTCCATATAAAGAGTTTTAGATTCATAATCAAAACAGTATATAACCATTTAGAACCATAGACTGAGGAACAGCTTTCTTGAATAGAAACTCTGCTGCATTCTGAACTTTATTCTCCACAGCTGCTTTAATTTATGTGTAATATTATCAACATCCACTTTAAAAAGTCTACAGTATATATGGAGAAAACAACCCCATTTTTTTCTCCCTGTGGGTGGTATCTTTCCTTAGATCACTTGGAATAGCTGCATCTATCACTACTGCTGTTTTCTCCTTCGTGTCTATTACCATTATATCTGGTTGGTTGGCCAGTTCCTGTTTATTTCTCTAGATGTGGAAGTCCCACAGGGACTCTTGGCTCTGTTGTTCTCCACCACACTTCCCATACAGACTTGGGAGTGTCCAGACCATATTCCTCACAGATGTTCCTGTATATGATTCTTGTCACTTGGTTGTGCTTCTCAGTATATGCTGTTCCTGCCTGCATCTTGCAGCTACTGCTGGATTGTTTCATGGGCTTCTTTGCACAGTCTGCACTTGAGTTCCTATCTGATACAATACCTCTGTTTTGACTGACCTGGTGCTGAGTGGTTGTTCTTCTGCAATGATCAGTGTCTCTGTACTGTTCTTCATCCTGCCTTTTCCAGCCACTGGTAGGATCTTCTCATTTCGGCCACCTCTACCATCTGTTGGTGATACATTCCATAGAGGGCTTATCTTGCTATGGCACCTCCTTTACTTCCCTGCTATCCACATCTGCTTCAGACATTCCCCTAGCAGCTCATCTTTAAGGGACACTGAATGTTTGCACTCATAGATGCTCCATAGGTCATTCAGGACAGTAGTCATCACACTTTCCAGGCCCCTTCAGCCTTCCTTCTGACTGATGTACAGGTATGTTTTGGATTTTGGTTTGAAGGCTCCATGTATTGTAAAGATTTTTCATGTCTGCATGTCTGCAGCTTCCATTTCGTCTCTTGGCTAACTTACTATGGCAGCTGGGTATCGGATGAGTGGTAGGGCTTACGCATTGATGTCTCTGATCTTGTTCTTCCCATTCAGCTGTCTCTGACCTGTCTTACTCTGTGGAGGTATTTGGATGTTGTTGTCTTCCTAGTTTCTGCCTCATGGTTCCTGTGTAATTGGAGGATTCCCAGGTACTTGTAGTTGTCCTGCATGTCTGTTATTTGGCCTTGTAGTAGTTCAGGTCCCTCTGTTTTCATCACTTTCCCTCTTTTTATTATCATCTTGCTGCTCTTCTCTGGCCTGAATGACATTCCAACATCCTCACTGTAGATCCTGGTCCAGTGGATCAGGGGTTAATTGTCTCTTTCAGACAGTGTACAGCTTGAAGTCATCCAGGTCCCCTACGTGGCTGATGGTAGATCTGCTCTTCAACTTGTTTCCGTAACCACTTTTGGTGCTGAACTGGCTGAGGGGGTTCGGGCCCATGCAGAACAGCAGAAGGGTTAGTGCATCTCTTTGGCATAAACCACACTTTATGGTCACCAAGGCAATTGTGTTAAAGTTGGTTTCTAATGTTGTCCTCCAGTGGTCCACTGAGTTCTTGATGAACATTATTAGCATCTTATTGACCTTGTACAGTGTTAGGCATTCCGGTATCCATGTGTGTTCCATTCAGTCACATGCTTTTTTGTAATCAATCCAGGCAATGTTGAAGTTGTATGAAGATTCCTTCTTCCATGTACTGTTCTAGTAATATTCTGTTCTGGCTCTTGGTAGATCTGTTGCAGATTTCTTGTTGGCCTGTGGTTGGGGATACATTTGGTGAAGACAACGTTTATTCTTCTGGCCTCTGCTTCTTTTGTGCATCTCTGCAATTCGGTTGCCAGTGCAGTCAACTTTTGTTTAGCAGACTCCAGGGCCTCATCTATGGATATGTCTTTGTTCTTCCGGGGCCTCGTCTATGGATATGTCTTTGTTCTTCCTCAGTAGCCTGGACCTGTCCTTTATTATGTTACCTGTCAACCTGCTCATTTCCTTCCAGACTGTCATTGCGCTGATTTCAGTCGTAGCTTTCAGGGGAGGAATCCAGGATAGTTGGCTTCTTTGTTTTCGTAGCCCAGTGGCTCTAGTATTACCACTGCAGCATCTACAATCATCTTTCAATCCTACATCTAACTGGTGTCCGAAAAGGCAGCAGAAATCCAAGACGCATAAATCGAGTCACATATTTCCATTATTTCTCATGAGAAAAATAATGATGCTTCGCAGCCCATCTGACAACCCCAAACCAACTTTTTCAAATATCACACACACACACACACACACACACACACACACACACACACACAGTTATGGTTTTTACACATATTTACACATGGATGAAATTGTGATGTAGAGATTTTATGTTTCTTCTGGACTGATTTTTGACTGCGCTGCATTGCACTGCGCTGTAATGACATTAAAAATCAAATTGCGTTCAAAAGTGCGTAAATCCAGCGCTCGTAAATCAAGTTTCATTTATGATCGGGCCTGAGATTGTGGATACAGCTGCATCCAGATCTGCAGGCATGCTGTCTGATGGTAGCTTGTCACCAAGTCTAGGAATAGTGCGGTGGCTGGCAGTAGACAACTTCTCCACGATCTTCTCTCTTACATCCACAGCTGAGCTACGCAAGGTGTTTGGCGTACGCTCCGGCACACATCCCGTCATGGGCTCTTCTCTGGATTCTGCTTGTGGTTGCATGGGGTTTGAGCCTTGGCATCTGCATTTTGTATCATCAGTTTCCAGGTTTAACAGCAGGCTTCTTTTCATGATGTTTCAGCGTTGGGTCCCCAGTTGTTTTTCGGTGAACGTGGATGACGGTCTTTTCCTTAGTTCCGCCATGCACTTCATGTAGCCTTTCTCGCTGGGTGTACTATTGGAGTAACGTGCCAACAAGTCCATATTTTCAGACACGGTTCCCTCACCTAGTGTCGACTGATTCTAAGACAGGCTCTGGACCACAACCCTAACCAGCATAAGTGCTCCCAGTGCTCTGGTTTCCTCCAACAGTCCAAAGATGTTTTTTTTGCATTTCCAGTCAATTAGTGACTCTAGATTTTAAATGAAATAGCACAGGTGAGTGAATTGTGTGTTTTCCCTGAGCTGGACTGGTGTCCTGTCTCAGGTTCACTCTGCCTCATACCCTGTGCTACCAGGATAGGTTATAGACCACCATGACTGTGGAGAGGACCAGAGGTTTATGACTGAATGGATTAATACATGCAGTACAGTTTTTTGCATATATAGTTTTTTCTTCCTCCCTCGTGCACTGTGGCCCCCTGGGGAGGGTGGGCCCCTCTGCTAAACTCCACACCCAGCAGCGCAAGCAGAAGCTCCACACACAGGCTGAGCAGCAGACCTCCAGGAGCCTGTCTTTTGTATCTTTTCATCACAGGTCTTTTTCCCCTCTTCCAGAGGGCATCCTGCCAGCACCGGCAGAAACATACAGCCTTCCCTTGGGTCCCCTGGACAATTTCGCTCTTGCGGTGGGCGGTGGACCGGTTGCTATTTTCTGGCTTCTCTATCCTGAATGCAGGTTATGGCTGTGTCACACGCGCGTGTGGGAGGACAAGAACACACACACACACACACACACACACACACACACACACACACACACACAGAGTTGCATGCTGTAATGCACAAGCACACGCTCACACGAAGCGTGCAGCCACAATAAGTCGCAGATGCAGGACGCAGTAATGGGTGTGTCCCCCCAAGATCTGTTTTTCAGGGTTTATGATTGTTATGGGGATACCCCCCCCCCCCAAAAAAAGATCTTCAAAAGGTCTCTTCCCCCTCGCAACAAGCACATCTGACTTGCTCAAGAGGTTATCCCAGGCAGTTCGAAAGGAGTCACGGCAAACTAAGCTTTTAAACCGACACTTAAAACCCGTCTCTTTTCCTCGGCTTTTCCGACACAAGTATTGTGGAACCCTGCACGTTTGACCTCTGCATCTGGTCTTCGCCGCGTGATTATGTCTCTTATTGTCATTAGATACAAAACCCCTCTTGTTCTGCTTGACTTTCTATCACAGGTTCTTTATGTAAAAAAAATACGCTTTTGACCGTTATAAGACATCTACATTCTTGAAACAGCTGAAGCCGGAATGAAACACGATGTTTGTGAGACACTGCTCTGGTGCAGTTGTGTCACAGACTCTGCCTCCACCGCGAAGTAATAGCTATATAGATAGGTGAACTTCAAAGTATTTTAACATGTCTCGGGTTGTTCGCCTTTTACACGTGCGATTCGTTGCTTACCCAAACAATTTCGTTTTGTCAGCAGGACATGGAAATGGAATTTAAACGTTGGGCTCCTTGTATCTAAGGAGAAAATCGAATGTGTTGCTGCTGAACACAAAAACCAACGTGAAGTTTTATTAAAAAAAAGCGAACATAATTTCAGGAGGGGAGTCAAACACCGAAACCCCCGGCCAAGCCCCATTATCCCGTCCCACATACACATATAAACACACTCCAGTACATCTGTCCTGCAGGGGCTGTTTTCATAAACCCATCGCCACCCCACTAACACCGCCATCTTTTTCAAGGAGTCCCACCGGGGGGCTCGGGGAGGCTATAATATTTATCATTTTTATATAACTAATAAATCTGGCGATGTTTTTTGTTTTTTTTTTTTAATGAAAACTGCCTTTCAGGGAAAATGACGTTGCCTTCCGTTGAGGTTGTGAAGCCCGAATCCATTTTTCTAGAAATCTCCGTTCCTCTCCCGACTGTAAATTTAGTTCCGGTATTAATGTTTTTAATCGACGTTCTCTTCCGTCAGCAACATTTCTGACGACACAAAGAGTTGCTTTTAGTAGGCAACTTTAATATCTTAAATTCTCAATCGCAGACCCTAACTGATCATTTGTCATGTTGATCGCTCTTATGCTGTGTCACGGTACCTAAATGTTTCTTCAGGCGTACCCCAAGGATCGGTTCTAGGCCCCCTGCTCTTTCTTCTAAATGTTATTGACCCACACTGTATTTCAACCAAATTTTTCTCATTCTATTAGCCGCTGATTCTAATATTTTTGTCAAATATTATTTCTTTATTGATAAATCAGTCAACTAGATAATGTTGATACTCGGTTTAAAGCCAACAGATTGTCCCTCAATGCTGATAAAAGTTCTTATATGATTTTTCAACCATGAAACAAGTGCATTCATAAATATAAAGACACCTCCAGCTCTCCGTCTATCCATTGTTCAGAGTATCATCACCTAGTGTGCGTCTTGATGATAAACTCACTCAGAAAGTCCATATCTCTTATATAACCAAAAATATGGTAAATAAATTGCCATTATCAGTCATGTTAAAAATGTCTTTTCCACCAAGCTTCTTATGACCCAGTATTATTCCCCGAATCACCTTTATCCACCTACGAAAGCTCTCAAAATCACCCCGTCTCTCTCCAAAAGAAAAGATTTGTCAGGATAGTGACTTTCTCACCTCACCAGATCCTCCCTCTTGTTTAGGAGTGTTGGCGTCTTGAATGGTTTCCAGATAAATAAATTTCAAACGAGTCTGTTTGTTTTCCTGTCATTAAGGCATCTCCTTCCCATGTGTTTCCGCAGCTGGTTTTTCCGCAGCGGAAGAATTCACAAGTAAACGGCCCAAACCTCATCTCACCTTCATGTTTCCTATTTCAGGACCACCCAGAGTCAATTTCAAGGTCGCCAAGCGTGGAACAATCCTCCCTCCTATTTAAAATCACGTTCATCTGTTTCATTATTTGAGAAATTGCTTAAAAATGTCTCACGGATCAACAAAATTTGTTCTATGTGGAATATGTGGAAATATGTTTACATCCGCTGTTCACTGTCTAACATTTATCTTCGGCGCATCATCATCTGCCAGGCTGTGGTTGTGATCTGCTCATATCTGTTTGGGGGAGAACCTTCTGGAAGCCTGTTGGTATTTCAGTACCACCAGTGCATTCTGCTATATTCCTATACTTTCATTTTCCTGGGGTTTTTTTTTGTTGTTTACATAAACAAACAAACAAACAAACTTAATCCAACCAAATGAAAAGCAACAAAAACGCCTGCAATTCCCGTCACTAGCTATATTCCATCATGAAGCAAAGTTCACAGTTTATTCTGTAACTCGTGACAGATTTAGTTAATTTGGAGTAAAAAAGAATGAAGAAACAACTTAGAGGATCTCGTGAAATTGTTTAGGCAATAAGTTTAATTCCCGTCTTTGTCAAGAGGTGCAAGTGCACATGCAGCCATTATTGATATTTTCTAACTCTATTAAACTGGTTATTTAGAGTGCAGTAAATGTGTCTGACATGTTCACCTCAGTCTCCATGATATCTGAACGTAATGCCACAATGGTCAAATATAAAATAGAGTTAAGCAGGGATGGGGCCTTTCATTGGATCCAAACACTATAAAACCATGTTTGTATGAAACAAGAGTAATATTGAGGTACTGTAAACTAGGACAAAGTTCAGGTTGTCTCCTGAGGTTCCCAGTGACAGTTCTTCTCGATAAATAAAGCTTCTCATCATTTACAATCTCAAAACAGCCTCTCTTTGCAGGTGAGAGTTCTCTTCCAGATGAAATTAAGATCATATCGAGACGTACTTCTCTAAATCACGGTCACATTCTTCTTGGTTGTGAATCAACACTTCTGGGGATGAAGAACTTGTAGATCTGGACCTCAAGTTTAAGGTTAGAGTTAGGGTTTCCTTGTTCCCATATCTCCCCCAAATACTTGTACGCCCACAGTCATTGCGAGACTCAAGCTATCAGTTATTTATCCATTTTCACAGTGACAAATAACTTATTTAAAGTTTCCAGAAGATTCCTAGAAAAACATTTTCAAGGAGCGCATACCTAATGAAATGCACATAATGAAAAAAATGGTTGGTCTTGAAAAATAAAAGTGCATCTCCAGCATGACGAAACCCAGGTACCAGCGAATGGTGAGTTCCAAAAATGTTGCATAGTGTCTGCAATATTTTGAAACTTATGCAACAAACAATAAAAAAAAGAATTTATTAACAAACAATTCATTTCTCAAAACATAAATATTCCTATAAATGTTACAATTGTTTCCAGTTTTTTTTCCAAACGCCATTTAAAATGAGATTCCACCTTTTCTAAACAGTTTGGGAATGTTTACTTTGTAAAGTGGCCTTCAAGTATTTACTCAATAACTGCTGACTCATCTTTTAACACACCTTCCCGACAAAACATAATAAATTCAGGAATTCTTTTCAGATGCTGAACGAATGGTTGAATTGAAGGCTCTTGCTTTTCGTTGGTCTTCATACGATTTAACCTCCAACCTCGCCAGTCGTCTCTAAATTGAGCGATGTCGAAAGTAGAACTTACGCAACTATCGTGGAAATCTAAGCAGTAGTTGTGAGACTCTGTTGGACAGAAAGGGTGCTGGACGTGCCTGCTTTCTGCTTCACTGAGGGAGAGATGTTGGGAGTAAGGAAGTTGCGGATTGCTCGGTTCACTTTAAATACCATCACGTTCCACCAGAAAATTCTCGAAAAGCCATACGATTGTATCTCAGACGAAACAACACGTTGAATTCAGCTTCGACCTGAAAGCAGGCAGCTGCTCTACAGAACGCCGAGAGGCCAAGATGTCTTCAGACTCCAGATGTAAATATCTAATTGCAGGTACCTGCGTAGGTTTAAGCTCCTTATTTTGTGGGCCGTTCAAGAAAAGCAACTAGGATGTGGTTGAGGAGGCCACACTGAGGCATCCTGTAGACTAAGTTATACATACAAAGCAGACGCATTAGGTACTCAGTATATAAAGTCAAGAGTGAACCTCTGTGTCAATGAACAGATTCAAACAATGGACGTCAAAGTCCATTTAGAGGCAGGCGGCAAGCGCACGCGTAGTATGGGACACTCAAAGTCCGTTGTGCTTCTTCAGCCTGTGCCCTGTGATTGAAAACATGAGCATGCAGAGGTTTATACAAATGGAGTCTCAGACTAAACGGATCCGCGTCCCCTTGCATTTTTCTTTGGGTGTCTGTGTTTTTCACCGCGGCGTCTGTAACCATGAGCCACAGAATGACAGTTTAATTACTTTCAAACATGAGGCACGCTTGTGGGTGGGGGGGGGGGGTGGTTTCAAAAGCTCGAGCCAAAGACGTTGTATTTTTACTGAGGGCTGATCAATAGGTGCTTCTGTTTCCATCTCACATATGGGGATGATAACAAGACTACAGATGAATGTTTCATCCAATAGTGTGTCAGTTATACTCGGGGTGCTCCTTTCAGGTTGGGACTGATGCTGCACAGTTATTGTCGTACGTCTGAACTTAATCTGGATCCAGAATTGGTTCCTCTCTATATCTGAAAAAGTGAATCTGTTTCTTTCCTTGTTCGTTCTTTATGCACAGCTTTGTTTTTTAAGCTACACTCTTGAAATGTGGTACGTTGGTACTTCTCAGGCTTAGTTAGGTTTTCATGTAGTTAATTTCATTAAAGTTTAAAGAAAATCAACCAATAAATGCCGCAGAGTAGCATACAATGTACTGTAATAGAAAAATACTGCTCGTATTGTAACATACTGTTTTGTATACTGGTAGTATTCAAAGCAAAAGTTCACAACGCCCTCATGTACGCTGGCATCTTGTCAGCTGTTTCCTCACTTCTTTGCGAGTCTCGTGCCCTTTGTGTGGACGCGTTTGCACAGCATCGCCGCATTTACTGTGAATGAAGTGTTTATTAGCCGCCTCCCTCCTCTACAGAGCCAACCTCTCCAGCCTGTCTTATCCACTTCTTCGGTGGGTGCCCAGTAAAAGTTGTTTGCTGTGTTTGTGGGAATTATGAGCATTTATTAAAAACTGACTATTTTTTAAAATCAACCTATTTATTTAAATGCTAGGCTGAATATTTGATCAGCCATCATATATATTCTATAAACACAGTATTTTACAGCTAATAAGTCTTTGGTAAAGTCTTCATGAGTCCAGTTGTTTTCCCATTGATGTCTCGGCCTTCTTCCCCATCCAGAATATGACCCACAAGGTAACTCGGCCCTAACCCTAACCCTAATCCTAACCCTAACCCTAACCCTAACCTTAACCTTAACCCTAGCCCTAGTCCTACCCCTAACCCTAACCTCAATTCCAGGCTCTAAGACTGTCAAAAATTTTATGACCAGTAAGTCTTTGGCAAGATTCATGAGCCAAATTGTTCTCCCATTGATGTCTAAGCCTTCTTGCCCATGCAAAACATGAATTAAATGAACACTGGAATAGTTTATGTGGTCCCTAAATGTAAAGTGTACCACTTTCAAAGTTGTCTTATTCTTCTGACGTTGGCTTGGTGCTGATAATTTCACTGCGCAAATAATGTTTATCCATCCAGCGGTGAGTCCAGGGGCTGCTGTCTGTTTCACTTGCTGCTCCATGAGACACGTGCAGCCCACATGCTGAGACAACTGCTTCTGATTTCTCAGTCTCTGTCCAAAGTCATACATATCAACATAGATACACATGGTACCAGACCGCTCTGCAATGGTATAAACTGCCAAGAATTGTGGACACTTCTGTATACATATCTGACTTTGGTTGATTTTGAGGCAAAGCAATAATTTAAGATGCAGCCAATAAGTGCACATAATTATATTACAGCCAGCTGTGTTTATACTAGATGTCACAAAATGAAGAAAAAATATCTTGCTTTCAAGGAGCAAAAAATATTTTGGAGTGAGAGCTCTGGGCTAACTTGGGGTGGTGTGGGGGATCGCTGGCGTGGTCTGTGAGATCATGCTGTGTTTCATGGTGACATATGTGATCCTCCTAAGAAAACAGGTGCCAGTCACCGAGTACAGAAAGGGTGCAGATCACTCCAGCACTTCATTTTATAATCAGTTATTGTGCTTTTAGAGTTACTTCAAGTTTGACAGCAGCAACAGGATAGACAGACGGCCAAGCGGAACTGAGAGCCAGCTCACACCATCTTTACCCCTCAAGTACTTGAGAACATCTTACGTCTACCAACTGAAGCCTTATCTTGCTACATCAGTCTGGTCAGTCTCCATGTCTTCTGCCTCCTTCTGGGTTCAGTCAAGACTGAACCTGTTTCAGTTCCATTTTGAATAAATTTAAAAACCCAGCAGACGTCTTACAGCATCTGTTTTGAGCACTGATTTCCAGAACTTTTTTCAGCTGCAAAAATGTGTACGCACCGGAAGCGTACCTACAGTGTTTTTAGCACCTGGGGCGGAACTTTTGGCACCTTCACATCATTCCCGCACGATTGTTACCGAAACAAACAAAACAAGCACACAAAGGGAAAAGCCTGGACATATATTTTGTTTTCACCTGTTTCAGTCACCCAAAAATTCAACTTATACACTTTTTTAATTCCTTGCAAGCGATCGTTTCTTTACAGCCCTGGCACTTGGGCAGACTGCCCCCCCAGTACTCCACTGGTATACACACTAGTATACACACACACGCACACGCACGCACACACACACACACACACACACACACAGAGTCAGACAATGACTTTTTATTGACTGTGTTTATAATTAAATAACCAGAGGAAGTGGCAGTTTTACACAGTTCAGAGAAGGTGACCCTTTTGCGTCTACCTCCCAGAGGCAGTCGTTTGTACAAATAAATTAGTTTTGTATATGTGGAGCGCTTTCCTAAGGAAAGAGTGACTTAAATGTGCATGTGTTACTTCGTAGCCCGAGCCAAAGGGAGGATGCAGTGTCTACAGCTGTGTCTGGACCATGTGCTCCCGCTTCCCTGCCCTGCTTCTCCGGGGAGGTGTGGGAAATGCAATGCGAGCCCTGGCCGGCTGTGGGGCCATGACTTCACTGCACGGTGGGGAGAACAAGGGGCCATTGGGAGTAGGCCATCTGCCTCTTTTTCAGCACACAGGCACCAGCAGAGCGTGTGGACACACTTTAGGGTTTGGGTCTTGAGTAGTCTAAAGGCACCGCCATGCCAGTGGAAGCGGACTATTAGGAATCATCCGGAAACGCACCACACCTGAATGATGTGATGCTCTATTTATCTGACGGCATTAAAACTGCGGGTATTTTTTACTGACATATCATCATTCGAAATTTAATTCCGGCTACTGGCACCCACAATCGCGGTGCCAAAATTATAGTGTCTTTTTGCAGGTTCTTCCAGAATTTGAGTTATTTTGGTTTCTTTTCATATCCACTGGTCCTGATGTCCGACATCTGCACCGTCTCCATATTTGTTGCAAGTTTATGACGTCAAACCAACTCTTAACAGTCTAGAATAACCTAGAACAACCACTTCGGTGCACTGATGCCAAATTCAGCTTGTTGACATACACACAACACCCCCCCCCCACCTAGTACGTCCACTTGATATCTTACGCAGATTTTGCTGAACTTAACTTTGAAATGAAATGTAATGTTCTTTTGTTTGAAAAGGCAAGAATCTCAAGTGAACAAGTGTATAGTGTATAGTGTATAGTTTTGCTCTCGATTTAATCTGTCAGTACACTATACATCGACACAGATACTGTCAGGATTCCCCAGTGAGTGGTGGCAGTGAGTTCAGGTGGAGGAGTTGTGTGCAAGGTGGGTAAGTGCAACGGAGGACAAATAAGCAGAAACCGGCAATCTTGATCTCGGCACCAAACAGTAGACTCAGGAACACGAAGAAGAGATGTATCAGGAACGGGGCGCACGGAGTTTTGGGAGCAAGGCAGCGTGGAGGAATGAGGGCTTGGGTGATGAGGCGGTGGATGTAACGCACTAAAAGAACAAGACCAAGGACAAGCAGAGCACACTCTAAGCAGGCAGCCTTAGAAGAAATGTGAGCGCTGGTGAGCTTCCGCAATCCTGAAAGAGAGCGTTCAGGAGCGTCTGATTCAACTAGGAAACCCCTCCTGGTCAACTGGGGACTCTTTCCCAGGTTACTGACACATACAGTATGTAATAGAAGAGATTTACATGTAAGTGAGTCATATGTCATCACAAATACTCCAACATGGTGTCATCTTCTCAACATTGTTGCTGTTCGTCCTCATGAATGCAAAGTCCATAACCTTGACCTGAACTTTCAAGCTCATTTCTCATTGTACTGCTATAGTCAACTGTGCCATTATTATTATTTTATAATATAGTTAACACGGTTTTAGTGATTTGAAAATCCTTTTATTTGAAGCAGTGTACAGTTTTGTTAGGTATCCAAGCAGCCTACGCTGAGTACCTTGATCACAGATAGTGTACCTGGGACTGAAACTCCACAACCTGGAACCAGAACTTGTATTTTGGCATTTCTACCACCTTTTTCCAATTCTACCAACATCTGCATACGCATAAACACACCCTGCTACTTCTGCTCCACCTACCTTGTTTGCGGAGTCCCAGTGGCCTGGGGGGCTCAACAACCTCGCTGGTCGGCAGGCCCACTGGACGCTACACCAAACACCCATCCGAACGCATGGCCAGTGTAAGAGTGATTTTAGTGATCAGATGCACTTCCTTTATCACACAGCCATGTTTACACAGTGTCTTGGGAAGATCGTAGAGAAGAACATAATGAGAGAAAAGGGTGGGGTATAAGGAACTGATGAAACAGTGCTTCTCAAAGGTGTTGGAGGGCAAGGAAGATGCTCTGCAGGGACTTTGCAGTAAAGAGCCTAGAGCATGCTGGGGTGTGACCGAAGAGGAAAGTTTCGAATGATGTCACTGAACCTGTAGTAAAGCAACCTAAATAGCTGTGGGGCAACAGAGGTGAACTGTGGATTCTGTGATCAACCCTGTTCGATTCCATTGGCTGAACGTATCTTGTTCTGAAACAGCAAAAACATCAAGTAACCCCAGGTTGCATCACTGATTTAATACATATATACATAGTAAAGGTAAATAACTTTATTCCTCTGACCTTCCTTTATTTATAAGGTGAAACTAGAGAGCGGGAAGTAAGGTTTTGTGCCTTCCTACTGGAACACCTCAGTTACACCTCAGTCACCTCACCTTCAGTGAATAATCTCAACTGGGGGCGTTAATTCTGAAGCA
The DNA here is from genome assembly GCA_900497675.1 of Arapaima gigas. NCBI lineage: Eukaryota > Metazoa > Chordata > Actinopteri > Osteoglossiformes > Osteoglossidae > Arapaima > Arapaima gigas. Next base: position 85,462 of record UFQX01000467.1, on the reverse strand, counting down.
AATATTTTTTCTCTTCAATAAAATCCCTGGGTGTTTTCAAAAGCTTTCTTATTGTGCACGTATACGGTACAAATGAAGTTATAATCTTGTTTAGCTCAATTTCGTTAGCTGGAACTGAAGATTCCTCCTTCATCCTTCAGGAACCGTGAAGCCTTGCGCATGTATATGAAAGAGACATACAACTAGAAACGTGCTTTGTATATTTTTCTATCTCAAAAAAAGACAGCTTGCGCTCCTGGAACCGACGCCGCGATGTATATTTCAGGAAACAGAGAAGGTTACTGTGCCGCGTTCGGATGATGTCATGTTTATTTCCCTCTAACGTTTTGCGCTATAGGTTTCTGACAGTGTTTAGGTAAAGCTTTAAGGGGGGCAAACCCTATTCTTAACCATAACACTTTCCACCGCTGCATATTCAAAAAAGCCCACATAAGCAACTAAAAGACCCTTTCGAGATGAAGTCATTTTCCACACGCGGTGTTATTACTGCTACCACTCTGGTAATAACAGAATTAATCCATATTATATAATCTGGCTTTCAGTTCTCACAGAATTTGAAAGGTTTCGAAGAAAATGCTCTGAAATGCCACATCGCAATTGCCCGGTTGGCTAGTGGTTGTGGAGCTGTGTTTACAGTGAATAAGTGCACTGAGGAACACGTAGGTGTGGCGAGGACTGGAGGGGCTGAGGGCACGGACGATGACGACGACGGCTGAAGGAATGGGAAAATTGGAAAACTCAGAGGCCTGGGAAAGCGCAGGACTGAGGACTGCAGGAGCGAGGAGACAAGTTTAAACGCAGGATGGACACAGAAGTCACACATAGACGTACCTGGGACTAGCAGGCGAATTGAGAATCGGCAATGCGGGACTTTAGTGTCCCTATTTTAAAGGCTAGAGTATCGATTGCAGTCGAGACAGGTGCACACTCTCCTGCTGGAGTATTCAGCTGGGGAAGCGACCACAGGGGTTGTGATAGTACCCCTCCCCCAAGGAGCGGCTCCAGCCATTTCATGCTAATGTGAAGGAGGACGACACCGTGGGCGAGGGGTTGGACAATCCAGGTGTGTCGTATGGAACTCTTGGATGAGGTAGGATCTAATATGTTTTTAGCAGGGACCCTGGACTGTTCCTCTGGACCGTATCCTTCCCAATCAACCAGGTAGTAGAAACTTTCCTGTTGGCTGTCAGAGTCCAGGAGAGTCCTGACTGCATATGTAGTCCTGGGTGGTGGTGGAGAGATCAACGGCTGACCCTGCAAGACAAAGGTACTGTCTGGCTTGAGCAAGGAGACATGAAGTGTTGGACAGATCTTATGATGTGGTGGCAACTGTAAACAATATGTCACCCAATTTTAAAGGGGTCTATACATCGAGGACTTGGTTTCTTTGAAGGCAGTAGGAGTTGCATGTCTCTGGTGGATAACCAGGCCCTCTGCCTGGGCCGAAACAACGCTGTCCTTCGTCTTTGGTCTCCCTGAGCTTTCCGAGAGGCCACAGCCTCCTGAAGCCGAGTATGTGGAGACTCACAAACCTTCTTGCTCTATTGAAACCAGTCCTCCACTGCCAGCTGGCTGTTGGTAGAGGCCCTCTGTGGAAACAGAAGATGTTGGCAGCCTAAAACACGTTGGAAAGGGGTTAGGTTGGTGGATGAGTGGATGAGTGAATTCTGGGCATGCGTAGCCCAGGGGACAATCCGGCTCCGGTCAGTCTGGGTACGTGCGCAATAGCTTCTCAGGTACCATCCTACCTCCTGGGCATTAGACTACGGGTGGTACCTAGATGTCAAACCTACTGACACTCCCAGATGTTCAACAAATGCTTTCCAAACCCAAGATGTGAACTGTGGTCCCCTATTTGAGACAGAGCCCTCAGGAATGCCCCAGTCCATGTTTCTAAAGAAAATATTTACTAAATAATTTTTGAAAGTCATCAATAGCCATTTACTTCTACAGGCAGTACTTCCGGTTATAGCGTGGAACTATGAGATTATCTGGAGGAGGTAGGGGAAGGGGTTGTTGAAGAAAATTTAGACGATCGATTGCAGAACAGTAGTTTTCTCTATTTGTAAGTTCAGGTCGGCATCAGGGCATGTGATATGGCAAGCGAGTAAACCCTGCCGTCTCTCCCTGAACAAAATAAGGGGTGAGGTTATAGGGACATTCAGGTATTGGTGGAGTTATACATTTTTATGAACGGAAAGGTGCTGATAGCAAGACAGAGAATGAATGTTTGAGCTCCAACATGTTTACATAATGGGTTGGGTTGGGTGAACATATCCAGGTTAAATGAGTTTAGAAGGTTAGAGATGATAAGAGGAGCATTAGGGTTAGGGGTTAAAGTTAGGGTTAGAGTAAGGATTTAGGGTAAGGGGTTAGAGGGTTGGGGGATAGGGTTGGGGTTAATAAAATAAAACTTAATAGCTGAGCTATTAAATGTGATTTTCATCAGTGAGGAACCAGAAAAGCTCTCCTCTGGCGCAGAACGTGTGGCCGTTCCTCACGTCTGTACAGAACTGCACCCAGCATCAATCCTGTAGTACATAATTGTGATGGTGCGGATATATTTGCATGTTAGATGTTTAAAAAAAACCTCAAAGGGACTGAGATTTCCTCCCACAAGCCCAAGAATTTTGCTGTTGAAGGTACAAAATGCAGCTTTTCAATTAACCTGAAGTGCTCCTCTCAACGTGTTTTGTTTAATGGTTGTATCTGTGGCGCTTTCCTGTCCTACATGCTGGTGGGATTAAGCTGCAAGACACACTCCTGCCAGGGAGAAGCTGACGGATGCAAGGCAGCGTTTAGGGCTGTCAAACAGGCCACCGTGATCAAAGGCAGCGCTTGGCGATGGGGTAAACAGGAGGACGGACTGAACCAACAGCTTTCAATTCACGAATCATTGAAACTGAGGGAATGCAGGGCTTTCAGTCAGCAATAATACTTGGGGTCCCACTGGTATTAAGTGCTTTCCTTTTGTGACACCGTCATTAGGTAATTCCACATAAGACTGACATGGTGCAGGTTAATGCCCTAGAAAGGTTACTTAGGTCGTGGTTTGGGAGACGACCGGTTTGCCAGAACTGACTGAAAAAAACTGATCATTTTGTACTGTGAGAAACTTGGGCTACAGCTGCAAATGCCAGGAACTGGTAACACATGAGAAATTTAAATATATCCAGCCCTCTTACAGTTACAAGTCTAAAACAGGTTTTCATTTCATCCATCCATCCATCCATTGTTATTATTAGTTTACCACGGTCAGGGTCACAGTGGTCTGGAGCCTATCATAGAATCTTTGGGTGACAATGGAACATCATCCAAGATGGGATACCAGTACAAACAAGGTTAAAACAGACTTTTCACCAGGGCTAAGACATTTAATACATAAGTTGCTAAGCATCCATAGTATGTACTGAATTAGAAGGTGTAGTTCTTCACAGTTTCTCTTCAGTGATCTACTGCAACCTTCATTAGTTTCACACCCCCAACATCCTTGAGCGAGGTTAATGGTGGCCATTAATGATATATTCAGCACAATAAAAATACATTATTTGATCATTAAAAAAAACAAAAAAAAAACTTCTTCCAGCGTTCTTGTGGAGTGTTGCATTTATATTGTTGGGTACACTTGATACCCAGGGATAGAACGAAACAATCTGGGGGAGAAGCAAGTAAAGTCTTGGTTAATCTTAGGGTCAGGGTTAGGGTTAGGGTTAGGGTGAGGGTTAGGGTTAGGGTCAGGGTTAGGGTTAGGGTTGGATTTAGGTTAAGGGGGAGCGTTAGGTTAGCATTAGCCACCTTTCTAACACAACCCCTAACAGCCACAGTTTGGGCCTCTGGATTCTTTGGTGGTTTTTAATGTTTTATATCTGGATGGATTGTATCTTGGAGTCTCAATTAAACTACTTCATGATTCGTGCTTTGCTTTTGATGCTCAAATGCAACGTTTTTATTTTTTCTTGATATAATTCAGTCGTATAAAATGACTGGGGTCATGTTATAAGAAAATAAATTTAACTTTTCATGGAATCATCATTTTTAAACCCCCTGCACCTTGGTCAGCCTAAAGGTTTAGCTAAAGCCATGTACAGCTGAGTTACTTATCATGAAACACTCTCTATGGTTCCCGTGGCAGATAAGTATGAACATCCATGAAAAATGTGTTTTGTCCAAGAATCCCTTCAGCTACAAATGATGTGCATTTGTACGTCTGCTGCCGTAAAATTACACACGTGGACGAAAGTGTTGGTATGCTTGCCTTTTGTTCAAATAAAGCACCGTTCTTTCTCAAAGAATTAACATTAAAGGAGCTTTTGTCATCAATTCATGCATTTTTTTGGTTTGTAGTGGAAAAAAAGCCATGAAAAGAACTGAATTCCTGCTTATTCTACAAAGAAATTCTGGACAGTATTATCGGTGCCCTTTAGAAGTTATAAGAAAAAAACTGTATTGCAGTGATACTTCGAGTGAATTGTTCTCCTTTACTTAGTACCACGGGTATCTTCAGTCTTATAATTCCTCATTTAGCCAGTTTAATTCCTCACTCTGCTGTTTCATGTCACTGTGTGTATCACACTAAACAGGGAAAAGAGAAGGAAAAGCAGAGAGTTGTCTGAGGAGGTTAGAAAGAAGGTAACAGCCAAGAATGGTCAACATAAAGGCTATAAGACCATCTCCAAAGAGCTTGATGTTCCTGTGACCACTGTTGGCAATATTATCAACAAGTTTAAAGCCCACGAGACTGTAGCCAAGATCCCTGGGCATGGCCGCAAGAGGAAAATTGACCCAGGACTGAAAAGAAAGATTGTTCAAATTGTGGAGAAAGAACCAAGGGAAAACATCAAAACAAATCGAAGCTGACCTTCAAGCTCAAGGTGCAACAGTTTCAAGTCACACCATCTGTCCCTTTCTGAATGAAAATGGCTCCATGGTAGAACACACATAAAAAAAGCCCAACTGGGCTTTGCCAAAATGCATTTTAACAGGCACAGTCCTTATGGGAAGTTTCCTTTGGGCAAACAAAACAAAATTTTGATAAATCACACAGACTCTGTTTTAACACAAACCGAAATGAGGCTTCAAGAAAGAAGAAGACCATCCCTCCTGTGAAACGTGGAAGAGCTCAGTGATGTTTTGGGGCTGCTTTGCTGCCTCTGGTACTGGGTGCCCTGAAACTGTGCAGATTACAATGGAACCAGAAGAATATCAAGGCGATTTGGAGCGAAACTTACAACCCAGTGTCAGAAAGCTGTGTCTCAGTCGCAGGTCATGGGTCCTCCAGCAGGATAATGACCAGAAACACCTCAAAAAGCACCAAGAATGGATGAGAAGAAAACACTGGACTGTTCCGAAGTGACCCGCTGTGGGTCCTGATCCGAATCACATAGATCATCTGTGGAAAAAGCTGAAACTCACAGCTGGGAGAAACAGCCGTCAAACCTGAGGGAACTGGAGCTGTTTGCTGAAGAACAGTGGGCCAAACTACCAGTGGAGACGTGTAGAAATCTCACCGAGAGCTACAGAAAGCGCTTGGTTGCAGTTTTTCTCTCCAAAGGCTGTGCTACAAAGAATTAGGTTAAGGGCACCAATGTTTTTCTCCATCTCATCTTCAGTGGTTTAATTATTTAAAATAACGTTAAGTCTGAAATCAAAAGCAAAGTTTCTGTTTGATTAAACGCGAAATAATGATGGACACCAGATACTTTTGTCAGTTTCAACTTATTTCGGAGAAAATTGTGAGTTTTTTGAAAAAAGTGGACGGGTACCAATACTTTCGGCCACATCTGTATGCACTTTTAAACCAAGTGAATGAGTCTTTTATAAGTTAGGCTCAGTCTGGGTGCAGGGAAAAGCAAAAGTGTCACGTGACCATTAAAGAAAAAGTCAAAGCAAAGAGGGCAGCTTGAATTTGTTCCTGATCATCAGCGTTTGTTTTCTTCCCTCCTTTAGGTTCACTTGCATTCTTATTTAACTCAGTCTCAGACGCAGTTGTTTTAAATAAAGAGATGTGCTTTATTTGCACGCTTGCTTTCAGTTGTCGTTCCAAGAAACAGTTTTGGATGCAAAAATAGAATCTATAATTGATCTTAGCATTCATTCGTTCATCCTTTTATTCATTCATACATCTTCCCAGACTCTGCAGGAACTGGAAAAGGAATATCTGTCCTTCTGAGCCCCATACTGACCAACCCGACAGACCAAGAACACAAATTTTGCAGGTTTTCCTCTTAAAACACAAATTTAATCACAGCTTTTCTGTTAAAATCCTCGGTGAGAAGCCTAATCCTAGCCTCACCCTAGCATAACCCTAAACCTAGGCCCTAATCCTAGTCCTTAACTCTAGCCTAACCCTACACCTAGGTCCTAAATCTAGTCCTTAACCCTAGGCCTTGACCCTAGCCCAGCCCTACGCATAACCTCAATCCCTAAACCTAATGCTCCTAAACCTCGCCTAACCCTGTCCCTAATCCCTAACCTTCAGAACTGGTCCTTTTATTTATATACAGGGTTAAACACAAACTGCTCTGTGTTTCCTTAATAATACAACACGACTGAGGTTATATTATATGAAAATAAATATAACTATAAAAATAAAAGCAGGCATGAATAGGGTGGAGAAGAAGGTTATTTCCTTCAGTTTCCACAAAAAAACCAGGACAAAAATCTTTGATAATCCAAAGAACCGGATTATGCAGCAGTTTATCGATGCTGTCTAATAAATTGAGGCACATTTCTATGTTACTGCTGAGCAAATAGTTGAACTTATCAAGGTCACGAATGGAAAAATAGTGTGAACCTCTAGAATAACAACATCTTGAAAAGAAGGTAACTGGAGTCATGTTTTCTACTCGGTGAGCTAGATATTCCAGTCAGTTCAAATGCCGGTTTTACCTGCCTTGTCATATAAAAAACATTTTGCTCACCTGCAGGTTACAGCAGAAATCTGCTGATGTGCAGTACTGACCGATGAAAAGAGATTCCAGGGTACCTCAAAACTCTTGAAGATCATAAGACTGGAAAAGGTTACAGAAAGGTTTCCGAAGCCTCTTTCAGCCAACAGTCAGGCAGATAGTTTACAAATGGAAGAAATTCAGAAGGTCAAGCAAGTGACTGAAAAAAAACCTGAAGGTGACAGCTAAGGATCTGCAGACATCTATTACACTTGACAACATCTCTGTTCTTGAATTTACCAGAGGGGAAAAAAGGAACGAGAGCGGTATTCATCAGAAGTTCCCTCAGAGGAAACCACTGCTCTCCAGCTCATCCTTGCTGAAGACCACAGGGCTACCTGACCAATGTTCTGTGAAGAGATGAAGGAGAAGTTGAAGATTTTGGAAAACGTACACAGCGTCGAATGGGTCTCCAGACAAGAAAACACCAAATACCGGCAGCAAACATCACCCCAGCTGTGATGCATAGCGGAGGGAGTATAATGGTGTGGGGATGCTACGCTCCTTCAGAGCTCGGACATCTCCATGAGGGACCAATGAATTCCAAGTTGTACGAGGAGGATGTCGGTCTGCCTGCGACCTAAAACTCAAAAAAGTTGGGTTAATGTGACCCAAAAAACAGAAGTAAATGAACAGCAGAGCTTCACAGAGGACATCTTTTACTTTAGAATAGTAGAGTCGGGGTCCTGACCTCCGTGCTGTCGCGTGATCTGACGGTTGACTGAGCAAGACGCCCCAAAAAGAAAACGTGAACCGTTTTGTAGGGAGGAATGGGCCGTACCTCCTAACCACGGCATAGGTCTGCTCAGCTGTTCTGGAGATCACCTAGTAAAGGAAGTTCTAGAAAGTACTAAAGATAAGGATTTGCATATTTTTTTTCATGGACGAGGGTTTTGGTCTTTTCCTCGCAACTGCATGTAAATGTCTGGATTGAGGTGGGATTTTATGAAAACATAATTTTTTAACTGATTTGTTTTAAAAGCAATTTTGAGGCAATGATGGTGGGGCAGGAGGCACCACTGCTGTCTCAGGACCCTGGCTGTTTGGTCCCTGGTATAAAATGGGCTCCATCTGTGTGAACTCTGCACCATTGCTTAGGTTTCCTCTCAATGCCCTGGTTTCCTGCCATAGTCCAAAGATGTGTGTTTCTGGTGAATTAGGGAAATCAGACGATAAGGTCCTTTCTAGGGTGTGCATTGCTGGTCCTTGCGCCCTGTGCTTCTGAACCACCCTGACCCAGTCTTGGATGAGAAGTTAAGGACATTGAGTGAGTAATATGGAAATGTTCTTGACTGTGTTACTATGGTTCTAACCAGGTTAAGGGAAGGTGAGAGCTTGTTTAAACGTCTTACTGATTTTAGATTAGATGCAGTTAAACATGTCATGGCACGAAGCCGCAAGCTGACATCCCGACTGCGTAATGCTGCATCTGGGGAAGATCTGCCTCGGTTTCATCTTAAATAATGGAGAAATCTTTGAAAACCAAATAAAAACAACATTTACTTTGAACAGAGGACTGGGCTTCTAGCAGCAGACTGCGGAGGCTGAACTTTCCTGTTTGGTTCTCGCTATAAATAACTTACGTAAAATTATAATAAAATGCTAAGTGCGTAAAACCATGTAACCAGAAGTACAGGAGAAGGTACAATTTGCTCATATTTTTGTAAGGTCTGTGTACAGGAGAAGATCAAGGTCGTCTTGAGGAACATGAGGAGCTCGAGCTTTAAATACGTTCAAAAGCTCCCGGTCCCATTTGAGCCAGGAGGCCGCGCTGCAGAATCCGAGCGCTTTCAAACTTCTCAGTTTACGCTCCGACGCGTTTGAAGATAGTAATAAAAATTTTTCTTAAAGTCGATGGAATAATTTTATTTTTGCTTTACACCCACGTTTAGTTCCTCTTTCTCCAAATCCGGAATTTCCACAGGGGCAACCCGCATCACACCCTATCACACCTGTATATTTTTATTTTCTGTTTTTATAACAATGGGTGAAATAAACGCGATTAGAGCTGCTGCTTTAGATCAAGATGCTATACAAACGGTAGCGATTTCACTTCCCAGGTGAGCTGCACTCGATCACCTGTGATGTACGTAAGAGACAACAGCAACCACGGTGTCCGGTGGCAATACAAAAAAAAAAATTAAGTGTATTTGAAACGTCTGTTCTGGGCAGAGGTCAACCTTACGAATTTGGCCCGGACATCGGATCCTTTCCTTTGCTCACCTGCGTCGTCACGACGCACGTTTTACTCCAGATTCCGGTGCTGAATTACGAAGATAACATTACATAGCAGAGAGAACTTTCCATTGCGCATCCATATCTCGCAAACCATCGTAAACGTAACGCAACGCGGCCTCCGTCCAGGCCGCACTCGGTACACGCACACCGGTGCGGGCATCTGACGGAGCTTTTCTGCCGTGACGCCCTGACTGGTACAAACAAGACGACGCCCGGGGAGAATCGTGTTATTGTTTTAACTAAATCACCTTGTAGACTTTTTTAAGTCCCGCCCCCCCCTCCTCCCACGTGCGCCGCTCCTTCTCGGGCCCTTCTTCCGGCCAGCTCCCCGCATCTCCAACCCACACACCTACACTTCTCTACGTTCTGCACTTGCTATCAAGTTTACTCAGGGGACACCTTTGCCCGAGGTCATGACCGGCGCGACGGCCCTTCTTCCGAGCGCGGTTCATCTTAACCGCCGCTATCGAGGGCAGCAGGGCGCGGCCCCTAACCGCTGCGCCACCTGTCGGGCGGCCGCCGCAAGCACAGGGCGGAGGAGCAGCTGGAAAAGGAGCCCTGCAGAATTTTGTGCGGGTTTCCATGCCTGCTTGGAGCTGGGAGGATGAAGCACACTGGATTCAGTGTACTCGTCCTTCTTTTTTTTTCCCACCCGCTCGTGGGGACGGTGGGTTCGCGCGGGTCACGTGACGCGCAGAGGTCCTCCCATGGAGACTCGGACCACCCACGTGGAGTCGAATGGAGCTCCCTAATAGAAACAGACGCGCGATTGTGGATCGGAGGAGCTCTGAGCAAAATGCCCGCAACCGAGACGGATTATCACTCCTCGTGCTTCTCGCCCCAGAAGAACAAGTGAATCTTCTTCACCTCCGTCCTGACGTGACGGTCCAGCACCCGGCCTGAGGTCGGGAGCCACGCGCTTTTATCAGCCCCCCCACCCGACCCCACCCCCCGCGGACCGTTTTCCCGAACGGCGGAGGATGGTGAGTATCTATCCCACGGCCACACGTGAAGGACGCTTTATTCCACGTCCCAGCCTGCCACGTCCGGGGGTGGATTCGGAGAAAAGAGCACTAAAGATATTTATTGTCGAACATCCGCGGCGCGATAATCCTTCACTGCGGGTCGTCAGTGGTTTTTAAACTTTTTTTTTATTTAAATGCTAAATCAGGTATTAGCTGTTCGGACGCGCGCGCGCAAAACGCAAGTGGAGGCAGCACTGAGCCGTGACTTGGAAAATACTCCGTGGTAAATACGTGTTTACTACGGCGCACGTCTTCCGCAAATAATCCGTTTTATTTTTTCATTTTTAATAATCCTGCACAGCAGACCCCGCAACACCCCTCAGGGGTCCTTTTAAACGGCCGAAGTTTGTTTTCCGTTCCCTTGTCGCTCGGCGCCTTTTTCGTCGTGCGCGTGCGACTGTTACTTGCGTGACAGTTATTACATAAGAATCAATAAAAACCCGAATAAATGCAGGTCCATCGTTTTCGTTTGTCGTTAGAACTATAAATCCCCGCAGCCGTGGGACTTTACGATTTAAAGCGTGTCCTTTTCGCGGCGTTTCCCCCACGTCATTTGTCATAACAGCAACTTGTTACCAGTTAAAAGTTACCAGATACTAGGTATCTAACTAACTATAACTATCGGTTTGAATATTTCAGAACGCACCGTTGGACGTGTAATAGGGCTGTGAGAAGAGGCTCCCGCTGGGATGTGAACCTGCTTTCTTTTGCTCGCACGTCCAGGTCCTCATGCTGTGGACCCCCTGCGAGGCCAAACACAATCTCAGCAGTGGCACCGGAACCCGTACCGCGGGTGTGTGTGGACGAAGGGGGTGGGGGGGGTCCTTTAAATTAACCCGTCCCCTTGTAACACGAGGGTTCTTGGTACAAATCATAATAACTAAACCCAGCTGGTTACACAAATAGTAAAATTATGGTCCAACCGATTAAGATCTGAAATGTTCTCGAAGGGGGTCGGTTAAGCAAAGGTGAGCGGCAACAATGCGGTCGGTTAATATGTCTGTGCCATTTAAAATGACCCTTCGCTTCACCGGACCTGTCCGTCCGGGGCTGCGGTTTCTGCCCACCTTCTCTCTCCGACTGTCCGACCTCCTCCGTGTCATTTTACCTGCCGGTTTTACTGCTAGAAATGTGTTTATCGTGCTGTCAGAACGGAGAATCGGTCTGTGCTGGGAGGAAGAACCTCCATCTGCACCTTTCGGGTCAGTTTGGCTGGTGACACATGGTAACAAGATACCCTTCTGCCATATGCTGAGGTTGCCGGTCTTATAAAACCGACCCTGTAAACACGTAAGTGTTCGAAATCTTTACTTTTGTTTATTTCGGCCCCCCGGTGTGGAGTTCAGCCTCGACGTCATTCAAACAATTATATTAACAAGGATAATAACTACAATAGTAATGTGTTTCTGTTTGGTTTGTATCCATCAAAGCAGAGTCTCTGAAGGTTGCTTCCCAGCTTGGCCATTTTATTAGGAAAAAAACTTTCTCATATAATTTTAGGGTTTCATGGGGGGCAAATTCCCCAAACTAACAGAAGAGTTGGCTTCAGAAACCCGTGAGCAAGCAGCGCTTTTAATTCTCTTGCCACAAAACCTCAGTAAAGTTCTTCTACTCAGCTTCTGTTTTGACCAAGCCACTGTTTTGTAAAACGAATGATTAATTACAAGAATAACTATGAGAAGATCTTATGATGCGTAACATCTTAACATTCCACAGCAGTTAAGCTGCTTGAGTTTGTGTTTGTAGATGCATGTAGACTTGCTTTTCCTGGCAAGCCTGATAAAGACAGTCATTCACCATAAATGCTGGTCACGTATTCTGCAGAACAGTGTTTATCTTCTGCAGAAGATAGGCAGGGTTTTACCACGGAGTCGGTGGGCACGGAGGTTAGTTCCTGGGTCGGTGGGCTCTGATCCGTTTCCTCCTGGCCTGCTAGACCCTTTGTCTTTCTAGGTGGCACTTTGGTTACATTCAGATGAACCTCTGACTGCTCCTAAACAGGGAATTCGGTGCTGAGAAGGTCCTCATTTCTGCTGAAAGGCACTCAGGTGGCCCAAGGAATACGATGCGGTTTGTCTTCACTCTTCTCACGCCGCTACACGTGACAGTCATGTGGTAAAGAATCCGTGCGGCCACCGAAGAACAAAATAATTCCACCAAGCTACAAGTGTCATACGATTTGGTGGTTGCAGAGCTGGTTGGGTCCAAATTCCAGGCTTGATCACAAGTACTTAGCGTGGGTTGACAGTCAGAACACCGTGGTGTGAAGTCGATCATCTGGAAATCACTGCAAGGCGTCTTGGGCAAAGATCGACCGAGTGTGGTTAGAACGTGGTCGGAAGTCGCTTTTTGACAGCGGGAAGACCCCCCATAGAGGAGCGTACTATGGATCGTATGGAATTCAGTAGCGCTCGGTGACACACACACACACACACACACACACACACACACACACACACGAAACGAATAACGAGCTCGACCCCTCGCAGCGCGCGCTGGCGTCCACGTGACATGCAGAACCAGGTCCGAACTTTTTCTGAGCGCGCGCACAATACCCCCCCCCTCTCCTCGAGTGGTCGTGGCCCCACCAGCAAAATTATTTTCTTCAGTCCGCTCCTTTCCTACCTGCCGTCTGTCTGAGTGGATAAACGAAGGTTAAGTTCCGGCGGGTGTGAAATGACACGTTTTTTCGTCCGGGACGTGTTTTCACGGTCAAAATCGCTTGCGCGTTGATTTAATAAAAAAAAAAAAAAAAATCTGTTTTGCGAAAAGCTTCGCGGTGAATGAAAAGTGCCCCCTACCCCCCTCCCGTCCACGCACAAAATATTTATAACAATCTCTAGCTCTGCTTGAGCTTCTTGCTCCTCTCGTGTCCGAGGGGAGAAATTGTAAATGGTGAACCGTGGAAGGGAGGGGGCAGCGGAGGAGGAGCGGGCAGCTTTAAGACTCCCCCGAAGCTGGGGCTGCACACACGGAGCCCTCCGCCTGGGTGGTCCCTCTACTTTGGTGAGCTGTTGCTAAGCAGCTAATAATAGTCGTGTTTGCTGAGTAATTTTTGCCCTTTTGGAACCAATCAGATGCGAGAACCGCCGCCATCTGACAGCTCCGGGGGCGGCGTTTGGAGCGCTGCGTCCGTGTGGCCCCTCCTCCCCGTGTCTCCAAATGGAGAGAAGCTCTTTTTTTCCTCCACTATTGATTCCCGCAGTTTGCGGAGTCCCGCGGCCCGAGGAGCACCATATTGCACGCAGAATGGTCGCGCGGCCAAGTGATCGGAGCGGCAGTTTCGCGCGTGGAAACCGTCCTTCGCTCTTCGTCTGAGAACGCGGCGAGGAAGCGATTTTTGAATGCGGGAAACAGCGGAGACCCCCCGGACCACGCAATGTTGGAATGGAAGGCGCAGATTCTGAGTCGCCGTCCCGAACAGGAGCATGAAGGACTTTGCGGGTCTGCGTGCGCCGAGAGTGAAACTTCGTTGCCCCGGAACGTCGGGAAACGCACTGGGAGGAATATAAGAGCGCGGATATCGGGACGCACAGCGCAGTGTCTGCACCATGGCCTCGGCTGGTAGCTCGACTCCCGAGCAGGAGAGCGGGGAGCCCGAGCGGCCGAGGAGAGCGCGCCGGCGACGGGGGACCTATCGCACCGCGGCGGCGGTGGATCCCGAGTATCTGCAACGTCCGAGCTACTGCGACGCCTCGCTCGCGCTGGAGCAGATATCTGAGGTGTTCTTCGCATACGTACTAAGGGGGGGGTGGCTGTGGAGTCTTTTTTTTTGGGTCGAGTCGCTAGGTAACGGGATAGCTGCACATAGGACGGGGGGGTGGGTGACCTCCGCATCCACACGCATCTGTATAAATAACACCCTAAGAGCGCGCGTGGTTGAGTCGCCGTCTCTGCCAAGCGTGGCGACCGGGCAGCCTGGCCGCGCACGTCAAGAAAGAAGCTTCATCTGGTAAACAAGCTCCGATTGTGGATTTTGGCCGGAGCGGGAGCACGTTTCCCCCGGAAGAATGCAATGTCGGATCTGCTGGTGGGTCGTTAGCTCGCTGCCGTGGTCGCGCGGATTTGCCCCCACGCTGCTCTTCCCCCGATAACCATCATTTATCATCTTCACAGGGAGCCGTTTTCCCTCCCTCCCCTCTAAAGCTAAAATCCATGTGGCTGCCCTCTTCCGTTCACAAATAGTGCCTGTGTGTGTGTGTGTGTACACACACTCCCTCCGCGATGGCTCCCCCCTCCCCTTTCACTCGCTCTGAGGTCCGCGCGAGCGACTCCGCGGTCTCGCGGCGCACGTGGGGGCCCGGAGAGTGACGCGCCGCTAGTGACCGTCCCCTGTCAGTCGGTGCCGCGCTTTCCCATGTGGTCGTAAGTGGGGGTGGGTGTCCCGCTTGCCTCTCCAGCCAACCCCCACCCCTCCACGTAGGAGGTCTACGGTTCCTAATGGGGCGGCGGAGGAGGAGGGGGGGGTAATAGTGAAAGTTCCCGGTTACACACGCGTGCATTTATAGCGGGGCGAGAAAAGAAGTGTTATGACGGCATTAACGTAAGCAATAGCTTTGATATTTGCACACTTTGTTTAACCGAGGTGTGTGTGTGTGTTTGTGTGTGCGCGCCCACCAGGGCACCGCGGCCGGACGGAGGGCTCCGCTGTGGCTCCGCGCCCGCTTCCAGGCGCTGTTCTTCAGGCTCGGCTGCTACATCCAGCGCAACTGCGGCAAGTTCCTGGTCGTGGGGCTCCTCGTGTTCGGCGCGTTCGCCGTGGGCTTGAGGGCGGCCAACCTGGAGACGAACGTGGAGAAGCTGTGGGTTGAAGGTAAGCGGCGTTTGCTTTCGTGTGAGCCGGTGTGTTTTTTAGGATATTAATCCCCCTGGCAGGGGGTGTGTGCGGCGGTTAATAAGGTTGGGGTGGGGGGGCTTACCAAACGGACTGGGGGATTGTTTATTGTATAGCAGTCTGGCTGCAAGCCAGGGCAAACTAGGGAAGAATTTACTGCACTTGGTGGTTTTCTTCTTCTTCTTCTTCTTCTTCTTCCTCCTCCCCCCCACGAGAGCAGTGGCTGGAACCGCCATCCATCCTTACCGTTTTTCTACATGTCTGCTGTTGGTCTGTCACGCGAGCTTTCTCCTCGTCAAAGGGCACTTTCTGAAGCACGACACACACTGTGCGTGCGTGGGTGTGTGTGGAGCACAGCCTCCAGCAGTTGAATTCGATCTGCGCGGCTGTGCTGTCTGTGTGTGGTCCTGTTTTTTGGACGCTTTTCAACTTTCCAGAAAAGATTTGTCTCTGGCCAGGAGGGGGGGGGGGCGGTGAAATACACACTGAGGCGCATGTTTATAGAGCTCAGGAAGATCCAAGTGTGCTCTGTTTCTTTAAGTTTTATCCAAGAAATGCCATACGTTTGAGAACATAAATGCTGTTTACCTGTTCGGAGCCAGAAAGCAGCCCCCCTCCACCCCACCACCACCACCACCACCACCTTGGATTCACATTCCAGCAGTTGTGAAAAGTTCACGCCGCAGAAGAAAAGCGACCAAATTGAGATGAAAACCAGCTTGTTCTGTCATTAGAACATCCACTACTTTTCCTTATTCCTTTTGAACGTTACTTATTCACTCCTGCACAGAAAATGTAGTTTTTTTTTTTCCAAAGGTGCTATTTGGAGTAGTTTTTGTTTATTTTTATAAGTGATGTGTAGAAACTAAACTGCCTGGATGTTTCGTGGTCCTGGACCATGGGTGAGTTTTCTGTCTCCAGCTGTAGGTTTGCAGTGATTTGTGTCCGATTCACACACGTCTGGAGCCTGCAGAGCGAAACCAAGCGGCCGCCCTTCGTTGCGAATGAAAAATAACTCGGCGCTTTTCTTTTTAACAATAAATTTGCTTTTGTCGCCTTTTTTGAAGGAGATCATGAAAGGTGATTTAAGCGGTGTTCAAGGCCCAGCTGTATGTGGGCGTGTTTGTCTGTGAAGCGGAAAAAGTCTCACCTGGTCCCACTGTCCGTTTCGCTGAGAGCGTGGCACCTTCTGACCTTGTCGGACGTCAGGTTGCAGAACCACCTTCTCGATTCCCAAAGTTTCCTTGCGTGGCAGGCGAGCGCCGAGCGAGACGCAGCCCAGAAATGTAATTACACACCCACTCCGTGACAACACAACCCGGCAGTTTCTGAAACCACGAGGTGTCAGTGATGTTTATGGCCGGACAATGAGTCACACTTTAGGTTACTTGAGATCTGTTGACTGGCTTGTTTGGTTGTAATTGAGATGCGTCAAGCAGCGTTCTGAGGTGTTTACTTGCGGTGGTGGACCCTGGTGGGGTCTTTGCTATTACCTTTCCAAATGCAGGGACGTTTTCTGCCGGAACGTGCCGGCACTTACTGACACAATCGCAGACTGTTCTCACTTTACCAAAGTTTTGAAATGACAGTTTCCAGATGTATGGATAGGATGATGTCTTTAGACTCAACTCCAGCTAATGGATAGATTGGCTGGGGCTGGAAACCACTGCAGAGGGAGATGTTCCTCACAGTTGTTTGAGGGTGCGTGTTTGTGTCTGGATGGCTGTCTGAGAGGCGACCCAGAAATAACCTCACGGGCAGGTTCTGCAATCGGAGGCATCTCCTGCCTGGTCCACTCAGATAGGCCCACAGGGTTCCTAGAGTTGTGATCTTTTGTAGGCTTTGATGGAGTGGAGTCCTGATGGTTGTTTTCACTGCTGTGTGTGTGTGTGTGTGTGTGTGTGTGTGTGTGTGTGCGCACGTGCACATAAGATGCATAATGGCACAACTTCTTCCCTCATTTTTTCACCACTGTCTCACTTGAGCTTTTTAAAAAATATGTTTTCTTATTTATTTTAGTGTAGCGCCTGAGGAGCCCTTTGCCAGTTATTCCAAGTGAGCTGTTGCACAAGAAAATGTTTCCAGACATCCTGGAAAAGGGGTTTAATTTCTTTAGACAAATTGCTTAGCTGATTTGTGATACAACCAGATGTACTGCAACTGAAATGAAGTTTTTTTTTAAAGTTTTTTATTTTATTTATTTATTTTTTTTTACATTTATTTCCGAAACTTTGTCTGTGCTGTAGCGCAGGGTGAATCCAGGCCTTTCCCGGCGTCTTCGTATGACCCCAGGAACAGCCTGGTGACGCTTGCAATGGGCACGTCAACACACCGTTTGGCGAGAATACTGGAAGACGGAGTTTTTGGGCTTTTCAGATGTCAGGGTGCTGGTGTTTTTGGCAGGGGGTGAGGGGGTAGGGGTCAGGTTGGGTGTATCTGGGTGCGGAAATACAGGAGTTTTACGCATCTGTAAAGCTCAATCTGTTTGCGCTCTGTGCACGGCTTTGCTTTTCAAGGCGCGAACTTGAAGTTTGACGCAGTGATACTTGTCGTAATAAGCAAGGTTTCTGCGTATTCTAGTTTGTTAAAGTCCGCAAAGGTCACTTACTGTTTTTTAACATTAAAATTCAGGTCTCTGACCTGAAGGTTGGAGCAAGCAGAAGTAGTGATGTCACACGCAGAGGCTACATAAAGATGCTGACAGATTCTCTCTCTCTCTCTCTCTCACACACACATACATACACACACGCCCACACACACACTTTCTCACTCAACCTGCTATCCATACTGTACACACTGCCACACACACGCTGATGCCATTGCTCACGCAAGAGCACGGCCATGACGCGCTACACAGACGCAAGTTCTCTCACGCTCTCACACATGTACTGAATTCAAAAAAGTTGAAAGGTAATAAAGTGCGGCGATAATTACCGTCCGGATGCCACTACGCTGGCGCTCGTGTCACTGTCAGTGTCACCTGCGTGTTGGAGCACAGGGGCCTCTCACTGTTATATGTGAGCAAATGGAAAATGTAAAAATGAATTGGAAATTATACACCACACACACACACACACACACACGCACAGCTGTCCACATTAGTGAAACAAGGGTGGTAAATTTATATATAATTTATTTTTTCCCTCCTTTCCCCTTGACTGTGGAAACTCTGTGTGTCCGACTGCACTAGCAATATTTATGTACTAAATGCAACCACTTCAATTTTAAAACAGTTTGTTTATATAATGTCTTATTACTTTTTACCTTTCCACCCTGCTACGCTTCTCGACCTGGGCAGCGCCGGTAAATCGGCTAGTTCATCCCATGACAAGTCTGGTCTAGTGATTTTGTTTGATGCACCGCAGAATTAAAGTACATTTGTGGAATGTGGCGCTTTCTGTTCACACTTGGATGTTTTGCATGTCACATTAAAACAGTATATATGTAAATGTGCTTATGAATTTACGCGTGTGTTCATATCAGCTGCATATGTGTCAGCAATTCGGTAGTTTTATTATAAAGCTTGTTTGCCAGTTGAACCTTTTCTTTATTTCTTTACCTGCTTGGTTACTTATTTATTTATATTTCCACCAGGTGGCAGTATCCTTTTGCGTTTGTTTATGAAAAACGCAGTTTGTTTTATTTTACCAACAAAAAAAGGTGTTAATTTTTGCACGCCGTTGTCACGCGCAGCGTAGGTACACACGACGTGCGGTGAACTCGATGAACCTCGGATGGGAAGGTGGAACGGATGATGGGGTTCGTTGGCGGTGGTGGAGAACATTACTTGTCTGCCATGTGTTCGTGAAGTGTGACGTTAAAGATTGTGGCTTCTTCTCAAACAGCAGTGTGCCGTCAGCGCTAGGGTGCGGATCTGGACGTTGCGTCTTGTCTCATGGAACTCGGAGAGATGTTTACCGGGCCACCTTGGGAAAGGGTTCCGTTTTGTACCCCAATGCTGCTGACTTTCTGGAAACAGTTGACATTATCACACTAGTTGTGGTGATAGTTCCTCACACAACTGAATTGTCAGGGCAGGGTTTTTCTTCTCCACATTTTCATTGGCTGGTGGGGGGTGGGGGCTTGTATGTGTGTTGTTTACCTTCAGAATACCTTCATATGACATGTTCCTGCAGCTGCGTAATGACTTGTCAGGTATTGGGAGCAAAAAAAAAAAAAATTTGTAATAGCATCCAAAGGAGTTATACACAGATGTTCGAGGAATGTGCCCCCCCCCCCTTTCTGTGTTTTTGTCTTACTGTGAAGGACAGTTGAACTCATCTTTGTTTATAAATGTACCAGCTCTTTGTTTGCGAGTGAAACCCAACTGCAGCGCATGTTAACTAGGACTTCAAGCATGCAGTGTGGTCAGGAAGGGGGGGGGGCACAGTCCTCCAAAACCAGAGCTCTTGAAGTAACATGTTCAGTTAACACTCCCCCCCAATCCACCTCCTCCTTCAACCATGCATGACAGTTGAACAACCCAAAAAATGGCTGTTTTGTTGTGCATGATCAAAAATGGGGACTATCGAAAGGGCATAGTTCTCCCGCTCTCCTTAAGGTGATAAGAAGTAGTTGGAGATGCTGGGAGCTTGGGAATGTGCTGCATGCATGATAGACACCCTACCAACAGGACTAGGTGGATTCTGATGTGATTTCTAGGCTTATTCCCAACTGTTGCACCCTGGGATTGTTGGTAGGCATCTAATAGGCTCCTCGCTGTGACTCTGAGGTTTCAGTTCACTGTTAGTGAAGATCGCTTTAACATCATGCTTGCCTAAAACGCATTAATGAAAGGAGCTTTTCTTTGACCGTGGTGAGACTGTAGATGGTGGTGGTGGGGAGGGGGCTTTCCAGCTATTATTTATCTATTTATTTATTTGGCGTCACGGTCACATTTCTCAAATGTTACTTCTGAATTTTTTGAGCATGGAGAAACCTTCTTGCACTGCTTCACTCACTTCTTCCATTGGGTTATTATTTTTTTTCTTGTAGAGAAATCTAGAGGAAGTACTTTGTACTTTACGGTAGGTGGAGGTGAGTCCAAGCCTTTGGATCGCAGGCTGACAACTCCATTCAACCTACCGCCCCTTCATTTGGATGCATTTTGATGCTGTGCCACATCACCTGCGGAAGGTGCAGAAATAGTTGCTTCTACACTGCGGTGATTCTTCTCATTAACCCCCCCGGCCCCCCGGCCATGCCTCAACCCCAACACCGCTGCCTTTTGTTTTTAAAGGAAGCCGCTGCTTCCAACCTGTTAATGTAAAATCATGATCTTTTCTTCTTCTTCTTCTTTCTCACGCTTAATTGATCTATCATTTCGCCCGACGGCTGACGGGTCCGGCGCGATCGCCGTCGCCTCACTTACCAGCCCGCTTATTGATCTGTCTATTTATTTATTTATTTTTTTGTTCCACGCTGCATCCAGTTGACTTGAATAGGGGGGGGTGGGGTTTGGGTGGGGGGGGTGGGCCTCAATGAAGCCAGCAACGTGGAAAAATGAGGCCATTCAGGGCCGACTGAATGTACATCTCTGCCTCACAGAAGGCTGCATTAGCAGGCAGTGGACTGCTAAATACGGCCCTTTTTCGGGGCGCGGCGAGTTAGACAGGTGATTAGCATAATTGGGGGAGTCCGTCCATACATATGGAAATGGTGAGAGGAGCAAATAGCAGCTGTGGTGTAAAATGTCCGTCAGGGGTCGACAGGGCTGGGCGAGTGTATTGTGCCACAGCTGTGGGTCAAAGCTTCTCCTCTGCCCGCGGCTCAACTCGACGCAGACCCCCCCCCCCCCCCCCCCCC